>OY757909.1:90282949-90457949 GCA_963585895.1 Sepioteuthis lessoniana
ATTGTTTGAAACATAACTGTTTTTACATTTAACTGAGTCTAAACTAAAAACTAATTATGCTAAACTGAATTTGAAATTAAGTGAAACTAATTAACTGTGTGCAAAAAAAATGAGCTCAGGTTTGTTTAAGAATATTATCTTCAAAATATGTTTTGAAGTCATATATTTAATTGATGTATAAAAATATTGAGGCTTTAAATGATCTGCAATGGTCAATATGCCATATAACCAAACCAAAACAAAACCCTTTTGGAGTGCCTCAGATATTGAGCAATAAACTCAACCCTGCTGAGCAGGTATAGCCTAGAGGGAAGGTCCCAGAGGACAGACAATCAACTTTGAATTAGCCACCTGGCAGTAATGCCAGATGGTCCAGCCTGGTGGTTGATAAAAATTGAAGCGATGGAACTGACTTCCTACCAAGTTGATGTATGATACAGAATTGCTTTATTGTGGGAAGCCACACACAAATTGAGACTCATGCATGGCTACCGCAAAAAATGCTTGATCTTGCCTGCATTTCCTTTTGGGGTGCCACAGGTGCCAAACAATAAATTTATCCCTGTAGTGGGGAGCCGTGCACAAACTGAGACTCATGTTTACCTAAATCAATTAATGCTTGGTTCTGTTGGCATTCCCACTGTTGAGGCACTCCAAGTGCAAAGCAATAAACTCAACTCAGCAAGTAGGTATAGCCTGGGGGAAGGCCTCTTTAGAACAAGCAAGCAATTTTCAATTATCCACTGAGCATGAATGCCAGATGGTCCTGTTTGGGGACAGGTGGGAATTGAAATGATTTAACTGACTTCTCACCAAGTTGATATGACACAAGGTCATTTCATTCTGGTGAGCCACACACAAATTGAGGCTCATGCACAGCTGATCTCCAAAAAATGCTTGGTCCCATTGGCATTCCCCTATTGGAGTACTTCAGACATTGAGCAATAAATTCAATCCTGCAAGCAGGTATAGCCTGGGGGAAGGCAATCAGTCTTCAACTACCCACCTGACATGAATGCCAGATAGTCCTGCTTGGGGGCTGGTGGGAATGGAAGAGTCTTCAGAGAAATATCAGCAAGCTTAAATAATGCTTAATGGTTAAATTCATTTTGGTAAGAAGAGAGACAAACCTGCTGCAATAGCTTGGAAAACATCCATTAAGTTTGGGGAGGAGGAAATAACAAAGTGAGTATGAACTTATTGAACCTCTTGTATTTGATGGGTGATAATATTTAAAAAGAAGAATAGCATTCTGCAGACCCAATCAAATTATCTGTAACTTTTAAAATTCTAAAATAAATTCAATGGAAAATAAAATAAATTTTCTTTGAGATCCTTTACTCTTTTAATCTCAAAATAAACAATCCTACGAAAAATTTATGGATGCTGTTGTAACTTGGTACTTGAGTTTTAAGAAACATTTTTATTTGTTGATAAAAAAGTGGTTGGACTCTTTAAGTAAAAATCTGATAGCAGCCTTGTGTTGAATTTATTACATTTACCTTCCTGAACAATTGTGAGAGATACCAAAGTAAATATTAAAACTTTTGATAACTGGAAGCATGGTCATTTTTGTTGAGAATTCAATCTTCTCTCTCTTCGTTTTCCGTCATTTATTTTATAAAAATTCAATGAATAAGGCCATTAAAGTTGTGTGATATTTTTCAAATTTTAAGTAAGCATGAATTAGTAATTTTTTCTTTTTTTTGGAGCTTAAAATTAACTACATGAAACCAGTAATAAGAGGATGATTTATGGTCAGGTTGAAAGCATTTGTTTTATCAGACCAATGAAGTTAAGGCAGTAATTAGCCTGTTCAGTACTCTGGTGAGTCACCACTTCGTAATAGCAGATGCCATAAGCCACCTAAGACCTGTGTGCAAGACTAAACAAAACTTAATAAATAACAATAGCAGCACCAAACAAAACAGCAGTTGTACTGCCATTTACCTCTCATTTTGCAAGTCATCCAAATAAGACAAGCAAGATACACTGGTCACTGCTGAAGAAGTAAGGATGAACTCATAAGTGATGTTCTCTTATGGACTTCTACGTATGGACCACATCAACCTTAGCTGACGAGCAAAAACTTAAATTTATTAGCTCTGTGTGGACACTATGTGCAGTTTAGAGAACTTTCAAAGTATAATGTTGGATAGAGATGGATGGTGAAAGAGAGCCAAAAGAATCCATGCAGTCGGCATGCCTTGATGAGGATAAATAAGAGGATGGAATTAATTCTTAAGTTCAGTGGCAAGAATTAGGCATGTTTTATATTGTCTTGAATAGAGGCCGATTATCAATATTATTAGCTTAATTTATACTGCTGGGTTGGCAAGAATTGTTAACCTGGTAGGTCCCAAAAGTCCTATCCATTGTATCAAGCACATAAAAGACTACAGTTATAAGTTATCCATATTTATAATAAGTTATCTTTTTTTCACAAATTAAATGCTACCAAGCAATAAAATGTTTGGTAAGAGTTTTATGATAAACAATTTAGAGTAACTCTTCCATTCAAAAGATTAAATATGTGCTTTACATACTCAGTTTTGATGAGTGTTATTTAAATTTCTTTTTTTTGCTTAATTGTAAATGATAATACAATAAATTTTTCAGACAACTGAACTTTTTCTTCATATTCTTGATTTTGTCAATACAATATCTTGGCTGATCTGTTATTCCCCCTTCCCAAGAGAAAAAAAGAAAAGAAAGAACAACGATACCAATGGTTAAGGTATAAAGAAAGAAAAGAAAAAAAAAAGACAAATTTGACCATAGATGGTTAAACTGTCAAGTGGCTTCTATAAATAAGGACCACTCTATCAGCTGGTGCTGTAGAATATGCTGACAGCATTTCTGCAGATGGGTAAGACTCCTCCCATTAAGGCTACCTGTTAGCCATAGGTGGTGATCTGTAATCCTTGAGGATGGGATCCTGGTGGTTGTATGGTCTGTGACCCAGATAATGTGGTCATATGACTTCCAACCCTCACTTTGGTCCTTACTTCAGCTAGATGGGTAGTCAAAGAGGCCTGATTTGATCAATGGGCTGGTTATGTCAAACCCTATCACTAATATGATTAAATCCCAACTGTATTCTACAAATTTCTCTAATGGCAAACAAACATCCAACTCTCTTTATTTTAAAGATGATAGAAAGTGATGGCTGAGGGTCAATCTCATTGAGAAAAACAGTTTATGAAAATTATTTCCACCAATTTATACATATGAAGTTAAGGAAAATTATTTCGACCAATTTATTAAAACACATAAAATCATATATACTATACCCCCCCTGAAAAAACAAGATTTGATATAAAATAGCCCACAAGGATTGATATGCCATTAAACCAAATAACAAACAATCCATTTAATAACAAAAACATTTACCTACAAAATATTCACTTACAAATCATATATACAAAAAAATGACGAGACAACCAAAGATTTATTATTACACAGATCACAACGGTTGATATGCCTCTGAATAAAATAACCAGCTAACCATAAACTAGGATGCCAGTGGCTAAGGTACAAAAGAACTTTTAAAGGAAATTCCTTATTTTCATGGATTATACACCTAAAGAGAACTGAAGAATGAATCAGCCATAATGTTGTGTTAGCAAAATCAAGAATACAAAGAGTTTCAACCGTCTGTAAAATTTGGGGTATGTGAATGATTCTTTTCAAAGTTATTGATTATGTGAACAGAAACTTTGTACATAAAATTATGGCAGATTTTCCAAAGAGACTGGTGATTATGCCTTTGAATGGACACCTAGGCTTGAAGCAAGTCTTTCATAACCCAATTGTATTATCACCAATCTCTTTGGTCCATATGATTCTATAATGTTGGGTGTACTGATGCCAAAAATTTTGCCCTTACTTGAAATAAGTCATCAGAGCTATCATTCTCTTGCTCTCATTCTAGCTACTGACTTTACAAGGATCAACACATACAAACAAGTCTGTGTTATTTTCATTACTGATAAGATGTCATTATTCTAGTATCCCTACAAACTCAGAATGGTATGTTGGACAAGAAACTTATGAATAGAAACCAACATCACTAAGATTTTTACACTGAACTGTAATACCTTGTTCACACAAAACATTGTATTCCATGCACTCATTCAAACAGAATTCTTCTTTTGTCTGTAAATAATGTTATATAAAAATTATTTCACTTGTTCATGTACACAGTTTTGGTTGTTATATTTTCATTTACAATGTGTTGAACAAATCTTTTTAACCCTTTTCCTATGCATCAATAAACAAATTTTTGTTGGCAGAATTGTTACCTATTCAACAAGACCACTTTGCATGAATAAATTTGATCAGAGTGAGGAAATGAAGTTAAAGAAATGAAATTTTCACCTTATGAACAATAACAAATTAAGAAGTAACATGACTATGTATTTATACCCTAGGGTATTAGGGGATTATCAATAAATTCAGGGATATGCAAATTAAGGCAAAAATAGTAGATGTCAATAACGGCATAAAAAAAGTAGCTATTACTTCTTCCTCAGGTTTAATCAGGTGTGTGTGTGTGTACATATATATAGTTGATACAATCAGATGATTTCCCATGTACATATATATATATATATACATACACACACACAGCTGTTGGACAAAATAATGGAAACACCTAGAATCTTAGTGTGATCATTTTGAAACTCCTATAAAACCATCAAATGATTGTTATTTTTATGTTTTTGATTTATTAATTTTTCTTGTCATTTGTTGGTGCTCATATGACAGGTGCTAGTGTAACAAAAACTGCTGAATTATTTGGTGTAGCAAGGAATACTGTCTTGAAAGTAATGACAGCATTTGAGAAAGAAGGAAAAATCTCTTCACTGAGGCAAAACTCTGGAAGAAAGTGAAAGCTATCTGATTGGGATCGTCGGACTCTTACACTGATTGTTTGGAAGGATCACAAGAATACAGCTCCGAAAATTACAGCAGAGCTTAATGACCATCTTGAGAACCCAGTTTCCTCAAAAACTCTAAGAAGGGAGCTGCACAAAGCCAGATTTCACGGGAGGGCTGCAATCAGAAAACCATATCAAAATAAATTTGAAATTTCCAGGTTTTTCTAGTATTTTGTCCAACCACTATATATATATATATATATATATATATATATATATATATATATGGGAAATCAACTGATTTCCATGCTAAAAAAAGGGTTAATTTTTGTGCAAAAAGAATAGGCTTGAGAAGCTGTAATTTTTGTAATTTATTGACCAATTGGCACTTTTGTTCTTATTTTAAAATTTGAGAATTAGCCTTACCGCAAAAAATTTGAAAGATCAAAACCCAAAATAATTTAGGAAATCTTTTCCTTTCTAAATTATTAAAAAAATATTTTTAGACCAATTATAATCATAGATAAATCAACTAATTTTTATCTAATTTCAAGCCTACTTCAATCTTATAAATAAGCAAAAAAAATGAATATTTCTCCAGGTTTCACAGATTTATTCTGTTACCAACACAAAAAACTTTTGGCTTATTTCTTTTCAGTGAAAATCTAATATTGTTTTCCTTTAAGAATGCATTTAATTTCAACATTGCTTAATTTATCTTTGAACAAATATATTTGTTTACATTTTTATTGTTAAAAATATTTGTATTACTGTTCAATCTGTCCCCTGTGGATGAAAATTTTTAGCTGCAGCCATATATATGTTTAACATAGAAATATATTTTCTTTCTACATAATGATTCACTTACACACACAAAATATATCCATTTAGATAAAGGATAACAAAAACTATTATATTTCATACATGAATCTTCACTTTCTCTTTTCAAAATATTTATGCTTTGACTAATATTATCTTTTCTTAGAATAAAAAATTTCTAACTTCTGTTTTTCAACAAACTTTTCACTTACGGTAAAAATATATGTATTAATTTGTAGATTAGTATTTGTATTCAAACATTTACACCTTTGTCTACTACAAATATATATATATATAAAACAACTGATGAGATCAATCATTTAAGAATGCTGGATGAATCAAAAGTGCTCAAGTGCTGATCAATAGAGCAGTATAAAAACTAAAAGCAAGTTAAATTTTGCTTTCTTTGGTTTATTCAAAAATTAAGTTTCATATGTTTTCTTTCAAATAGAAGACACAATTGTCAGAATATTTTTGGAGTCCATTTGACAAATGGGTTTTCTATGTTAAACAAAACATTTGAAACTGTTTATTATAGAATAAACCTATGATCATTATCTATCTAGTTAATATTTACAATGTAAATGTATATATTAAAAAATCTAAGTACAACTTCGATTGTTTTTGTCATACTGCTCAATATCCAAGATAGTCTCTACAATTTTAAAACTATCATTAAAAACTTACATAAAATTGGTTCTGGAACATAAAAAAGAACCAATTTTAAATGCAATTTCATACACAGTTTGAAATATTTTTTTTTACAAATATATATTGAAATGAAAAAAAGTCATAAAAACATTTTTTAAACCAAAAAAAGAGCTTAAATACTGGCCAGTAGAGCAGGATAAAAATTAAAATAGTTTTCTTATCTCCTATGAATCTCATGATGATAAGTTTTATCTATGTGGAAAAAAAGTACTATCTTCAGATGAAACAAATATATACAACCAATTAATGTTTCATCTGAAGATTGTATTTTTTTTCCAAATACATTAAATTTAGACATTACATTGATATGAGGTTAAGAAAACTAAAGTGTGATAGCTTTCAGTTTTAGCTTCCTTGTTCCATCATTTCTTATTTCTGCCATTTGCCTTTTTATGGTAAAAATTTCTTCAAATCTTAATCAAATAATTCCACTTTCTTGCTTTGATTTTCAGAAACATACATTTGTTAAGAAAAAAATCACTATCACAAAATACTAACATGTTCATCATTTGGTTACAAATTTGATCATACCCTTGTTAATCAGAATACAATGAATTAAGGCCATTAAAATATTTGATTTTTCTCTTTAAGTTAATGTAAACATGTAGAATATTTTCTATAGATTTAATTTAAAAAACATTGAGCCCAGATAATAAGAATATTAAGAACAAAAGGCACTTAAAAATGGTTTTAGCAAAATCCATTCAAATTGTGAAATACTCTATGCTTCCTGTGGAAGATCCCTTGACAAACAAAGTATCCAACATAGAAGTCCTCTCCCAAGGGGAAAATCCCTGTGGCATAATGGCTAAAGTACGAGACTGTAGCCTTAAAATAAGAGAGTTCAAACTCCAGCTGTGCTATTACATTCACTTTTGGACAAGTACCCTTGGGAAAGGTATGAATCCACAACTTCCCACAGCTTTTGGCTAAACAGTATCATTGTTGTCCTACAAGGATGGCTTTGTCATTAAATAACCCATGAAGTTTGATACACCATTAAACAAAGAAACCAAACCAAACCTCACTCAAGATAATCTGCTAAGTATTCCAACTTTAGTTCTGTCTGAATGTAACTAACTCCCCCTGGGGTTAGTATTCAACAAATGGTCAGTTTAAAATGTGAGCAAGGACAAATATTGTCTGTTCTTGTGACCAGTGTTACAAAAGAGTCTGACGATTCAAACCGTTCCCTAGTCTTGTCAGTAGGGCTAGAATACACCAACTGTATCTCCTGCAGAGGAGCAAGACACACCTAAAACAAAATGTCCTGAGTATGACACTAAATTGCATTTGATAGTGAGGCTCCAATTCTAGAGATCTCAGAATAATGGTCATGGCACCAAATCAAAGGATGTAAAACAATGGTATCATGTTGAATCTTAAGATTTAAAAATAATAACAACAGGTAACTCCATTAGTCAGACACAAAAATGTCTTTTATTTTGACTGCATACAAGTTCCAAGCAGTCATCGAAGCACAAGAGAGAGCCAGAAAGGTCTACTTTCACTGCCCCAAAGAGCTCTGAAAATCAACTCAACCAACTAATTTTCAAATTCTCTAATTTTTATACATTCTAAGACTAAGTATATCATTGGTGTGATGTCATCATACGAAATCATTGCATCATATCATCAAGATCATCACACTTGTCCCTAATTTTCATTAAGTTTTTATTTATTTCCCATCAAACATGACATGATAGGAATCCATTTTATATATATTTGGCGTTCTAGTCTTCCCCAACATTATGTTGATGTGAGGTATTAAACATGGGCACCCCTGTGCACATATTTGACCTTTGTGATGAATTATACTTACGTTCAAAGTCCTTAGCTAACTAAGAATTTTACCAAACAAAATAATAAAATAATATGATCAATTATCAATGAAATAATATAATCAATAATCACCCTAATTATACATATCTCGACCACCAAAATGAGTACAGACCTTTGATACATATTTATGAAGTTTTGGTTACAGAGTTTCATTGCTGAAGAGTTTGGTAATAAATAACACCTAATATCTGTTTTGATTATATAACGTTCCACTTACAATGATAAAAACCTTGTATCTTAAGTATAGAACACATAGTTTGGGACAAGACCATTTATTTATGGGAGATACAGTATTTTTTCTCATAATTTAAATTCTTAAATAGTAATTTAGAAGCTATTATTAAAAAGTTAAATTCTTAATGAAATCCTCTGAATCTTGATTACTGTTATTCTTTAGATGAATATGTATTGTACTTATTTGTTAATGGTAATAATTACTTGACGAATTATTTGTCAATGGTTATAATTATTAAATGAATATGTATTTTACTTATTTGTCAATGGTAATAATTATTAGATGGATATGTATCTTATTTATTTGCCAATGGTAATAATTATTAGATGAATATATATCTTATTTGTCAGTGGTAATGATTAATAAATAGATATGTATCTAACTTATTTGTCAATGGTAATGATTATTAGATGAATTATTTGTCAATGGTTATAATTATTAAATAAATATGTATCTTATTTGTCAATGGCAAGGGATACATAGTACAAATATAATAATGGGGTAACAGTTATTATTTTAGGAAATTGACATGGTGAACTGAGTTCAAATCCTGGATGAAGTTGTTTGTATTTCACTATGAGTTAATACTCATGGAAAAGGCATGAATCCATCTCTTCTCTTCTGAGCTATAGGTAAATAGTAGGACAGACAGTTTTTTTTAACCTTGGTTAGGTAACCAGTCTTAAAGAAGGAAAACTATGAATTCAAACCAGCTAAAAAACTGATATTTGTAAATATTCATGTCTAACTTTTTTTTCTCCCTTAACTTTTAATAAGTGGTTTTCTCTACCAACATTCACTAAGCTTAGCTTAGTCTGGTACAAGACTACAAGTGAGGAACAAATGTAATAATTGGACTCGGGCTGTATCAAGAAACTTATTTTTAGATATTCATTTGTAGAAGACTTATTGATATTAACCTTTATAAATACATTTGGTGAAGAAGATGAGAGATTGTGATGTGAAGAAAAGAATAAAAAAAGGAAAGAGGCTGATTAGAAAATCCACAGAGGCTGTAAAAGTAAGAAAATCCCTCAAGACATGAATACACACTTTCCATAACTTTTTAGATTGTTAGATTACCTTTATGGGATCTCTCAGTACAGTGGTGTATTCTTAGCAATGTCCATTTTGTCTTCAGTTGATATATAACAAGTTGTACTGGGTTACATGATACCAGCAACAAGGAACAATCCCTGGCCTGGTATCTGATAGACTAGAGAGGACATTTGTTCGAAGTGAATACAAATTGTTCCAGCTTGAATTTAAAATTTTGTTCATCACTTCCGTCCTCTGCAATTTTAATCATTAGACCACACGTACCTTCCCTGGAAATGGACAACACAGACACACACTACTTGAAAAAAATTAAGGTATAAAATTTGAAAATTTTTACCCATGAAATTAAAAAAATGACTGGAAAACTTGTCTAATTCTGGGTCAGTGTTAATAATATATAAAGTTAGTCTCCTCTTCCTTGAAGACTTAATTTTTGTCTTACTTGACCTTTATATATATGTGGTTTGGTTTCTTTGTTGGCATATCAACCTTTGTAGGTTATTCAATGCCAAAGTTATTCTCCTAGAAGAACAGTAGTGGTACTATTTAACCCATAACTGGGTATTTGCCAGAAAGTGAATGAAATAGCGCAACTGGAGTACAAACTTGCTTTCTATGATTCCACAGTCCATTGCTTTAACCATTACACCACAAGGACACCCCCTCTTTATATATATATGTGTGTGTACATATATATATATAGTCATCCACAGACAGACTATTACATTGTACCACTACTCTTCACTGTGGTTAGACACGTGAGATGTTTCAAGCTCGAATTGAAACCCTGCTGATTTTATGTCAGTTGTCGAATATCTTACCCAAGAGCTATCATCAATGTAAGTGAATTAATTTTTTAGGTCTATGTATCTCTCTCTCTCTCTCTCTCTCTATATATATATATATATATATATATAGCAATGCAGTTTGCAATATTGATAACTAAATAGTGTTCAATATCAGTGATAGTCTATGTATATCTAAGTTTTGATTGGTTTGGTTTCTTTGTTTAATGGCATATCAATCTTTGTGGTTTATTTAATGCCAAAGACATCCTTGTAGAAAGACAAGTGATACCATTTAATTCATAACAGAGAGGATAAGGAGGTTCATATATTTCCAGAAGGTGTTGGTCTGAAAGTGAGTGTAACAGCATGACTGAAGTTAGAATGAATTTACTATGATGTCACAGTCCAACATATTAGCCACTATGCCATGGGGACTCCTCCAAGTTAGGAATAGCAGAGACCCAGAAACAGTGGCACTTGATGACTGTCAGTTTCTTGTCAATTTGATCATGAGACCAAATACATTGGTCTGTGTCTATGCAGTCCTAACTTAGTTCTATATCTATTTATCTGTGTTTGTGTGTGTGTATATATATATATATATATATATAATCAATAGTATGTTCTGAAAAATATGTTGGGTTAAACAAATAACACTGTTTGGATTTTTCAGGTGGAATTATAAATAATTATAATTAAATATTTAATTAAATGTATTACTCGACCTCCTAAATGTCAACTGAATTTTTTTCGAGTGTTTATGTTTACAATTATTAACCTCCAAACGTAACTTTAAAACAAAATTTAATGAATTCAAAAAAGCTTATACCATTTGAATTATAATCTTTATTTGGTTTATTAAATTATTAATTTGAAAAAAAAAAACAATGATAATAAATAAGGACTTTAACTGAAGCAAAATTTTAAAAATTTTACTTTACCAAAAATGCTGATGCTTATTGGCTTATGTCTACTAAATCAGCAGGAATTGAATGCTCTGCCTACTCTATTGCTAAGTTGGCAACCATAGTCAAGGGCGACCAGAAGGCTCTCTTTTCAATAGGTACTACACCGAGGTGTAGGGGAGGGCGCTACTCCTTTCCCTGGATCGCCCCATTTTACCCTTGATATCTACCTTATATTGCTGAGGGTTAAGCAAGGAGGTATCAAGTACCATTTTAAAAGTCTTTGGTATAACGTGACCTGGGATTGAACCTAGGTTTCTCGGACCATTGGTGAACACTCTACCCACTAGGCCAATGAGCTACATTCAATATTTTATTGAGACTTGTCATATCATTTTATGGTGGAAAGAGATTATTACAAATTGAATTTTACATATCAGAACAATGATTTTCCACTTACAGTAGTTTTTGTTTAATGGTATATCAACAACTCCTTATAGGTTATTTAATGCTGAAATTTATTTCATTTGTGAATGATTCTAATAACTATATTTTTCTATGTTCTACAGCATTTAAAAAAACAACTTTTTATTTGTCGATAATCATTTGTTTGCATGGTTACAAGCAGAGTGGACCTGGGAGTAATGTCAATGAAGAGATGACTTCACACTTCCCAGATCTTCAGAAGTGGAGTCTCACCTCCAGATGCAGTTTAGGGTGATACCTAGGACACTCTGCTTTCAAGTTTCAAGTGTTCATTACCATAGCTATACATTTTACTTTAAGATAATTATAATAATCAGTTATGATAAAAATAATCATTTACTAAAAATAGCTATACATGTTATTATACGATAGAATACGTTCAATGAGTTTTGTATGACATAATTAAAATAAATAATGCATCAAAATTAATAAATAAATATATTTTTAATTTTATGTGGAATAATTGTTATTGAATAAGCCATGTGTATCTTGTGTCTTAGAAATACATGCCACTGATTTTTTTATACATATAAATGTGTACGTGTATGTGCACTTTTGTCCCATCCTGACATTTTAATGATAGCTTCAATCAATTCCAGTTTGAAAATATTCTGAACATTTAATAACTATTCATAGAAATTGCATTTATTTGACTGATTTAAAAAAAATGTCTCTTAGAAAACTGTTTTAATGCAGTGTTGTTTTCAATAGAACCTTTGTTTATTTTTGTACAGGATAAAAATTCTTTGTGATTATTTCAAGACATACTCTTGTAGTAATATTGAAAGGCTGTTTTCTTATCATAGTGACTATTCAGACATACAACTTGGTAATGTACTTAAGTCCTGGCCGTCATAAAAATAAATTCAGACTTGAAAACTATAAAATCAAACATCAGGAAATGAAGGAATGGAAAAGATACCAAGAAAAGAAAGTCATCGAGAATAGATTTGATATCATTGTAGATGAAAACAAATTAAAAAAAGGAAAAAGCCTGATGTCTGAAAAGAGTGGGCAGAAAAATGATTGATTGACATGCAAAGTTTGCTGCCATTCAAAAAATAATAATATGGGACGAGAGGTTAGATATTTGGAGAGAAAATACCTTCACTTGATGCATTCATCCAAGAATTTCTTATTTTACTTTTAAGTGATTTTTGATTTTCATCTAATGGAAGCATTGTTCATTGATCAATTTATTGGCTTATTATAAGGTGTGTACAAAAAGAAACTAAACTTTTAGATTGTGCACAGACTATATGTTTTAGAGTGTTTTATCATTGATAACTTGTGAATTTGCCTTGCATAGCACAGTTTATGCTAAATCCTGCAGGCAACTTGGTTGCTTTGCAATAGACTGACAACACTCAGATTCTTGGCTACTTTGTAGAAGGGCTCATTGTGCTTGCGATCTTGCTAATCTATATGAAGCAATTTTTAAAAACATACTTGATTAAAGATAACAGACCCTTCAATTGTTGCCCAGTTGGCTGGGGTGTAGAATACATTGACTGCTTCTCTGCTGAGGGGTAAGACTTCTCCAATTAGTGTCCTCGATATGACACTAAATAATCTGATGGTGAGGCTACTGTAATAGTGGGGCTTTGGAGAATGTGAAGCACCCCTTTATTGGCATCGCTCCCAGGTCCACTCTGGCCCGGTGTGGTAGCACCTGATAGGGTCCTATCTATGGGTCAAATAGAAATAAACTGTGTACTTATACTAAACTGAATTGCTTGAAAGGGAATTGTTTTTTGTATGCTAAACTGAATTGTTTGAAATAGAACTGTTTTTAACATTGAAACTGTACTTATGCTAAACTGAATTGTTTGAAATAGAACTGTTTTTGACATTGAAACTATACTTATAATAAACTGAATGTTTGAAATAGAACTGTTTATATGTTGAAAAATGTATTTTGCATTAATAACCTAAAATGGTTGATGTGCCATAAAAACCAAACCAAACCAAACTTCACTTTTGACAATTTTATTGTCGGTCTGTTCAAGTCTTTATCAGTCATTTGGCATCTGGATGGAATAAATTCAAAAAGGTACTATATTTTTCCTCCGAGTACTTTCAGTCTTTGCTGGAGCCATCTTCAGGGGAAATGAACAGTGAAATGACTAATACAATGATGAATCATATGTATTAATATAACGAATAAGTGAAAGAAAAAGTGGGAGGACAACTGCTCTTCTTCCAATTCTTTATAGAAATGCATATGATGTATCATATGACAATTATAGCTTCAAGTAACTATACTTAATACAAATAATTTACATCTATATGCTTTTTAAGTATTCCTAATGCAAATAATTTTTAAACATATCCATTTGACTTATTGATGAGACTCTAATATGAACTACCACTCCAGGTCAGAGTGAATCTGGGAGTAATGACAATGAAGAGATACTGTATATGCATCAGGATCCCAGAACAGGAGCTTCAACACTTGATCTGGTTTAGGGCAATATCCAAGACACACATCTTGGTCAGTTATTGAGCTACATATACTCAAGTGAACATGTCTAGTGCATTCGCCTTTTTTTCTTAAGTTGAAAAATGAAGAGAAACATGTTTGTGGCGATATTCTGTTTTAAATTAGGAAGAACTTTTATAAAGCTTTTTCTAAAGTTGCAACAGCTTTATCAGGGATTGTTTGAGCCATCTCCAAAGTCTTGAGTGGTACCAGCATTTCAAATTTCAAAGTCCATCCACCACACATGATTGCATATTTGGATGACCTTTCATGTAGATGGATTGGGGTCACATTCATAAAGTGTATACTGTGATCCATAAAAAAATTCAATGGTAAGGATCTGTAAAAGTTGTGATTTTAAATGAGAAAAACTGATGATACAAGGCTGAAATACACTTTGAAATGTTGCTGATTTTAGATGATAGAAGAGATGGTATTACAAGACCAGGGCACTATCTCTGAAAATTACTTTCAGATCTGGAAATAATATTGCAAACAGTGTTTCAACTGAAGGGGTGTCTATTTTGAAGTTGCTAGTGATAGATAAATCTAGTTATTTGTTGTAAAAAAATTGCTTTCTTTCTGGAAACACATTGTATATATAGGAAAAAGAAACTAACATTTCTATCTGATGAAGATTAAAAGGTAGTTAAAGAAACATCAAGAAATTTGTTTATATGAAGGTCATTCAAAAAGTTTTAAAACTCACACAGTAAGAAGAGGCATACTTGAACATGTTTAACTGAAATCTCAGAGATTAGCAAGCTGACTGCAAGATGGGTTTTCAAGAATACTGACAGAGAATAATCTAAAAAGGGTTGATATTTTTCAGACACTTCAGACTATCCGACTCTTTCTGGGTGAGGCTTATAACTTTTTCAGTGATTCTCATTTATATATAAATATATAAGAAAAATGGAAATAAATCCAATGATATATAAATAGGAAAAAATAAAATTTCAGAAAATGTATTTAATTATATATGAATAATATGACAATGTTTAGGTTTTTAAACCATCTTCAAGGGGATGTTATGCAATGACTCCTCCTATCCACTGAAAATCTTGTTTTTTTCATATCTACATATATATATATATTTTTTTTTTTTCCAAAAAATGATAAATGCCAACTTGAGGTAATCTCCAAGTTAAAAACAAAATATAACACAAGTCAGAAAAACAAGGGGGAATAGAAACCCTGTCAATGGAACTATGTTCATAAAATATCTAGAAGAATCAATAAAAAGGAAGCAAGCATTTCATTTGGAGGGAAATAAACAAATGAAACTTAGATGAAATCATATTGAGGGAAAAGAAACAAGAGAAAGTGATTCGGTATTACAAGAACAAAAACAGTAAGAGTAAAGGATAAAAGAGAGAGAGAGAGAGAGGAAGGGAAAGAAAGAAACACAAGATGAAAATAATTTCCACCAATTAATGATTTTATATAAATGGTGTCAAATACATTCACACAAAATCTTGTCAGATTAGATTTATTATTTCTCAAATGGATTAAAAAGAATAAAAATCTGTAATTTGATTTAATTTATTAATCAATTTAAAGTCAAGGCATGAAAGCAGTCTTTCCTGTGCCTTGTCCTATCTTAAGTTCTCTTAACAGCACCAGTGAGAGGTCATAAGGGCTTTTGTGGACAAGCAAATATATAACCAATTAAGTCTTTTTTATCATTAAGGTTTTTCTGACTATTGTCTTCATCATTATTGTTATTTCCACAACGTTTCGGCAGATATGTCCACCGGCCTTCTTCAGATGTTTGTCGAACTCGGGAACCTTCAGGGAACTTCGAACTACGTCCTTTATTGAAACCACGGGGGTCACCTGTTCTGATTCCGTGTTAGAAGTGTTAAGTATTCCTGTATATTACTCGCCTGTAGTGAGGATTGAACCTGCAACCTTCAGATGATTGTCGTCTTAGTAGCTCAGGGAACCAATGCCATGTGTCCTGCTGGACAATTCAGAGTGAATTTTTGGGTGTTATAAACTAAGTTTATAATACCCAAAAATTCACTCTGTTCTTACTGTAGCTAGAATTACTACTATTATGTATGATTTTTTACCTGTGCTAATATTCAGATTTCGGTGGGTTTTTTTTTCTTTTTATCTAGCCTTCTTGATTATCGGTTCCCATATTGTATTCATTCTCTGGCCTCATCAGGAAGATGTTCAGATATTACTTGATCACGTGAACTCAATCCGACCATCTATACAGTTCACCATGGAGAAAGAGCTAGACAACAAATTACCCTTCCTCAATGTATTAGTAACACGCACAGAGCAAGGATTCAGGACATCTGTGTACCGTAAGCCCACCTTCACAGGACAGTACCTCAATTTCAACTCCCATCATTCATATACGGTAAAGAAAGGAATAGTCCGTTGCTTACAACATCGAGCAAAAACCATTAGTAGCGATACTGATGCATATCAAGAAGAAATGATTAGTCTGAGACACAACCTCCATCGTAATAACTACCTAGAGAGCATAACATTGGTTCCAAGAAACCTAGATAGGAGGGTGGAGGATAATACCCGAAAACTCACCACGGTATGTCTGCCATATGTCAAAGGATTAGCCGAAAGGATCAAAAAGATATGTAGTCCATATGACATTAGGACAGTATTAACAAGTGGTTCAACTCTCCGGAGGTATCTCTTCTGGGTCAAACCACCAACGGAATTTAGCATGACCAAGAACTGTGTTTACTCCATCCCTTGCAGTTGTGGTAAAATATACAAAGGTGAGACAGGTCGGCCACTAAAAGTAAGGCTAGAAGAACATCGGAAAGCAAAAGTACGAGGGGAGATTGAAAAGTCGGGTATGGCAGACCATATATGGATAGGAAAAATGGAAATCATCTCCCCTTATGGGACAAAGTTGAAATAATTGATAGGGCTGAACATTGGAGGATTAGACGCCTTAAGGAATCAGCACATATGTTAGGCTACAATGACCTGCTGAGTAGACCAAGTATAGAGTTGAATACAATATGGGAACCGATAATCAAGAAATGAGAACATTAAGTTTATAATACCCAAAAATTCACTCTGAATTGTCCAGCAGGACACATGGTGTAACGGTTATAGGCGTTGGTTCCCTGAGCTACTTAGAAGAAGGTTGCAGGTTCAATCCTCACTACAGGTGAGTAATATACAGGAATACTTAACACTTGTACCCTGGTTTCAATAAAGGACGTAGTTCGAAGTTCCGTGAAGTCCCGAGTTCAACAAACACCTGAACATTGTGGAAATAACAATAAAGATGAAGACAATAGTCCGAAAAACCTTAATGATAAAAATCAACAAGCTTCGTCTCAGAAATTTATCAATAGGTGGAGAAAATTGCTGCTATATTTACTTGTCAATCATGACAGATTATTTGAAAATACATAAATTTAGGCAGATTGAATTAATAAATAAACCTCTGAAATGTGAGAGGCTAAGATGCAACAGAGTTGATACATTTACCAAATGCATTCAATTTCTTTATGACTGGTAGGCTGAAAGTATTTCAGACAGCTCACTGAGGAGAAAAATCAAGGAAGTCACCAGAAATAATCATAATAATGTACTTTAATTCAACAAGCAAATTGCTGATGACTGTATTTTTGATCTTCCACTGACACTTTAGCTACCTTACTTTATATAACTTGGCAGGCTGTTTTATTTATCAAAGAATATATACATGCTATAATTTAAAGGGCAGATAAACATTCAATATCTATCAATCTATCAAAAGCTGTTCATGTCTGTCAGTTGATCTAAAGCTGTTCATGTCTGTCTGTCAATCAGTCAGGGTTCAAGTTTGTTTATTGATCTGTATTCAAGTTTGGCTATCTGCCTGCCTGTCAATCAAAAGCATAAAATAATTCATTACTTTTTTCTGTCTGTCTTCTTTCTTGGGAAAATAGAATTCACCTATGCTGGTAGTACAAATAGGAGGTTTATAAACTTAACATTTACAGTTTGGTAATTAGGATATGTGACACACAAAAATGTTTATGAAATTAGGAGGAGTGATTAACGTTCCAAATTTCGTTTTTGTACAAATGAATCTCATTTGTGTTTTTTGTCAACATGGTATTTCAGCGAAACCATTTCAGTTGGAAAAAAAGAGGCCCTTAATTTTCATACTAGCAGTATACCTAAGAAAAGTTATCGAATCAATCAAGTATAATTTTTATCAAATTATTATTTTGAAGGTTTACTGAAAAGTTCTTAGTTGAACCAAAAAGGAAATGACCTTGAGCCATTAACTGTATATGCTATTCCTCATATTTGGCATATTGTTTCTAAATTTGTTTTTAATCCTTACAAAAACATTCAATGAAAATGAAAAAAATAGGTAATTCCCTTTTTGGTTGATTTGAGAACTTTTCTGGGTCACCTTAAAGATAGGATAGGGATTACATCCCTTGCTGGACAAACAGTACTTCTAATGGCCACTAAATGGTGTGACCAAAGTAATGTATAAAAGAAGGGTGAGGCAAAGTCAAACTCTCTTTCACCCATAGTTCCAACAGAGCATACTTGTCCACTCTTGTCCATATGAACAAGATGGGCTTGTGTCTCCGAAAGATCACATATTGCATAGCACATGATGTTATGTCTTAAACATATAAGTCTTTATTCAACACTTTCTTTTTATTGCATACGTATATAATTAAACTTGCTCAGTTGGCTGGGGCTGTAAAATACACCATCTGTGTGTCCTAATATATGACACGAAACAATCTGATGGTGAGGTTCTAGTATTGCTGGAGCTTTGTACCCTTTCATTGCCATCGCTCCCAGGTCCACTTTGGGCCAGAGTCGGGTCTTATCTATGGGTCAAAAAGAACTTAACTGTGGTTTTGAGATTTTACTGTTTTTGCATTTAAACTGTGTATTTATGCCAAACTGAATTGCTTGAAATAGAATTGTTTGATGTCTAAACTGTGTACTTATGCTAAACTGAATTATCTGAAATTGTTTTTAGATTCAATGCTGTGTATTGCCCAGTTGGCTGCAGAGGAGTAAGAACGCCTAATGAGTGTCCTGGATATGAGATTAAACTATCTGATGGTGAAGTTCCAGTGAAGCTGGAGATTTGGGGAATGCAAAGTACCACTTCATTGCCATCGCTCCCAGGTCTATTCTGGCCTGGAGTGTTTGAATTAGTACTGTTTGACTTAACAGAATAGCTTGAAATAAAAATGTTTTTGACAATTGAACTGTGTACTTATTCTAAATTGAATTTTTTCAAATAGAACAGTTTATTTGTATAAAATGGATTTGGCATTAAATAACCGACAAAGGTTGATATGCCATAAAACCAACCAACCAAACAAACATAATTAAACCAAAAGACTCAACTATATTATAGGACTTTTCTCTCTAATGCATCTTTAAGTATTTCATCCCAATTTAGTATATATACAATTAAGTTTACTCTGGCAATAAGATATGCTGTTAATTCATCTTGAATTGTTTTATATATATTAGCATGAAGAAATATTAAACCATAATACATCTCCTCTACTATAAGTGTCCAAATTGTTTTCTTCTCACACTCAAATAATATTAGTGGTGAGTTACTGTACTCAGATACGACAAACATATGAAGACAACCTTTAAGTGTTCAATACCATAGCCTACTCACTGCAATACTCATTTGCTGATGTTGTAAAAAAATAACTGCATTATTAAAGGAATTATGATATTGTACAGACAAAATATTAAAAACTTTGTTGGCTGTATTTTCTTATTTATTTTCAATACTTTTAGAATATTTAAGTTAAATTTAAGATAACAGTTGATTCTCTGCCTTGTCTTTCATTTGTAAACTAAAAATAATTTCCTATCTGTTGCAGTCCAGTTGGCTGGGGCTGTAGAATACACAGATTGTATCTCTGCATTAGGGTAAGACACCCATCCCTAATGAGTGTCCTAGATATGATACCAAACAATCTGATAGTGAAGCTCTAGTAATGCGGGAGCTTTGGGGAATGTAGATTACGCCTTCATTACCATCACTCCCAACTCCACTCTGGCCCGGAGTGGTAGCACCTGAGAGGGTCCTACCTATGGGTCAAATAGAACTGTTTGACAATTAAACTGAGTGTAAACAAATGACTTAGGCTAAATTGAATGGCTTGAAATAGAACTGTTTGATCATTTAACTGTGTGTATCTAATATAAATGTAAAAAAAAAAGATTTGGCATGACATAAGCAACACTGGTTGATATGTTATAAAACAAAACTAAACCATATCATATATATTTAATATATATATATATATATATATATATAGAGAGAGAGAGAGAGAAATAGGATTTGGCATTAAATAACCTACAATGGTTGGTATGCCATAAAACCAAACCAAACATAGCTGTTGGTGGGGCTTTGAATATGCTTACAGCCTCCACTGTAGTGGGGTAAGACACTAATCACCTCCTACCCAAAATGGGGTGTCCTTTGTATGACACTATCTAACACTGGGGAGTGTGGAGTACCTTTTCATTACCATTACTCGCAGATCCACTCTGATCTGGAGTGGTTGTACTTGTTAGTCATCTTTGAGTCAAATAGATATGTTTGAAAATTTGCATTCGATAGGAAAATATGATATCATATAACCATGTGAAAAACACTTGTAAGAAAAAACAGAAAAATGTAAATAGAAGTGTACAAAGTACACAATTTGCTAACCTCTAGGCATGAAATAACCCCAGATGGGTTGCTATGCCATTAAAATCAATAACTGAAAATAATTCAATATGTAATGAGTGTTTTTTTTTCTCTAATAGAAAATCTATTTGTACATTTTATTTTATTTTTACTCCACCTGAGTGCACATTCTGATTTACAAAATGTAGACCATGATTAGAAAAAAAAAAACAAATACAAAAATCAATTAAAATTAAGATTTGATTTTTGTTTTTGTATTAGTTGTATTAAAATTCATTTTTGTTCAGTTTTGAAGCCTTTATATGAACTATTTGCAATGTATTATTAGCTGTAAGTAAGTAATGTACCTGACATTGGCATAATGGTTAGAGTGTTCGCTAATGGGCTGGGAGACCTGGGTTCAATCCGAGGTTGAGTCATACCAAAGACTTAAAAAAAATAGTACTTGATGCTACTTTGCTTAACACTCAGCAATATAAGTTACGTATCAAGGGTAAAGTGGAGCAATCCATGGAAAGGAGTAGCCCCCTCCCCTAGACCTCGGTGTAGTCACTATTGAAAAGGGAGCCTTCTGGTTGCCCTCTACTATGGTCGCTAACTTTACTTTTACTATATTCTAATTCCTTCGATAATGACCTTGATTCTGCAGACCTATTATGTATTACCAGCAAACTCTATTATATTGTCAATCTTCTTTCAGGTCTTTTCCTACTATGCTTGTTATATCTTGGGCACCATTCTATTTTCCTTTTTGCATCATCTCTTACCCTCACTCCTTATCTATGTGTCCTGCCGATTTCCATTTTGGTTGTTTGATAACTTCTTTATCTCTATGCTCTCATATTCATATCTACATTTTCATTTTTCAGTCAGTGTTTTTGAAAACTGATAAAAATGCAAGAGGTCAAGTGTTAACTGATGTTTTATATTATTTCAATTTAATTAGATTTTCATTTTAGTGATCACACATGGGTATGTAGAAAAAAAAATGTTTAATCAGTTTTATCCAAATTTTATTATAATCCATTTCATTTGCTATCTGCCAAATTCAAAACGAGAATACTTCCAGGAATAAAAATATAGCTTATTTGAAAATCTGAAATCCACTGATATAGAAATTTAGATACATTTTTTCTCAAGTTAATTTGGCAATAACTGTAAATGTTACAAACAAAATTATTTGATACGATAACTGAGTATGTATCTATTCACCAAACCCATCCACCACGGCCAGGATGACACAAGGTCTGTTTTAAGGGAAGTAAAACTGGTTTGAATTCAATTATTAGACTTGTTGCCTAACTAAATCTAAAGAACTCAGTCTGCCCTACTATTTACTCATAGTTGGAGGGAGAACAGCTAAATTGATATTTTCCTAAAGGCATTAGCATGAAGGGAAATGTAAATGATATGTATAGATAAATAAAATATTAGCTACCAACCCTGAATATACCCACTGACTCATGGATGGTTTAAAGATAAATCAGTTCAGTTCATTCTTCTGTTGAATACACTGACTGCTGAGAGGTAAGAGACCCCCCCCAACACACACACCCATAGATGAGTATCCTAGATACGACACTAAACCATCTGATGGTGAGGCTCCAGTGCTGGAGCTTTGGGGAATGTGGAGTACTCCTTTATTATCATTACTCTCAGGTCCACTCTGAACCCAGAATGGTAGTACCCATCAGAGTCCAATCTATGAGTCAAATAGAACTGTTTAATCATTTATTAGACTGAAAATCATTAAACTGAGCAACCAAATGATTAATATTAAATTGAATTATTAGTATTAGATATCAACACTCGAAACCTTTTAACTGTCTGCAAACAATAAATAGCAATACTTGAAACCATTTAACTGGCTTATTTAAAAATGTTATCTTCAAATTATTAATTTACAAATCATATTTATAACAGGATTTAGCATTAAATAACTTACAACGGTTGATATGCCATAAAACACAACCAAGCAAGCTCTCAACCAACCAGGATATAATTTTTGTTAATATCATACACTTTCTTGAATGCCCCACAGTTGTAGTTCAGTACCAGTTTAGACTTATTTTAGTCAATACCATTCAGTACTGTTGACTTCTTTAGTAGAAAAAGTTTTAGTGTAAAATTATAGTACAAAAAAATTTAGTTTACAAAAGAAAATACTGCTAGGTGTTAAAAACGAATTATTTATAAAATTAAACAATTCTTGTTATAAGATTGATTTGGATTATTAAAAATATGTTATTAAAAATTTTAATACTGGAAAGAGCAGATGGTCCTTTCATTGAATTACAGTATTTCAGTCTTTCAATCACTTGTGATAAAAATCAAACCTGTTATCACAGAAGCAAAAAATTTTATAGTCATACCAAAAAAAAAAACATCAAAGATATATGGAGGAAAAAATTATCAAACTTGGATGTTTTCTTAACTTTTTAACTTACCATACATGGCTACTGAAATCTTGATTTAAAAAAAAAAAATTTTTGCTGCAATTTTTAATCTGGGCAATGCCAAATTACCTTGTTAGTAACAAATATGCTGATAAAGATTATAAGAAAAAATTGTCAGTGAAGGCACAGTTACTGAGTCGGTAAAAGTGTCTTCTATCTAAAGAATGGAGAGAAGATTGGGTAGCTGAGCCTGTCTCATCATAGGTAATCTTTTTGTAGCTATTATAGAAATTTTGATGCAATGAAAATTCTACTTTAGAGCTCTGTAAAGATAAATCTTTTTAAGTGATAAATAAATATTGATATAAAACATTTTCTAAAAGAAGCTATTAAGATATGAGACCAGATAAAAAAAAAGAGAAGAAATTCTAAGTCTGTGAAAAGACTGTTGTCTGAAATTCTTCTGATAACATTTTAATAGAAGAAAAATGATTTTTATTTTAATTGGTAGTGATGGAGCTTTAAAAATTCTCTTTAATAAAGATATAATAAACAAATTTATGCTGAATTTTTCACCAGATCACTCAAGTTAAGCAGTGATGATCCTGTTCAGTACTTAGATTGGTGATCATTTAGGTTGTTTATAGTACCTGTTGTTATTGAGCTCTCTCTGCCAGACTAAGCAAAGCTGAGTAAATAAAGATATGTTCTATGGGATAGAAAGTAAGTTTATGAGAAGGACTTATGATAAATGCAATGGAAAAATTAAATTTCAATAGAACTATAAGTAGAATAAGGAGGTGTATATAGTGTAATGATTATTATTGTAGGAAGTGGATATAGCTAACTGAGATTAAATTCTCATTGAGATTTTTTGTATTTCACTAAGTGTTAAAATCCCTGGGGAAGTGTGAATCCAATTATTGTCCATCTATCTATGGGTAAATAAAACGGGAGACTGGTCTCTTAAACCTTGATAAGGCAAACAATCTAGGAGAAAGAAAACTCTAAATTCAGACCAGACCTGGAGAGGAATGGGCTCCATTTGATTACTCCTGCCAAGACTTGGTACATGAGTAGCATCCTAACAACAAATCTAAGTTATGGGGTAAATCAAATGGAAATAATTCAATGTATCTGAAGGTTGTAATTTTGTTTTAATTGAATGATTTTTTTTACATTCAAATCATGATTAAATCATCTAACCATTATCTTGATTTTAATTGCTTTTCATTTAATTGAAATAAAATCAATATCTTAAAATTCACATAATGTCTCTGTGTACAGTTAAGGCTCCACCATTTTTGGATTGATTACAACAAAATTGTCTGGAATTTTTAGTCATGCCAGGGAAGATTTTAAACTATGAGATTCAATTCATACTGAATTTTAGGTAAAAGCTGTCTCCCTTCTCTGTTTTACTGTCTCCTTTGTATGACACTAAACTGCATTTGATTGTGAAGGTCCAGTACTGAAGTTTTCGAGAGTGTGGAGGACCTCTTTATTGTCATTGCTCTCTAGTTCACTCTGAACTGAAGTGGAAGTACCTGTTAAGGTCCTATCCAGGGGTCAAATAGATCTGTTTAAAAAGTACTTGTATTAGATGAGAATATTTGATATGTGGGGATTAAAAAAAGAAATTAAGTTTAAAAGTAGCAGTTACCAGGAGGCCTCTGATAGAAAGCAAAATTGGCACAAGCCAAAAAAGAGGGGCATCCAGGCACCAAAAGAGAAATGCTCTCAGTAAGCATTCACCATTGCTATTAGACAGATCTCTTTTCTCTCAGCTACTGGTAGTGAGTTCACATGCTGGTTGGGTCCCTTGGTCTGGTGGCAAGCTATGTCTCCTGCTAGTAACTGCCTTTGTTGGACCAACCTATTCAACACACAAACTTTTAACTTATAATTCACTGAAAATGACTCTAATATATTTCAACTCCTTGTTTGAAAAATGCAACTATTTCTACTGGTTCAGGAAAAAGTACCTCACCACAGAATATCGCCCTGTGAGCTGGGGCTGTAGAATACGCTGACTGCACCTCTGCAGAGGGGTAAACCCCCCCCAACGAGGCTACCTGTTGGCCGTGGATTGCGACCCGTGATGCTTAAGGACGGGATCCTGGTGGTTGAGCAGTACTTGGCCTGAAAATCGAGTGGTCAAGTCTCTTGCAACACACCACTTTGGTCCTTACTGGGCTAGACGGGCGGTCGGAGAGGCCCGATCCGATCAATCGGCTGGTCATGACAGTACTCTCTTAGATTTTTTTTTTTTTTTTTTTTTTTTTTTAATCTAAATGAGGACGATGGCTGTAGGGTCAATCATGCTGTGGAAAGACTCGTAGTCCTTTCTGTCCCTGGGGAAGTAGTTATCTTGGGAACGAAAACCCAGGGACAAAAAATTAATTCGTCTATCACCAGCATGAGTATACTGAACATGTAGCCCTGGTGTTGCTAGGCGAATGGGTTTCCCCCTTGGCACATCCCCATATGGGGCTCCGAGGTGGGTGGGGAGCATGTTCAGTGAAACTCATCCAACACTTTTATGGCTTCTATTAAAACAAAAACCCAAGCAAAAAGACCCCATATTGAATGTGATTCAGACAATGATGAGCCATATCCAAGGTTCATCATTCTAGAATCAAAAGAAAAACTACCGCTAACAAAAATATCCCCCTTCATCATAGAAAAATGTATTTCAGCTCTAATATCACCCAAAACCGTAAAAAACTTGAAAAATGGAACCATCCTTATAGAGGTGACAGAAAAAAACAAGCTGAAATAATATTAAAGCAAAAAAAAATCCACAACATAGATATAAAAGCTTACCCCCATGAGAGATTAAACACCTCTAAAGGGGTGATAAGAAATGGAGAGCTATCATTATGCTCAATAATGGAAATTAAAAATGAACTAAAAAAACAAAATGTAATAGACGTCAAAAGGATAACAATCAAAAAACAAAATGAAATAATTGAAACCAATACCTACATTCTAACCTTTAATAACCCAAAACCCCCTTTAGAAATAAAAATAGGCTATACAGTGGTTAAAGTTGAGACATATATCCCAAATCCCAGAAGATGTCATAACTGCCAGAAATATGGACACTTGAAGCAGCACTGCACAAGAAAACAAGTGTGTGTCAAATGTGGAGAGCAGGAACCAAACCACATAGAGGAATCCTGCAAAAACAGCCTAAACTGTAACAATTGCAAAGGGAATCATAGAGCAGACTCAAAGTACTGCAAAATCTGGGAAAGGGAAAAGGAAATTATCAAAATGAAAATCACCAAAAACATTACCTTCCCTGAAGCAAGACGACTCATAGAAAATCCCTTTAACAAATTAACTTTCTCTCAGGTAACCAGGACTCCTTCAAACCAAGTAGAAAACGAAGCAAAAACACAAATAAAAACAACAAAAATAGAAGAATTAACAAATTTAATAAACGACCTACATGAACTAATCAAAACCCTTAAAACTATTATACCCAATGTACAACTAACTCCAACTGACAAATCAAAAAACATCCCTTCAACCTCTAGCCAAAAAAATGAAACGCTAACGATCAAAAACAGAAACCGATCAACCTCTAGAACCAGAGAAAAAGAAGAAAAACAAAAACCTACTCAACACACCCCTTCAAAAACCAAAAATAAATCCAGAAACATAGAAAGTATGGAAACCGAAATGGACTCGACACCTAAAATCGAAAATACAAAAATTAAATAGTAGACCCTAAACCCAAGACACACACTGCATAAATAGTTATGACCAAATACCAAAATACCCACAAGATAATCCAATGGAACTGTCGTGGCTACAAGGCAAATTACAACGAACTCCAGCTGTTAATAACTGAACAAAATCCTACCATTATATGTCTCCAAGAAACATTAAAAAAAAGCAATGATAAAACAAACATGAAAAATTATGAGCAATATGACTATATACATGACACGGGACTAAGAGCTTCGGGTGGTGTATCAATCCTAATAAGGAAAAACATTCCCCAAAGCAAAATCAACATCAGCACCCCCCTACAAGCAGTAGCAATTTCAGCAACTTTACACAAAACCACCGCCATCTGCTCTATATACATTACACCTCAAGACCCTATAAACGAAGAACAGCTAAATAACTTAATAAATCAACTCCCTAAGCCATATATATTGATGGGAGATTTCAATAGCCACAACATTTTGTGGGGAAGCAGGACAACGAACAAAAGAGGTCAGACCCTTGAAAAAATCATTAATAACAACAACCTATGTCTCCACAATCGGAAAGCTCAAACCCACCTAAGCTCATCCTCAGGTACATTCTCTGCTATAGATCTAACACTCAGCGATCCAGCCACCTTTATAGAATATAACTGGAGGGTACATGAAGATTCCTGCGGCAGTGACCACTTTCCAATCATAATAGAAAATACTAAACCAGGAAAATCAGACCCACAAACAGTCTCAAAAACCCCACGATGGAACTTCAAAAAAGCAAACTGGCAAGCCTACAAAAAACTATGCCTTGACACCCTAATCCCAGAAACAAATACAAACCAAGAAGAACCTATAATACATTTCACAAACACCCTAATTAATATAGCAAATAAAACCATACCTAAAACTACAACATCCCCAAAACATAACAATCCCTGGTTAACGGAGGAGTGCAAAACTATGATCAGAGAACGCCAAAGAATCCTCAGGAAATTTAAAACCAACCCTTCATCAGAAAATCTAGACAAATATAGACAACAAAGAGCTAAAACTAGACGCACAATTAAAGAAGCTAAAAGGTCCTCCTGGAGAAACTTCACAGCAAAAATAAACTCAAATACTAATCCCAAAACAATTTGGAACTTTGTAAAGAAAATATCAAATAAAACTGTCCACACTCCTATAAATCATCTCTCCCAAGGAAGCACAAAAGCTTTGAGTGAAAAACAAATAGCTAATCTGATGGCAGAAAACTTTGCCCAAGCATCATCTACCAAAAAATATTCCAACAAATTTAACTCCATCAGAATCAAAGAAGAAAAGAACAAAATAAAGTTCACCTCTGACGATACTAAATGCTACAACCAACTTTTCACCCTAGATGAACTCCAAAATTCATTATCCAAATCCAATAACTCAGCTGCTGGTCCAGATGAAATCCACTACACATTTCTTAAAGAATTACCTTCAATTTCCCAGAAATATCTCCTAAACATATATAACAATATCTGGATCTCAGGCAATATCCCTACTTTATGGAAGCAAGCTACAATCATCCCCATCCTCAAAAAACAAAAAGACCCTACAAATCCCACCAGCTATAGGCCCATAGCCCTAACTAGTTGTGCATGCAAAACTTTAGAAAGGATGATAAACCAAAGACTAATATGGTTTCTTGAATCAAATAAACTGCTCTCAAACCTACAAGCAGGTTTCAGAACAAAAAGAAGCACAATGGACCAGGTGGTTCATATAGAAACTCTAATCAGAGAAACATGCATAAAAAAGGAACACCTGGTGGCAGTCTTTTTTGATCTTGAAAAGGCCTATGACACAACGTGGCCATACGGAATTCTCAAAGACCTTAAAAACTTTGGGTTACAAGGTAGACTTCCCATCTTCATCCAAAACTTTCTTGAAGACCGATCTTTCAGGACACTGATTGGCAGCACATACTCTGATTCGAAGCCACAAGAGGTGGGAGTTCCTCAGGGCAGTATTTTATCAGTATCCCTATTTATAATAAAAATAAACAGCATAACATCCTGCCTCCCTCCAGAAATCAAAGGGTCATTATATGTAGATGACTTCCTCATCTGCTATAATTCAAAAAACATGACAACCATAGAAAGGAAAGTACAACAATGCATAAATAAAATCCAAAAATGGACCACAGAAAATGGATTTACAATTTCAAATAGTAAAACAAAATGTGTACACTTCTGTCAAATCCACAAGATGCACAACCACCCTAAACTTACATCAAATAACACTGAAATACCCATAACAGATGAACATAAATTCCTTGGCATTATCTTTGACTCTAAATTATCCTTTATCCCACATATAAAAAAGCTAAGAATAAAATGCAATCAAGCCATGCAACTATTGAGAGCCATAGCCCACACAGACTGGGGTGCTGATAGAAAGACATTTATCAAGCTATATAGATCTCTAATAAGATCAAAACTTGACTATGGCTGCTTCATATACGGAGCAGCCAGAAAATCCTACTTACAACGACTGGAAACAATACACCACCAAGGACTTCGCCTTACTTTAGGAGCCTTTAATACTTCCCCAAAGGAAAGTCTATACATAGAAGCAAACGAACCCCCTCTCTATTTAAGAAGACAAAAATTAGCACTACAGTACTACATCAAACTCATCTCCTGTCCACAAAATCCTGCTTATGACTACACTGGCAAAACAAAATATGAAAACCTGTATCAAAATAACCCCAAAAAAATCAGACCTTTTAGCTTAAGAATAAGTGACCTCCTCAACGAAATCAAAATCAACACTAAAATAGTACACCATACCATACTCTCCAAAACGGCACCATGGACCATAAGGCAACCAACTATAAACTTAGAACTGGCTAAGTTACCCAAAATAAAAACACACCCCATCACTTATCAAGAGAAACTCATAAAAATACAAAATAAGTTCCCAGATCACTATCACATCTATACAGACGGATCCAAACAAGGAAAAAAAGTAGGCTGTGCTGCTATTTCTCAAAAAAAAGAAACCCTAAAACGCCTACCTAATGAAGCTTCAATTTACAGTGCAGAAACCACAGCCATTGATCTAGCTATGAATATCATAGCAAATCATAAAGCTTCCAAATTTATCATATACACAGACTCCAAATCAGTCCTACTAGCACTACAGAACAGAGATACATCATCCCCCTTGATCACAAAGCTCCTAAACAAACTAAACGCCCTCTCTAAAAATAATAACATCATATTCACCTGGATACCAAGTCACATTGGCATCCAAGGAAATGAAAAAGCAGACAAAGCTGCAAAAAAAGCTCTTCAAATTGATATGTGCAAATCAAAAATCCCATATACAGATCTAAAACCAACCATACAGAAATTTATATCAGACAAATGGCAGAAATCATGGGACAATCAGACCCAAAACAAACTCCACGAAATACAAGAAGCTATCGGAGAGTGGCCAACAGGCTACAGAAGCATCAGAAGAGAAGAAGTAATACTTGCCAGATTGCATATTGGGCACACCCACATTACTCATTCACACCTGTTAAAAGGGGAGGATGCCCCAGTGTGCCCATCATGCAAAGTACAACTCACAACCAAACATATCCTTCTAAATTGTAACAACCTTAAACATATCCGTACCAAGTACTATCAAGCAAGAAACCTGAGGGACATCTTTAAGAATACAAACCCTGAAAACATTTTTAATTTTCTAAAAGAAAGCAACTTTTTCAGCAAGATATAACCAAACATCTCTATAGAACTGCTACTTTAATGACTGAAATTCAAAATAACCTTTTTGGCATTAAATGACCCACAGGGGTTGATATGCCGTTAAACAAAACTCAAACTCACCACAGAATAGTCATAATCCCTAAAATAAAGTTTGAATTTAAAGGTCTCCTTGATCTTTCCTTTCATCCTTAATTCTCTTGCAGCTTCCCACAAACAAAGAAGACAACAAGTGAATGGAGTAAGAAGAAGAAAAAGATGTCAGATACAAAACTTGGAATCATTTCAATAGAACCCAGCAATTAACCAATACCTACACCATGACTACGAATAAATATCAAAATCTTCAGCTCCATAGATACTATGCAATTGTAAATTATTTGTATTAAGAATAGATAACCGAATTTTATAAAGGTTTACTAAGGATTATTATCAGTTACTTGAAACCATATAACTGTGGGCAAACAAATGATTATTATCAAATAGAGACAGATCTGCTTGAAAATTATTATTAGACAGGAATACTTGAAACCATACAACTTTGTGTAAACAGATGATTATTAGAATTAAATAGTAGTTACTTGAAACCATATAAATATTAAATAAGAATACTTGGAATGATATAAATCTGAAAATTATTTTTATCAAATTTTGGTAATAAATAACCCATAAGGGTTTGATATACCATAAAACAACCAAATCTAATCATTGTCTGAATTTCAACCATATGAAATTATTACTAATCTACAAGTTGATACCAATTTTTTTTGTACAGTGTGTTCTGTAATTTCCAAATCTCATTCTTTATCATCACTGAGTCATGTAACTATATGCTGTTGAGTCTGAAAACCAAACATTACCTTATGTCAGCATTTTTATTGCTAAAATAAAATGCTAATGCAAATTTTAAGGCTTGAATTATTTTATTGGATGAAGTGATTTGCACATGCAGTAAGCTGATGTTTTGCATGTGACTGTGGAAATTTCAAATCAGCCATTTGCATTTTCACTTTTGCCAAAATGGTGTCCGGCAAAAAATACAGGTAACCTACATTCACTTACTTTGCTGACACTGTAGGCTACTACTCAATTCTTCACTAGTACCTTATGTACTGATGGTGAGTCTTAGAATATACTGACTGCATCCCCTGTACATGTTAGACACCCTCCCAATAAAATGTGCATCCTGAGTATGACACTGAACTGCATCTGATGGTGAGGCTCCAGTTATAGAGATCTGGGGAGTGTGGAGAGTAATTTTATTGCCCTTATTCTCAGGCCCAAGCTATCCCATAGGGTCCTATTTAGGGGTCAAATAGATCTGTTGAAAAATTATTGGTATTCAATAGGACTGCTGGCGAAAAAATGGTAACTTAACACTTAGAACCCTGAGCCTCCCATGACTTTAGGACTCTCCACCCTGTGGGACTCTTGGCTTGAGAAATAGTTGAATATGTGAAATGTTATAATTTGTTATTTAACCACTTTACAGTCTGTTAAATAACAGGTTTCTAGACAATTTAAAATATATTAAAAAATGATAAAGTTATATATAAAATTACAACATTTTATCGGTAAAAGTTATATACAAATGAGCCATTCATGGCTGAAATTCCAGCTGCCTGTGTTTATGCACTTCTAGTTAGCAATACAAATACTGGCTGCTTGAGTTCAAGAGTTTCAGAAATAACTACACAAAAAATGTTGATATGAACATACACTGAAGGTGATTCCCTAACTCAGTCATAAAATAACCCTAGACAGGTTGATATGTCATTAAAATCAATCAATCATTCACTTGTACCTTAGTTTAGAAATTTAATTTTAATAAAGCAGAATTTTTTTTGTTAGATATAGATAATTTTCTTAGCTAAGATTATATATAGTAAATACACTACTGTTTTGTTTTTTTTATTTCATTTGTATTTTCCCAAAATATTTTCGATAATAAAAAGGATTATTAGAGATTGTAGACTGATAAGAAATGCATATAGCATATTTTCATTGTTAAAATAATGTAATAAAATTTTTTGTTAGAGAAATTAAGAAATCAACAATAAAAATTATTCTACTTAATATATAGGGTGATTGAAAAGTAAATCCTTATTTTAAAATTGATTTCTAGTAAAAATTAGTCAAGAAATAAATAAAGATGTTGAAATAGCAAGTTACTTTTTAATCACCCTGGATCTATAAAAGATTAACAAAAATTATAAGACAAATAGGAATATTCCTTTTGTTATTGATTCTCTAATTGTTCTTAATTAGTTTTGACCTTGTTAGGAGGAAAAATTGTATGAAAGTTTTTAAAGGAGTAGATGTGCTATTCACTGGTGATTTAGCATATCCATTTGTAGAATGAAAATTATTTTCCAGTATCTAAGTGTCTTCAACTGATCTTTATATATCTGTAGTGAAGGCACCTGGTTAATGAGTTTTTCATTTGGGAGATATATGTTAAGTTATAGGAGGAGAGTGTCCTGCTTGCTTATTTGTTTATGCAGGTGTTTGTATCATCCCAAATCTAATTTCAAGGCAGGGTAATTAAGTTTCAAGTTAAACTCAAAGAGAATTTTTAAATTAGATCTAAAATTCTCAGTATATTTTCAGAAAGGAAATATAATCCAAATTGATTATATAAAAAAAGATGATATAATAGCTGGAAATTGCTATTTTCTTCTTTTTTTTCCTCCTGGAAGTTTCTTTCTGATGTAGATTTTTAGAAAAATAATTAATCTGTTAATATAGGCAGTAATAAGAATTCAAGCAAAATTAATTTCAGTCTTTTTAATTAGTGAATTCCACAGTTAATTAATAAAAAAATGTTAATTTTTAGAATAATTTTTCTTGTCTGAAAGGTTATGGTTTATGTTATGAAAACAGTAGTGAATCTGACCACAGACTGTCTGTCTACTTTGGGAAGTGAAATATTAGTATTCTTTAAGAATATAAAATGCTTACTGTCTTGATTTAAGGCCTCTCTTTTTGGGTGAGAGTGTCCTTGTACTTCAGAGAAGAAAGAAAGAGAGAGAAAGAGAGAGAGAGAGAAACAGAAAAGAAATTAAGATAAATATATTTAAACAACTTGTACACAAGTAATGAATGTAACATGTAAATATTCAAAACATATACAAGTATTTATTCTTAGCAACAAAAATTGTTAGTATCAAGTAATGAAAATATTTTCCTTAAAAAGTTATAAGATCTTCAGCAGCAAAATATTGGATAATTTCTGTGGTTATATTTAGGCTAATTATTAGATATTTGTTAAAATGGCTGTTTGAACTGTTAAACAACTAGAGTGAATCAAAAGTTTTTGCATTATTTTGGTCGATGCTAGTTTACGGTTCATCATGATTAAGCAATACAAGTCATGGATGGTACCTCCTGTGGTTGGTAGTATTGTGGTAGTTAGGTATTAGACACAAAGGACAGATCTATACCATACAAACCAAATGTCATATTACTTTGCTATTTCTTTTTTGTTTTGTTTAATACAGCTATGTATCCTTACAGAACTTATTCACTTAAATAAACATCACAGAAATTTACTCACATTCTTTGTAATGATGTACACTTTATTATATACCAATACGTGAAGAAGATTAAGGTTCACCAAGACAGAAATCATGAAATAATTCTATATTTAATGTAAGTATATAGTCCAAACAGCCATCTTTCTATACAATTAATTCTTAGTGATTTTTTTGAGTCAGTTATTCTCTATAGGTAACCACTTTGGATGATAAAAACTTCAGTAGACTGATAGATCCAAAACTATCCTCAACAATACATAATCTTTATATTCAACAAAATTTTGAACTATTTCTTTCTTGGATCTTCTTCACCAAAAAGAATGAGTTAGTTTGGTTAACATCTTTTTTAATGGTAAGAAATGTTCAGAACATTTATCATTTTGAATTTGAGTCTTTAACTTCAACCAACAATACAGCCTAGTTGGCTGGGGCTGTAGAATACACTGACTGCAACTTTACAGAGGGATAAGACCCCCCACACACAAACTATGAGTATCCTGGACATGACATCATACCATCAGATAGCAAGCCTTGGAGATTTAAGGAATGTGGAGTACCCCATCATTGCCATTGCTCCCCAGTCCACTCTGACCCAGAGTGATAGTACCTGATAGGGTCCTATCTAAATAGAATTAGCTATGTGTGTAAACAAATGACTGATGTTAAATTGTGACAGTTATATAGCAATATTTGAAACCATTTAACTGTGTGCAAAAAAGAGCTCCAGCTTGTTTAAGAATATCATCTACAAAATGTGTTTACAAATCATATATATTAGATATATGCATAAATAGGATTTAGCATTAAATAAACAATGGTTGATGTTCTCTTTTAATTCAATACTTGTTAAAATGAATTTTTTTGTTAATAGGATATAAAATCATTGTCTGTTAGGTAATTTGCTTTGCTTGCCGATTTGTAACTGTAAGTAATTATTTAAATTTGGAGGTAAGAAAAATCACTTGGTTATTACAAATGAATTAACCTTTTCCAGACAAAATTTATCTAGAAATGTTATCAGTTTAACTGAAATGAAATTTAATATACAACAAAGTTTCGGTGTGTTGGCATTTTATGGCATATCAATCCTTGTGAAGTATTTAATGCTAAATCTTATATATATATGATTTGTAAGCAAATAGTTCGTTGGTAATATCATTTTAAAAGGAGTTTCTGCTCATTTGTTTTCATATAGTTAAATGGTTTCAAGTATTGCTATCAAACACTAATAATTCTATCAAATATTAATTATTTGTTTGTACACAGTTAAATGGTTTCAAGTATTGATCATCTTGCACTAATAATTCTATTTATCAAATATTCCTATCTAATACAAACAATTTGCACATAGCTATATGAATTAAAATAACTAATAAGCCTTAGTAAATGATTGAGCAGTTCTATTTGACCCATAGATGAGACCCTTAAAGGTATTACTACTTTGGGTCAGAGGTAGATCTGAGAGTACTAGTAATGAAGGGGTACTTCACATTCCCCAAACTCAGGGACAAGAGCCTCACCATACAGTTTAATGTCATATCCAGGACATGTATTTAAAACTAATTTCTACTACATTATATAAATAACATATGAAATGGATTTTTTTTATTAAGTCATTATTATGAGAAAGATCTTAAATATCAAAATCTTTAAACAGATTTTTTAATAAAACTAAATTCTATTGCACTGATTGATTTATCGTTTCATTCTTATGATTGAGTATCATCAATAATGTAGATGTCATGAAACATTGGCGTATTAGAGACAAAAAAATAAACATGTAAATATGCATGGTGTTTTATTGTAGTAGTTTAATTTATTTGGGGTTATTGCAGCCAAACTCCACTCCAGATATATGGAATAGACACATAATATCTATAATAGATACCCCTCTATGACAATTTGATATCATTAGATCTGGTTGTAAACAAATGAGTGTAGGAAGTTGCCATGGCATTGTGGTTAACATGCTGGATTTTGACATCATAGAAAGTGGGTTTGAACTCCAGTCATGGTATTACATTTACTTTTGGACTAATGCCCTAGGAAAAGGCATGGACTCCCTTATCCCTTCGGCTATTGGTTAAAGAGTACCACTGCTGTTCATCTACAAGGATGGATTTGGCATTAAATAACCCACAGAGGTTGATATACTATTAAACAAATAAACCTAACCAAACCAAATGAGTATGTTCAGTAAGCCATATCTGATCTCTGTCTGGAAAGAGTTTTAGTATTTTGAGAGCATTTCAGCAAAAATACTCAAAATTTGAGAAAGAATTTCACCAAAAAAAAGTGTTTTCTGTATTTATATGACAATGTTTTTTTCAGCATTTAACAATTCAATCTTTTTTTTCTTTTATACTGCAAATTCATTTTTAAAGTGAAACTGAATTTCATAATATTTTATGACTTCTCTTTCCTCATCTTCAACACATCCTGTATTACTGTCCAACTTTTGATGATACTAACTCAAGAAGATGAAATAGAAAAGAAATATCAATTTCAGTTCATCTGATTTCCTGATGAAAATCAAAAGTTTACATTAGTACTTAAAAAAAAAAAAAAAAAAAACTTAAACAAACAAATTTTGTAAAACATGATTTGTTCATTGTAAATTTTACAAGAATGATGATCCTAATCTTCTTTTGAATAAATCCATATTTCTTGAATCATCCTTCATACAAGTAGAATTGTTAAAATTGCTGTTAAAATAGCTACACTATAATGGTGAGTAAAAGGTTTTGTAGATGCGAGTTGATGGTGCATATATCATGTGACCAAAGCAGTTCAAGTCATGGATGGTACCTGCTGTGGTTGGTTGTATAGTGGTAGTTTGTGCGCTGACATGTTGTGCATTGCCTCATTCCATGTGTGATTTGAAAGCTGCACAGATAAAAGAGCAATGTAGCCAAATTCCTGGACTTAAGCTTTACTCATATACCTGGTTTATTTTGTCCTTGTACCTTACACCTGTTATTATCAAAGGTGATTAAATAAATCAAGTTAACTGAAGTCAGGATAATGTATGTGTTTGCTAACCTTTTTTAGTGGAGTGTAAAAGGATATATTTGGAGCATGAGTGGAGGGAAGGGGGTTGCACTCAACACCATTTGTAGTGTGAGTGAGTATGATGCACTGTTTGATCCCTGAACGTCAATAGATGATCCAGACCTGATCCAGAGGTTTTTGAATGACCTGCATCATCACAGTGCAGGGGCAAGTGGTCAGTTTGTGCCTTTTCCCAATGAATACTCTTGTGTTGGATTTTATAGAACTAATTATTCCATTGTAATTATCTTAGCTAATTACAGGCAGTTTCAACTCAGTGTTATTTATAAAAGGAAATTTTTAAAAAAATTCTTTTAGTTTTAATTATTCTTTAGTTCACAAATACATTCAGGTCTGCATTTATTATTCTATATTTTTAAATTGATTAATTATTAACATAAAAAAAATCATTTTTAGATTCCTCAAATTGATTAAAAGCTTTATCATATGCTTTTTACTTTTTTAATTTTAACATTTACATTAATTTAAAACTTGAAAAAAATTTGATTTTAACAATATTACACATCAAATATAGTCATGGTTGAAAGTGTGGTAATAGTAACTTAAAATGAAACCTTTTGAGACTTTATTTTTCCAATGCAAGTAAGGTGGTTGGCCTTAAGCCAATTAGACTTGTACCTAAAGGAAGAGCGTAATCTGCTCTTAACTTATCAAGTACACAGAAAAACACATTGCAATATATATGTTTATAATTAGACTCCCCACCATCTAAGGCAAGCCCTTTGCCCAGTTGGCTGGGGCTGTAAAATATACCAACTTCATCTCTGCAGTTTCAGCCAGTTTAGTGTCATATCTCTGGATATGACACTAAACAATCTAATGGTGAGGCTTCAGTAATGTTGGAGCTTTGGGGAATGTGGAGCACTCCTTTATTGCCATCACTCTCTGGTCCACTCTCACCTGGGGTGTTAGCACCTGATAGGGTCCTATCTATGGGTCAAATAGAACTAAAATGTGTACTTATGCTAAATGGGATGGTTTGAAATAGAGCTGCTTTTTGACATTTAAACTGTGTACTTATGCTAAATTGAATTGTTTGAAATAGAACTGTTAATATGTATAAAAATGGATTTGGCATTAATAACCTACAATGGTTGATATGCCATAAAACCAAACCAAGGCCCTGGATGTAGGTATCATTGGGGAATGAAAAAAAGTTTTGGTAAACTACAATTTGGTTTCTTAAATTTCTCTTTTCCCTAATGATACCAGCATTGGGAAAATAAGGTCTAAAAATGATTGGTTTAGACTTACCTTTACCATGCTTTTAACTCAGACTAATAGCTACTTAAAAAAAATTGCTCTTAACCACTAAAGAAAAAAAGATGAGTAATAAATATGGGGATTAATATTTCTGGAAATTGTTTTAAAAAGAAAATATTCAAATGAGCAAGAATGCAGGTGATAACACATATTTTCTTTAATGTCTTCTTTTTATAAATGATTAAGTTTGTTTTTTTAGTAATACAGACCAAAAAAAGAAGAATAGGTAAAAGTTTAAGAAATAAAGTTAAGTGTTTAAATAAATAACTTAAAATGAGGTGTAAAGATAATTAGAAATGATTTTTAAAAAATTAATATTTTCAGGTATTAATTTTTATATAATGATCAAACATTATTATAATGACTTTTTTTTTAGTTGTCTAAATTTCTGAGATGAAGCTTGGTGATTCATGCCAAACCTTATTTTGTTCATCTGTAATCCTTGCATTAATTTTTTTTTATTATTAACAATGGAATTTTTTCCCTTTGTTTTCAATGTGCAAAACTGAATATAGAAATCTGCCAGAATAAATTTTAGGCAAAAAGTTGCATTACTTAGTACTTAATTATCAAATTCTGGTTTTAATCCTTAATGTTGATGAGGTGAATTTTATTCATACATGGCCCTGTGAATGACCTTGAAGGGTTGATATGCTATCAAACCAAATAACTGATATAAACTAAACCCTTTGAATGGACAATATAATAATTATATAACATTATAAATTTCATGAGAGGTAAGGTAAGATCTACACTTATAAATCCTATTTGCATTAAATGATGATTGATAATTGTCCTCCTTGGAATTTTTTCTTGGTTTGGGTGAGAATTTCAGACACCTGGTGGCTGTATAAGAATCTCAGAATTCTTCTCGTTCTCTTCTTGTCTCTGTTTTTTTTTAAAGGAGTTACTGTGGCATTGTGGCTAATATGCTGGACTGCAACATTGAAGTTGATTCTCTTGTTATCCATCTCTATCAGTCATCTCTCTTAGCATGTCCTCTAGACTGCATATAATGTATTAACACCTTAGCACACTATAATAACAGCCTTTGCTAGATAGAACATAAGAGGTTTGGGAATTTTTAAACATTTCAATTAATCTGCCAGTATGTTTTTTTTTTGTTCTTTCAATAAGAAATAACTTGGAAAATTAAAAACAAAACAAACTACAGTAGATAACACCAGTGCATTGAAATCGTCGTCTGTTATACTTTTCAAATGAAGAAAGATTTTTTGACAGTGACAATTTCTTATATTTACTCTAAATAAAATGCCATTGCTGTCTTTAATTGATTAAGTTTTTCTATGATGCCAGTGACATGTTCCAATGTCAGGTTGCTTGAATTGTGCTGCCTGTACTAGGTAACCCATTACTATCTGTTGTATGGATATATGATTGACAAAAAAATTGGCTCCCCAACCAAATTTAGATGATGAAGGTAGCAGGATGAAAAAACAAGATTTATCAAAGGTCGAATGAACCATTTTGTTGAGTCTATAACCATCTACAAGACAAATATTAATAAATGGATTGCAATGAAAGCTTGGTTTGGCCATTTACAGCAACTGATCCTCTTCCAGTTGTCCAACGCTCTAACTTACAGCTGGATTTAGAAAAGAGTGTGTGTTTACCCAACCCCTTTGCCATGGATAGGAAGTGGCACTAGATAAATTTTTAAGCAAAGTACAGCTGGTTTGAATTCGGAGCTTTCCTTCTCCAAGACTGGTTGCCTAACCAAGGTTACTCCCACCAGTCTGCCCTACTATTTAGCTACAGGGAGAACAGATAGGTTCACGTCATAGCCTCATGCAGAATTTGAACTCTGGTCACTGATTCTATATCCTACAATTTAAAGTGTAATGCTGAGTGTGGTATTCAGAAAGAGGAGTTGACCTATGTAACTCTTTATTCACCTAAAATCCATTCATACACATACAGTGTTCCTTCTTAATGAAAGGGCCAATCTTGGGATGGGTATTAAATAATATGACTTAGGTATTTATTTTTGTAAGAATTTGTCTTCCAGACATTGGCATGATGGTAAGCGTTTGCCAATAGCCAAGGAAACCTGGGTTCAATCCCAGGTTGAGTCATACCAAAGACTCAAAAAATGGTACTTGATGCCTCCTTGCTTAAGACTCAGCATTATAAAGTATAGATCAAGGGTAAAGTGGAGCAATCCAGGGAAAGGAGTAGCATCCTCCCCTACACCTTGGTGTAGCAGCCATCGAAAAGGGAGCCTTTGAGTCCCCCTCATCTATGGTTGCCAACTTTACTTTTTTTTTCCTTTCAAAAATATATACCTATATGTCATTCAACTTGGTGAACTGTTTGACCCTATATTTTTAAGCATAGCTTTGTAGAGTATATCTACTGAAAGCAATGTCAACATAAGCATTGGTAAAGCATGGACTATTACTAACAGATTACTGACTATATGGAAATCTGATCTCTGTAATAAAATAAAATCGGACTTCTTCCAAGCTGTAGCCATGTCAGTACTACTGTATGGTTGCACCACTTGAACTCTAACCAAAACGCTTGAAGAAAAAGCTAGATGCTGGATGCTGTTTTTGAACAAATACTCGAAGCAGTACTCTTCCAAACAGCAATTGTGTGGCCACTTTGCATCTCTCAAACCATCCAAGTGAGGTGAGCAAGACATGCTGGGCACTGCTGGAAAAGTAAGGGTAAATTCATTAGCAATGTACTCCTATGGACTCCTACTTGTGGGCACACCAGTACTGAGTGACAAGTAAAAACCTACATTCATCAGCTCTGTGCTGACACTGGATACTATGTAGAGGACTAAACAAATGCAATGACCCAAAGGGACAGATAGTGTCTAAGGAATCAGTACTGTTGGCTTGCCTTGATGACAATGTTATAATTTGATATCAAAATATATCATAAAGCTATCCCATGATTCTTTCTAGAAAACATGAGAATTTAAATCATTTTAAATCTAAATTCCTTAGAATATAAATTTTGAGGATAATTATGCACATTCAGGGCCCATTGAAAAAAAATTGCTCTATTTTGTATTCAAATGGGAACTAACTTCTTAAACTTAGACTGTAAGTTAAGAAGTTATAAAGCTATTGAAATGATTAATATTTTTCAGTTGAGAGTAAAAACTATGATAAAAAAATAAGAAAAATGGAGAACTAAATATTTTTCATTTAACACTGGGAACTCTTAACCTCTTGGCTGTCAAATACCTTCCAAGTAAACTCTAAAAATTCAAGCATAAAACACAAAGATTTTACTCTCGGTATAGACATATTTGCTTAAAGCTATCTTATCATTCTATGAAAATAAAAGCCATCCCATCATTCAATTAAAATAAAAGCCATCCCATCATACTTTTGAAATAAAAGCTATCCCATCATTCTGTTAAAATAAGTCATCTCATCATTCTATTAAAATAGCTCTCATGTTATTAAAATAAAATTGGTAAAATCTTATATCACTAACATCTGAAATGATCTTTGAGTTGGAAATATCAGGCTAACAGTGTATTGTAAATTAGCACCCAACTTGAAATAGCAGTCTTACAGAGTATAGTAAAATATTGGGTTAATGGTACACAGTAAAATAGTGCTCAGCTTGAAATAGCAGACTTTCAGTATACAGTAAAATTGCACTGAGGCTGAAATAGGGGGCTTTCACTGTATAGTAAAATAGTGCTCTGCCAGAAATAGCAGGCTTCTGATATATAGTGAAGTAACAAGCTTTATCTTGTAAAATAGTACCCAGCTTGAAATAGCAAGCTTTTAATGTATAGTAGAATGACACTCAGCTTGAAATAATAAATCTAATAGTGTTCAGCCATAAATAACAGGCTTATAGTGTATAGTAAAATAGCACTTGAACTAAAATTGCAGGCCTATGACATATAGTAAAATAGGGCTCATCCCAAAATATTGGGTTTATAAGTTCAAAGAGTTAACACCACATTTCGTTCTCAAAATTATTTGATATAAAATATCTGCATTATAAGATATTTCTTAGAAAATTGTTCTTTAGAAAATTATCAACTTATTTGAGTAAGAATAATAGATTAAAAAAAGAATTTGTTTTTATTTCTTGTGTAAAATATATTGGCATTCACGAAAGTTTCTTTTAATATTGCTTTATAATAGGAAAAGAAACTGCAAACTTTCTTCTAATGTCTAATGAACAATATCCTCATTCATAAGCTTTTCATGAAATATTTTCTATTCAAATTATTCTTTTTAATATATTCTAATGTTAAAGAAACATGGAGTGAACAAGAAGTATTTGTTGCTTGTAAAAGATATTCTTAAAGGCCACCTTTAGTTGCCATTAATTTGATATCAAAATCTATTTATTTGACTTCCATTAAGGCCAAAATGTGATATAAAATTGATTTAATGTGAACTGCTGCACAGAAAGTGAACTTTCTGTGGAACGGTACAGAAAAATTGCTTAGATTCTGTTGTCATTCCCCTCCAGGAGTTCCTCAGGCTCCTGACGTAAACCCATGCCTTACCCATTTTAAGCAAAGGGACAGGTGCTACTTGAAGGAAGGCCTCCTAGAACTTAGCTGGTAAATTTGATATCATTGTACATCATCTACAGTTCATAATCCATTGCGAATAAATAAGAAAAATTGGTCAACAATTAGAATTTAATAGTTATTTCTCTTGAGAAATAGTAATTATTAAGGTGAGTGCAAATGTCAACATTTATTCTGCTAGGTTGAAAACTAGATTGATTGTTGTTTTTTTCTTTAAGAGCATTTTTATGCTATTTCAGTAATCTGCATATACTTGTGTATCATTTGACTTTCTGAGAGCTAAATTTTAGCCAAACATTAATGGGTCATATACCATACACAATATACAAACTAGGCCTTGGCCAACTATTTACTTAGACATGTATCTTGTATATAGTGCAACCCCCTAATATGAGGCTAAACTTTTAGACCTCACAAAATTGCATATGTGAAATATATATATATATATATATATGTTAAACATTTCACTACCATTTGCTGTTTTTGTCATGTTATGATATCATGTATACAAAAGTGAATCATTATAATATAAAAGAAAAAAAAAGATTAAAATTTGCTTAATCGACTTAGTCTCTTTTGAAATAATGTTAATATATGGAAGAAAGAAATTTTCCAATGATTTTAGTGTGAACTAATATTGTTATCAGTGGATGTTTCAACCCTATTGCAGACAGAGCAATATTTTAGTCACCAGTGGTATACAGGCCAAGTGACACTTTAGTCATTTCATCTGCCTGCAAAAGGGCCATTTAACTTGGACAAAATCAAAAATTTATTCTGTGAAAAAATATTTCAAATAAAAAGTAATAAGAATCATAATATTTTTCCATTCACTGTATAATCAAATACTTTTTCTACGAGCTGATTATACAATTAAAATTGATCTTTATGAGATATAAAATACTTGCCCTTAAAAAAGGAAAAATAATGGTTTTTAGGAATCAGAATAAACACCAGTAAATTGTCACTTGCTTATTCATACACGATTTTTTTTGAAAGCATTTAAAACCAATATTTAAAGCTAACAAAATATATAAAATGAAATAAAACTGAAAGAACAAAGCTAGTTAAATTGGAAACTGGTATATTACAAAATATTAGGAAACACAATTTCTATCTACAGGGACTTTCAATGAACCAGTAAGACATAGAATGGCTTAAAATTTTGATTTAGCCTTTCACACATATATATATATATATCTATGACTGCACAAGAAAATGCAACTGGTAATTTTTGACAGAAATGACTTTACTCATCTGCTTGACAATAAAAATAATTTTACTTGGGTATACAAAAACAATAAAAATAATTACTTGAATATATACTTATAATGAATTTTTTGTCTTTATACTTATAAAGCTAAGCTAAGTACAATGTAAGGGACAGATAAATGAGCAGAGAATTAAATTTTTATGACATTTTTTCAAGCAAAGAGACTTTGCCTGCCTACAAATCCATCATTCAAAATTCTTACTTTTACCTAGAACTATGATCACTAGAAATATGGGAAATATATCTATTTCAGCCAGGAGAGGCAGGTTACAAGTAGATTGTTTCACTTTGACCTTTAATTTAAGCTTCTGGTTTGAATTTAAATTGCAGGAACAATCATGATCAATATTATATATATTAAAGGTGTTATTGTTGAATAAGACAGATTGAGCTCTTTAACCTTGCTGGCCAATCATTCTAAGAGAAGTACTGTTCTAAATTTAAAACTATGAGCTGGAGGCCCTGAAGCAATTTTAGGTCTTCAGTCATGTTTTGGTAAATTCTTGGACAACACTGATCTCAAGCTGGATTGACCCTGGCCCTTCTTTGGTGGTAGAGAGAGGAGAGTAGTGCTTAGACCTACATCAAGGTCCAAGTGCAAATCCAGAGTCTCACTAGATTTTATGCGACTAATTGCTCTGTATATCCTGTTATCATGCTGTTAAAGAAACTTTTTTTTCTTGGTTTGAATTGAATTTTCTCTTTCTTAGATAAATTTACTGTGAAGAGACTCACCAATTCAGCACTTGGGATAGACCCAAGGTATTTTACCAAGAAGAGAAAACCACTTAACCTGTTTTATATAATTCAGTGTCTGATCCACTAATCTTTTGTTGTTTTTATCAAACCATTTTGGCTAATGAGTTGTTTAACCTTTCTTGAATCTAACTGTATTCAGGAATCATTGAGTTTTTTATTTTCATATTTGTATTAAAAACAACAAAGATGATACTAGTTTGAATAATTTATAGAATACAATGAAATTTGTAGTATAAAATTAGAGAGATAATTTCCATAAGTAAATATTTAGAACTGATCCATCTATTTAGGATTCTATTTTCTTCCTTGTTATACAAGATATCACAAAAATCTATAAAAAAAACCCAGTTCCTATTGGAAAAACAGATATCATCAGTAAGATTATGTCAGTGTAAATATAAAATATTAACATTAATTATTTCAGACAAGTCAGTCTGTCATCATTGGTCCCATAACCTGGTTTTGTGATGGGGTAATTTCTCATGAAATGTGTCTTGGGCAGGAATAGCCTGGCAGAGTACACCCATTTCCAGGTCTACAACTGGATTGCTATACAAAGATAAAAGATCCAGTTTGTCTTAGCCATAGCTGGAGGGAGAATAGTTGAATTCAGACCTTTTCCAAGGGTATAAGTACTACATGAAATGCAAAGAACCTTGTTAGGGATTTGAACTTGGGTAACTGAATGCACTTCTGTAAGATAACTGTTACTTCATGAGTACTAGTTTATAGCTGAATATAAATTAACAAAAAATATGAATAAGAAATATATTTTGGATATCACAGTTTTCAAGAAAACCATTCAGTGAATTAGTTAGAATTTTTTTAACAACACAGCAAAGAAATAAATTATTTCCCATTTTTTTTGTTTGTTAAATATCTTTTTTCAAATGTACAGAGACTTATGCAGAGTTTTATTGATATTCATAAATATAATTTAGACTTAATGAAAAAGAAACTTGCTTAGCTTAGTTTGGCATAAGGCCAGAAGTATGGGGTACTCATTGAGAATCAAATTCTTTCTAGTCTGCTAGTAAAGCCAGCTAACCATTACACCATCCAATGCACCCTTTTGATTAAAAAATAAAACTATTTTCTATATAATCACCAGTTGCAAGTTCTTCGTTATAAGAGAGAAAATTCTTTTCAATTTCAAATTGCCCTCATGCCTTTTTGTTGATGTAGATATACAAATGCTTTTTACAATTGCAAAACAAATAAAAAAAAACAAGTTGTCTTGATTGAAAGCATGATAAGCTAACCCCAAGCCATTCTTTTTAAAATCTTATTTATTGGATGCTGATATCATAAGGGAGAAAGAAAAGTTTTGGTAAGGAGGTCAAGTTTTGGACCATTTACCAAACCTTTTCTCAGTCCTCAATGATACTTGCACTGGAAAAATAAGGTCCAAGAAAAGTCTGTCTTTGGGTTACCCTAACAAATGATTTTAACCTGGACCAAAATTCAAGAAAGTGAAATCACAATCAAAATGGTTTTAATCCAAAATTACATTGGTTGCATTTGTAATTGGTTCATGCTAAAATTAAATTGGTATTTAAATATATTGGTGGTGTTCTCTAAATGGTAGGTTTTAATTGTTTAATTTCACTATGATTTCTTCATCTCTCTTAATAGATATTTAATAACTCTTGTCATATGTATCAAATATTTATAAATACAAACCATTAAATGCAGAAGATCATGAGTTTCTTAACTGATTAATATGTACGTTCTTATCAATCTTTAGAGATTCTATCCAGTTAAGTAAACTACAAATGTTAACTAAATCAACAGTAATGATATAATAGTATCTCAAGAATGAATTATATTTGTTTTAGGAGGGATGTTTAGTGGAATGATTATTTTTATAAGAAATGGATTTGCCAACCGAAGTTCAAATCCAAGAAAATGCTGTTGGTTATGCTTTGTGTTAACACCTTTGGGAAAGGCATGAATCCATCACTTCTAGTCTCCAATACAGCTATTGGTAAATTGTAGGATGGGCTAGGCTTTTTAGCAATGGTATAGGAACTAGTCTAGGAGAAAGGAAACCCTAAATTAAAATCAGCAGTGTTCAGCTTTAAAATCAAACTTGTTTTGCATTCTGTCAGTTGTGGAGAGTTTGAATAAATAGCTGTATTTGTATTGTGATACTACCTCTGTTCCATAATAGTTGCTACATTAGCATATAATTTTCATACACTAAATGAAACACCTATTATGGGACAGATTTAGTATTACTTTTATTACAATTTCTGTCCCATAATAGTTGTTACATTTAGCATATGAAATTTATATATAAATGTACCAACAATTATGGAAGAGTGTTGCTGTTCTGGTATACTCCTGTAGAGTGTAGGGTCTTTGCCACATCAGATCAATGATAGTGCTTCCATTCTTGAAGCTTAGTCATCATCATCATCATCATGTCGCGCAGCCTGCGCGGATATCCCTGACTGTCTCTCGCCATCTCTCCCTATCATTCATTGCCTCCGGCAGGTCTTCAGGGTTACATCCCGTGTCCTCACATAGCTGCTGTATGTAAGTTCGTGCTGGTCGTCCCACTCTTGCACATCCATGAGTGGGGGTCCACAAGAGTACATCGCTTATGAGCTCGTCCTTGCTTCTCCAGCAGTGTCCTGCGTGTCTGGTTCGTCGAACTTGTATAGTTTTTGTAATGGGGGGCAAGTGTCCGTATAGTTGGAGTCTCGTGGGGTGTTGTCGCCAGGACTTGTTTAATACTGCTCTCAACATTCTTGTGTAATTTCCGTCCAGCCTCTTCTCCAGCCGCTTCGTAAGCGTCCATGTGGTGCATCCATATAGCAGTATCGACACAGCCGCTGCCTGGAAGAAACTGCGTTTCATTTTATCAGTTAGGTCCGACTTCCATATGATCGAGAGCCTATCGATAGCTGTCCATGCCTTCATCAGTCGTGTGTCGATGTCTTTCTCGGTTGATGAGACGCTGCTTCCTAGGTAGGTGAATTTGTCGACTAGTTTCAGAGAGGCTCCGTCTAGTGTGGCAATGTTGCCCGTTTGGTTGTAACACATATATTCGGTTTTGTTTGCATTGACATGGAGGCCAATGCCAGCTGCGGCTCGTTCCAGACTATGCAGTAGTGTCTCTGCTTGATTAGGCGTATTCGCTAGTAACGCCAAGTCATCAGCGTAGTCGGCGTCCGTGATTGTTTTTGCGGGGTACCTTTTGCTTCTTCTCTTGGTCAGCTCGAAGCCATTTTCTCTGATTTTGTCGATCGAAGTCCTAAGCACATAGTCTAGACAGATGATAAAGAGGTACGGGGCTAGTGTGTCTCCTTGTAGCACTCTTGCAACAATGTCGAAGTATTCCGTGTCTCCATCTGGTGAACGTACTTTCACTTTGGTGTTTCTGTAGAGAATCATTATCGCTGCTACGGTTTCTTTTGGTAGGCAGTATGCTAGTAGGATTTGCTCCATCTTCCCTCTGTGTATGGAATCGAATGCCTTGGTAAAGTCGACAAATAGTAATGTCGCCTGTAAGTTTTTTGCCCGAACGCCTTCCAGGATTCTACGGATGGTCAGTATTTGTGAGGTTGTGGATCTATTTCTCCGGAAGCCATTTTGGTTTTTCCTAAGGATGTCTATTTTGGGTTCTATGCGGTTTCGTAGTAGGGCATTGTAGATTTTGGCTGCTATGGATGTAAGTGTTATCCCTCGGTAGTTCTTGGCTAGTCCGAGGTCGCCTTTTTTAGGGAATGGAAGGATGCATCCCTTCGTCCATCGTTCTATCCTATTTTGACTATAGACTGCGTTGCATTCCGGCAATGCAAAAATGAAGCTTAGTAAGTTTCTATAAATGGAGTTGATAGTTCCACGTCTTCTAGTTTTGAATTCAAATTTTTCCTTCTAGATTGGTTTTCTTATCTACAAAGCTAAAGAGGCAAGTCTGCTCTACTACTAACTCATAGCTATGAGGGAAAGGAATGGATTCATGCCTCTCTAAAGGGACTTAGCATGAAGTAAAATATAAGAAACCTTGTCTAGGATTTGAAGTAATCTTGTCAAATTGATTTCCTATGATAATAACCATTATACCATACACACATCCATTATGGGAGAGAGGTGATATTTCATTATGCTATTGCTGAACAATTATTACATATCAAATAATATGTTGGTAAAGTGATATTTATGTTACAATATGGCACCACAATTTTGATAAAACCTTATATCACATCATTGAAAAATATTGTTGTCATCTATCCATGAATATGTAAAGAGGAGTCCCCATGCCATAGTAGCAAATGTGCTGGACTGCGATATCATAGTGAATTTGGACTCTAGTCTCACAATTACATTCCCTTTCTGACTAATACCCTTAAAAAAAGGATGGACAGCCTTATTCCCACCCATTTATGGGTTGAATAGTACCACTATTCTGTTCTGCAAGGATAGCTTGGGTATTAAATAATCCATGAAGGTTGATATGCCATTTAACCAAACCAAACTAAAATACATGTAAATTAGTTATTGATCTTAAGATAGAATATTATAAACTGTGTCCATTAGACAGTTTCAGGACATAATGATAGACAGCAACTAAAAACATGAGGTTATGAGGGAACTACTCTACAATAGTATTTATACAAGAGATAATAGTGGTAATGATGCTTCATCCTCAAAACCATGTCTGACTTAAGAGTCACCATCGGATAAAGGCTTTGATGGTGGTACTGCTGTGGTCTTTGTGTCAAGTTGTAAGAAGTTATTCAATAGTTATCTCCCTTAGACTCATAGCAATCAGGTTGAGTGTGAACACACTGTTATTAAATAGCAATTTGGATTGAAAATTGCTTTATAATCTAAGTTAGCATTTTAATACAATTGTGCTCATAGAAACCTTGCCATGATGTGCCATTTATGCTAGGTTATAGCAATATACAGAACATATACAAATTGGACCATTATAATATATATTATTATTATTGATTGAATTAAAATATAATAGAGGTTTTGGATAATGTAACAAAGACATGAGAAGAAACCACAAAACCAAAAAAAAACCAAAAAGAAAACCCAAATTTCTTTTTGGTCAAATAGTAGACCATTTTTTCTAAGATAGGTCCTCATATTTCTTGCTTTGTGCTGAACTAATCTAAACTTGGTAAGAAAAAAATTGTTTTGGTTGATTGAGATCAAAAAGAATTAATTATATAAAATATCAGCATGAACCAGTAAATATACAACAAATGGTATTTTTTTTTAACTGGATCTTGATTGAACTATATAAGTAGGGGTTTTTGTTAGATTATTTTTAAAGATTTGGGGAATATTTTAAAAACACAAATTTTTATAATTTTTGACCAATATCCTAATGTTGTTCTATTTAACACATCATTTCAGTTTGTAATCTCTTTGATAATTTTCAGTTGATAAGATATTCCAATCAGATATCATTCTTGAACTAATAGCAAATTGAATTCCAATGCTCCCCAAAAATATTTTTGTATCATATTACCAGATGATAAATTTATTACCACATCAAACAAGAAAAAAACTAAACCCAAAAATGCAACAATGAATACATTATTATAAAAGATGAGAATCATAGAGAAACACATAAACTTGATTTGATAATTGTTTATTTCTTTTAGGCCTTTTTGTGTACTTACTGGTTGACTGTAATAGCAAACTTTAGCTTGTGAGTAAATTAACAGAATTAGATATAACTAGCAATGCATTATTTATTGGTCATAAAAATAAACGAAAAAAAAAAAAAAGAACTACAAGTACTAAAAAAAAAAATGAAAAAGAAAAACATAACCAAATCATAGTTAAGGCAAAGAAAATAGACTTGAATTAAAAAAAAAAATTAAATAAAATAATCTATCAAAGTGTACATATTTTCTACCTAGCAAATGCAAGTGTTCATGCCCATGGTGTTACTGCATTTTTAGTTGTTAATAAAGGTTTCCTTTGAAAAAAGAAAAAAAGAAAATTATCGTAAGCGCATACATTCGTATTTTTAAATATAAAAGAAGGAAAAAAATGTTATATTAACAAAAATAAAAAGAGCAATCCAAGCCACAAATTTGGCCAAAAGCTGCATTCTGGGGCATGGGGAATGAGAAATCAAACTAAGATGCATCTCTACTGTCTGTAGACTTACATACCTTCTTCTTTCTTTCTTGCCTGTTTTTCTTTTTGTTTCGATGTTGGTACTTCTGTTGATATTAAGAAAGCATGGCGATAAAGATTTAAAAATCTTAGAAAGATTAGTCATTGGTTGTTAGAAATACAGATAAATTTGTCAAAATAAATGTCCGTTTTATCACACATAATATTCATGAAATGATAATATGATGGTATGAGTGAGAAAAAAAAATGATACTTAGATATTTTCATTATCCATATAATAATAATTCATTGGATATTTTTTATTTTTTTTGTAAAAGCAAATTTCAAGTAAGATTTATTGTAAACTAAAAATCTAATTATTTCACAACATTTTCAAAATAATTATATTATTTTGGGGTAGTTGATATAAACACACTACTAAAAGCAGACAAAATGAAATTAAACCTTGATCAAACACATGCCTTTGTTTTTAAGTTGGATGGAGAGGGATATAAACTATATAAATTTGTTTTATCTTAAAACTGAAAGAAACTTAGAAATACATTTCGTCTAGAAAGGGTTTTAATGGAACAACTTAACTGGTGAGAAGAGACATTTGACACCTGGAGGCAAGGTAAAAAATAGCCTCAGTCCCCATGCTACCCAGTCGACTGAGGCTGTAGAATACACCGACTGCATTTTTGCACAAGGGTAAGACCCCTGCTAACAAGTGTCCCAGATATGACATTAAACAACCTAATGGTGAGCCTCCAGTCTTTGAGCTTGGGGAATGCAGAGTACACCTTCATTGCCATCGCTACCAGGTCCACTCTGGCCAGAGTAAGATAAACAGTTAGAACACTTTAATCCCAATGAAGGTGAATGAAACAGGTGAGACTGTATAACTGGGGTTAGAACCTACTTATAAGATTTCAATGATAAACTATTGCTGATATTCTTTTGAATTGTATTAAATTAGCTAAGGAATTATTTTGTAATTAATCTTGTCATCAACAAGCAGCTGTACTTCCAGGGCAGTGAACAAACAAATATAATTTCATTAGAATGGGCAACTGAAAAAAATTTTCAGAAGTAGATTTATTGGCATTTTTCATTTTATTTTTATTTGTTTTTTTATATGTTAACTTGGAATGAGCATTATTAGATTTGTTGAATTGTAAACAACCAACAATTTGTAAAAAAAACCCCAAAAAACCTCTATTATAGTGCCCCATATCAGTTAACCAAATTTAAGGAATTTGATGTAAGTCTTACATTATTAGAAATAATACTTGGAAATAAATTTGCTTAACACACTTGGAGTCCTCATATGGCACACAGTAATAAAAATCGACTCATTTGATCACAGAATATTCATATTGTATGGTAACTAAAATAGAAATGCATTTTACTTTAATTTCTATGGCATAGACCAAAGGTTTTAAACATGCTTTCCTATTTATCTATAGCCTTTGCAAGAATAATTGTTGCAATCAAGATTTTCATTAAAGTTGTATATCTCCTGAGGTTAGCTTGGTATGACATTATTGTAAATGAAGAACACCTTGTGAGAACTTAAATCACTAGATAAGTAATCCTCTTTGAGACTAACTTGCTAATCACTACTCTATTGTGCCTCATTGTGGAGAATTTATCCATCTTCAGGTGGATAAGTTTAGGTAAGGTGAATTATTCACTTGGTCCAAAGCAGCACCTGCCTCTCATTTGGAAGCGGTGAAGGCTGGGTTTACTGGTAGAGTTTGAGGGGCCCCTCGAGGAAAATGCGAACCAGTTCAAGCATTTTTTGTAATGGCCACTCAAGTTTCAATTTGTGCATGGCCATCCACAATAAAGTGGCTTTATGACAATTCTGACTTGGTGGGAAGTCATTAAAATATCACCTTTACTATATATATATATAAAGCAACTAGGAAAAGATTTGTTTTAAAAAAGCGTGTTTCTCATGCAATCAGTCTAGTAAAAATGGGTATATATGTGTGTGTGTGTGTGTGTATAAATATGTATACATATATATATATGTGTGTGTGTGTGTGTATATATACATGTGTGTGTGTGTGTATATATACATGTGTGTGTGTGTGTGTATATATACATATGTATGTGTGTGTGTGTATATATACATATGTGGGTGTGTGTATGTGTATATATACATATGTGTGTGTGTACGCGTCTATATAGATAGGTGTATATGTGTATGTATACATATATATATATCTAAAGTTATGTTTATATATATATATATATATATATATATATATATATATGATGTGTGTGTATACATATATATATTTATGTCAGTTTAGATGTGTATACATATATATATTTATGTCAGTTTAGATATGTATACATATATATATATGTGTGTGTGTGTGTATATATATATACATGTGTGTGTGTGTGTGTGTATATATACATGTGTGTGTGTGTATATATACATGTGTGTGTGTATGTGTATATATACATATGTGTGTGTGTATGTGTATATATGTGTATATATACATATGTGTGTGTACGCGTCTATATAGATAGGTGTATATGTGTATGTATACATATATATATATCTAAAGTTATGTTTATATATATATATATATATATATATATATATATATATGATGTGTGTGTATGTGTATATATATTTATGTCAGTTTAGATGTGTGCGTGTGTATGTATATATGTATGCATGTACATTCATTCATTCCTTGCTTCTGCTTGCTGTCATGGTGTTTCTCTAAAGAGGCATCACTGAAAAAAAAGGTCCTTTTTTTAGAACTCACAATATGCGTGTGAGTGTGTATTTATTCAAGCTCTCCACTATGGGCAGAATGCAACACATGGTCGATTTTTAAGACATTGGCCAAGCGGTTAGTGATCGCCAATGGCCCGGGAGACCTGGGTTCAATCCCACGTCGAGTCATACCAAAGACTCAGAAATGGTACTTGATGCCTCCTTGCTTAACACTCAGCATTATAAGGTATGGATCAAGGGTAAAGTGGAGCAATCTAGGGAAAAGAATAGCGCCCTCCCCTACACCTTGGTGTAGTAGCTATCGAAAAGGAGCCTTTGGGTCACCCGCGACTATGGTCGCCAACTTTACTTACAGTTGGTTTGAATTCAGAATTTCCCTTCTCCTAGACTGGTTGCCTTCACAAAGGCAAAGAACCCAGTCTGTTTTACTATATACCTAAAGCTAACTAATATATTGTATATCCATAATGTGGATGCGCAGATATGCTGAGTTCTATAAAATGTATGTACTGAGTTTAGTGCTTAGGGTAACATTTGCAGAGTAAAAAGAAAGGATCAATATAGAGACTAATGAACTTAGTTCTGAAGAATATGCATGCATGCATGTGTGTGTATATATATATATATTTTTCCAGAAATCAGTTGTCATTTGTTGTATTTGTCTGGTGTAGGCCTTCTCATGTTCTTAGTTAAATATAGCAACTCCCTGATTATGTTTCATTTAAGAACCAGGTCTTCAAAAAAGCACAATTTATTTATTTATTTTTTTGCAGGAGGGTGTGGTTGTTGGATGACCTAAGATAGTTTAATACAGTTTGACAAGGAAATAGTTGACCTTAAAATGCTATCAAGATGGATTTCAACATGACTTCAGTTTCCTCTCAGATATCTTTATTACTTCTGTTGTATTCTGATATTTGTATAGATATAATGATAATAATATTCATTATATATGGATTTAAAAAAGAATATAAGATAAAAATACATGCAGATGAAAACAATTATTTGTTTTTAATATAAAATCTAATATTTTTTCTTCAGAAAGTTCTTATCTGTATAAAACATACTTATTACAAATTTTAAAATCTTTAGTTAGTTTATTTGTGGTTAAACTTATTTTTATAATGTGAATAAATAATTTATATGATGGATATCAGGAAAGTATGGTATAATTATTAACTAATCTAAATATGTCTATTCATATACAATTAAGTGTTTGAAGGTTACCAGCACTACTATGTACTTTGCTATGTAGTTGCAATCAAGATAAGTATTGTACGAGTGTATAAATACTTGTCTCCTGTCTGGCCATTATATAGTAAAGCTAGCATGGTTTTATCTTATAATTTACTGACCTTCAAATTCAAGTTAGCCATTTTCCATTTTGTACACCTTTCATATACTGCTTGTTCATAGAACAATATGTGCATATTACAAATGATTTCTAGCTTTTGGGGATGTGTTCGTGTATTCTTGTAGTTATATAATATATGTATTTAATGTTTCTGTATGAGTAAATGAGCTTATCTTGTCTTTCTTTCAGTCTATTTAGTGTCAGTTTATCATGGAGATACTAATGCTAATATTGGCCCTTGGTGAATGGAAATTTGACTAAATATCCTCCTTAGCACCAACTAACCCAAATATCCTTCTAAGAGAAGGTTAATTGTTCTTCAGTTAATTGGTTACTGGATACCCGTTCATTGCCATTACTTCCAGGTCCACTCTGACCTGGGGTGATAGTACCTGTTAGAGTCCCATCTATGGGTGAAATAGATCTGTTTATAAATTATTTGTATAAAATAAAATATTTGATATCATATAACCATATGCGAAAAACTTTTAAATTACATAAAAAATATAAATGTACGATGTATGCCATAAACTAATCCCCTAGAGGGAGAATAGTTGGATTCATATCTTTCCCAGTCAGCTGGGGCTGTCAAATACACTGGCTGCATTTCTGCAGAGGGGTAAGACTTCCCCAACAAGTATCCTGGATATGACACTAAACAATCTGATGGTGAGGCTCCTGTAATGCTGGAACTTTGGGGAATGCAGAGTACCCCTTTACTGCGATTGCTCCCAGGTCCACTCTGGCCTGGGGTGGTAGCACCTGATAGGGTCCTATCTATAGGTCACATAGAAATAAACTGTGTGCTTATGCTCAACTGAATTGTTTGAAATAGAACTGTTTTGACTGAGAGTAAATAAATGACTGATGTTAAATTGAATTGTTAGTGATACATAGCAATACTCAAAACCATTTAAATTTGTTGACTAAACTGAATAGCTTGAAATAGAAATGTTCTTGACATTTAAACTGTGTATTTATGCTAAACTGAATTGTTTGAAATAGAACAGTTCATATACATAAAAATGGATTTGGCATTAAGTAACCTACAATGGTTCATATGCCATAAAACCAAATCAAACCAAACCAAACTTTTCCAGGAGTATTAGCACTATATGAAATGTAAACTCAAGTAGCCAAGTCCATATCCTATGATAATTGTTACACCAAAGAAGAGTTGATATGTGGTAAAATCAAGCAACCAACAAACCATAGTATTACTGTGATGTACCATTTTTGCTGATTAACATTTGCATATAAATAAACTCATATTACTGCTACTGCAAAGACAACAGTAGTAGTGTCACCATTTATCAGATGAGGACTGTGGGGTCAGGACTGAAGCATTATCATCAGGGCACCCAGCAGTACCTGATGATACTACCAGACTTGGTTAGTTTCTATCATAGCTAAGAAATACTAGATTCATGCAGATGCAGCTTCTGTCTGATATTTTTCTGTTTTTTTTTGTTTTTTTTTTGCTGGTAAAAAAGCAGAGTTTAGTCTGATATGCCTAGGTTGAATTCGCAATAAAACATATATACATATATATAAAAACATCAGGAGAATTTTAATAATACATGTGTATCAATAGTATTGATACTCAATTTATTGATTGAACTGTTATGTATTTGTGATGGTGTGAGTATTGACAATTGAAATATTTTTTTTTTACTTAGAATCACTCTTTGTATTATATTATAAATAGTTTGATTAAGTTTTGAGTTGACCACAGTTTCCAGTCAATTTGCCTGAATAGACTCGAGATTACCTCACAATGGATCACATTGAAGTAATTTTTTTTATTTTGATTTAGTCTTTTATTTTTTTTAAAGAGATTAAAATAAAAATATAGAGCTGTGTTGAAGGAAGATTTAAAAACTTTAAATTCATATTGGTGTTTTTCTATACAAGTTTCTGATTGGTTAAAGCCATAAATTTTCTATTCTTTAAGACAGAATGTCCTGTAAAAGATGAATGTGTCCATTATCAATGTGAATTGGAAAAAATCAAGAACTGTTAGGACATTTTGAGAGTAAACTCTGACTCAAAAGATATTTTTCAAGAACCAGACATACAAACGTATTGTCAACCAAATAACCTCAGAAATGATTAGTAGCTACATCATACTAAACAATAATGTAATCTATAGTGAACACACAATAAAATTCACTGAATTTTGCCAACTATACAGTATCAAGAACAACCTATGCTGCAAACACCTCAAATTAACCAAATCATTCAACAAGACTTTCAAAATTTACCATGAATGAAACTGCTGAAGCAAAAATGTAATTTATTTACTGAAATGCACACACTGGCAAAAAGAATATGTTGGACATTCAGAATAGCCACTTTATTATAGATTAAATAACTACAGACACAAGATCTAATCTATGGATCTGAACAATCTAATATTAGTTGAACAACACTTCTGCAAAAAAGGTCACGACTTAAACAAAGATGAAAAATTCACAATCATTGAAAGAATTGAAAAAGACATTAATATGAAATCAATAATTAAAAAAAAATGAAGAATGGATAAAAAGTCTGAAAACATTTGTATTAATTGGATTTTATATGAAACTTAAAGACCCAACCAGGAAAAAATAAAAAAATTGACAGCAGTAAACACCTATGCAAACAAATGAAACTGATGATAAGTCACTGCTTATCTGAAAGGCAAAACTTAATACAGTGAAGAAATCCGCACAAACTAACAAGCCAGTCAAGTAATAACTAATTTGAAACACACTCCCAATACAGAGAGACAAACATATATATATATATATATATATATATATATAACCAACCAAAGACACTTTTATCAGACAACATTCTTCAAGCTAATGGATATGCTTCACCAAGAGCACACATATATATATATATATATATATATATATATATATAATGAAAATCAATCTATTTATTATTCTATCCACATCTCTTTTCTCTCTCTTTCCCTGACCTACAATGAAGTTAAAATAAATCTTTACTCCTATCCCATTTTCTTTGATATATGATAGTCTTGGTAGTCTCAGACAGACAACTTTATGACAAGCCTTTGATGTTTACTAGTGCTAGTAGTCTCATATAAAAAGGTAACAAGTCCTGTGCTGTTGGCATCTCCAGTGGTCACCATCTGAAGATCTGATTGGCCCAAACTCTAATGAATGGGAAGGGTCAGAGGTACCACTCACTCAACCACACCTGCACACCTCGCAATATTTGCATGTGCCCATAGCCATTTTGAATCAGTGCATGACTCTCACCATAAAACGACCTTGTGCCATATTCTGACACAGTGGGATGTCAGATAAATCACAGAAACTTAAGGACTTTCTACTGGGTCACTTGCTGGGAAGTTTGGACATAGCTTATATTTGTTTTTTCCTCAGATAACCCTTTAAAAAGAGAAAGTTAGAATGAAATCAAGTAGAAGGCTAAACAAGAGCAGACACCACCAACAACAACCAACCAAAGAAAAAGGAACTTTCTTGCATTCACCCAAAAAGAGAATATATCATACCTTTCACGATTCAAAGTAAATGTACTATGGCCTGTCCTATCTTTTGCTTATTTACTGTCTTAGCTTTGATTGTGGATTTCACAATTATTAGAAATAAATTTGTTTAACACACTTGGAGTTCTCATATAGCACATAGTGATAAAGATCAATCCATTTAATCACAGAATATTAATATTGTATGGTAACTAAAATAGAAATGCATTTTACTTTAATTTGTATGGCATAGACCAGAGGTTTTAGAAATACCTTCCTATTTACCTATAGCCTTTGCAAAAATAACTGTTGCAATCGATATTGTCATTAAAGTTGGATATTTAATAAAAAATTAATTTTACCATTTTGATTTATATTAGACTTTCTGCATTAGTTGCATATACTCCCAGAGATGTACTGCCTCTCTCTTATACACATACACACATTCATTTTGATAAATAAAGGGTCTCCCTTGGTTTATTGGAATTTAGTACAGTAACTAGTGGAAATTGCAGAATTTTCCTCCACACCTCAGTTTTGAACTACCACTAGTGTAATGATCAACTTTTTAAGACCAATTTTTCTCCACAAAAAGCAAAGGGTTATGAGATGTGTTTTTGAACATGTTCACTATAAGCAACATATAAGCACATTTTTTTAACTAAACATTAGGGGTCATTCATTACATGATCATATACAGTAATATTTCTTCCCCAGGATGAGCCCAGTCTGCTGGGGCTGTAGAACACACTGTCTGTATCTCTGCCAAGGAGTAAGAGTCTCCCAATGAGTGTCCTGGATATGGCACTAAACAATCTGATGGTGAGGGTCCAGTAAGGCTGGAGTTTTGGGGAATGTGAAGTAGCTCTTCATTGCCATCACTCCCAGGTCCACTCTGACCCAGGGTCCTATTTATGGGTCAAATAGAAATATTTGACATTTAAACTATGTCCTTATGCTGAATTGAATTGTTTAAATTAGAACTGTTTTTACATTTAACTGTGTATAAACAAATGACTGATGTTTAATTGAATTATTAGTGATAAATAGCAATACTTGGAACAAATTGACTTTGTTGATTTATGTTTACAAATCATATACATCTAATATATATGAATAAACCGGATTTGGTATTAAATAGCCTACAATGGTTGATATGCCATAAAACCAAACCAAACTTACCCAGAACATAATTTCCTTTTTTGCTTGAGTTTGGGATTCTTTGTGAAGATTGTGAAATTAAATTATAACAATATTTTATCATCTGATAGAAAAAAAAGTACTGAAAAAAATTAATTGTGCTCTATTTTTGTTGAATATTATGAAAAAATGTAAGAAAAAATAGAACTTAAATACTGTAAATTGCAGCATATTTGTCAACCTTTAAAGCCTGAAAAAAATCTGTAAAAGACTAAAGGTTGACTTATATGGCAGGGCTAAAATCTAGATCTTTACCAGAGAGTAGTCAACCAGTGGTAAAGGTTTGGATTTTTGCCGTACTGTATAAGTCAACACTTAGTTTTGTACAGATTTTTTTAGGCTTATATGTTGCAACTTAAGGTACCAATTTTAATTTTATAACAAATACTATAAATCTAACTGGCTGGAATATTTTTTTTCAAGTACAAGACAAAATGGATTAATTTTTGAATATCAAGTAATATAGATGATAATTGAAAAAATTGAAATCAATTTTTTCACTTATAATGAAAAAAAATCAAAATTCAAAGTTTGAGAAAAGGACAATGCCAAAACATTGTCGTTCAGTGTAAGATTACAGTGTAAGTAAATGGTAAATACGTTCTAGCAAGAATAAGGCATCAAAAGGATTTGAGAATTTAAAAAATCATTGGTTTTGGTTTCTTTGTTTAATGGCATATTAACCTTAGTGGGTTATTTAATGCCAAAGCCGTTCTTAGAGAATAACAGCCGTGTTATTATTTAACTTATAGCTGGGATGATAAGCGGGTTCATACATTTCCCAAGGGCATTAGTCCAAAAGTGAATGTAATCGTACTAGTAAATGTTGAAGTCATAGTCCAGCATTTTAGTCATTACGCTATGGAGACTCTCTCTAATTTCATTGGATGATTATGAAGAAAACTATTTTCCATAATGTCAAAAGATGTTTTATCTTGGTATTTTTGAATATTGTTATATATAACTTAACAATATTAATAATGATAGTTGAGCCCTTTCAACAAATAACAAGTTTTTTAAATAAAAAAAATCTTAAAAGAAAAATTTGACAAGATTAATGATTGTCAAATAATAAAAATCTTTTTCTGAACTTTGAGACCAAATTATAAAGATTGACATTCATAGTTTTTATCACTTTCAGTTAATCAATTTTATATAATTATTTTCTGTGCATAGATCACAAGGAAGAAAAAGTAAATGTTTTGTGATTATGTCAAATTTCAGCTTCTACAAAGGTTTAATTGAAAGAACAAAAGGATAATCTTGTTTGTGATATATGTTATCGGATAAAGGCTGGAAAAACATTCTTCATATTTCAGAAAAATTAGTACATTGAAAAAAAAAATTGATACAGTATGGTCAACATTTCTATTTTATATTGCAAAATGAGCTTATCAACCAAAAAAAAGGCGAGGTTTTCTCAGAAGTTATAAAAGTTTAAATTTAAAACTTATCTTTTGCAATTAAGGATGAAGTATTTTTTTTCTAATACAATCACACCATCCACTGCTGCCTAAATCTCAAAACATAACTTCTATAATCTAAATTTGATAAATCCTTAATTGTGACTAATATAAAGGGTGTAGGAGGAATGATCTCTTTTTTATTGATTTTTGGAAGGTTTTAAGAAATATAAGAAATAAATCTGTTGGACAAGGGATGTGGAATTAGATGTACATTTCATGGCTCTCAATTGCTCCTTTCTTGGTCAGGCTGAGAACTTTTAGTACTTCCTTCATTATAATTTCTTATTTGAAGTGAAGGAGTATTTTCACGGAGGGAAGTAGGAAGGAATTTCAGTTTATTGTAAAAACAGCACTTATGTAAACCAAAGGAGTTGACAGAAACTTGAAAATATTTTTCAATGTCCAACTCTTAGATTAGTAATAGGCAAGGTTTAACTTGTGAAAGAATATGGTAAGTTTGAAGAAGTATATTTGATATTATTGAGAGTATAGTCTCCATTTTATATTGTGCAGATCAACTCTGTATACATTGATATACAGATACACAAATATATATATATTTAAGTGTGTGTGTTTTTATATGAGGGTATGTGTATATGTACACACTGATTTATTTAGTATAGTCAAGGAGAAGGCCACAAGCATGGAGTACACAATCTCACTACAGTAGTAATAAATTTGTTAGCTTTTCCTTCATGGTGAGATGTTCAATATGTGTGCATATATCAATATAAATGTACAACCATATATAAAATCAAATGTATTAGGGTGTTTGGAAAGTAATTGCATTTTACCAGAGAGGACATAAAAACTAATCTAAGTTGAATTTATTTGAATATTATCATAAATGTAATCACATTCATTTTCAATGACTGCAGCCCAACAAACCCAAGAAAAGATGAGACAATTAGAATGGGAGGTTCCTCCATCTCTTCATTACTTATCAAATTTAGCACCAACAAATTTTCATTTGTTTTGATTTCATAGATGGCTGAATATTTAGAAACAAGTTGAAGATGGTCATTCAAAATTTTATCCAAGGAAAACCTGATATTTCTTTAAATGTGAATAAAATATGTGCCTTCCCGTTGAGTAAAAGTCATTGAAAATGAAGGGGATTAAATTTTTGATGATATTTAAATGTCTAATTTAATTTTTTTTTATATTCTCTCTGGTAAAATGGAATTATCTTCCAAATACACAATAATAATACCAAAATATACTGAGATTGTTAGAGAGAAAGAAACTAATTCTGACAACTACTAACAAATTCTATTAAGTGGCTTATACAGTACTACCTATCAATAAGTATACTCCAACAAACTTTCTTAAGTTAGTTTTATCATAAACCAAAGATACAAGGATTTTATTATTTCAAGAGAAACATTATACAATCAAAATGGATATAATTAGATACTGTAAACTGTATAAGAAGATATACTGATATTCAATCGTCCAAAAATAAGTACATCTCTTATATATATTTATTCAGTTTTATTTTTGGTTATTGATTTAATGTTGTAGAGTTTGGTGTTAAATAATACCTAATAATGACTGCTTTCATAGTATAATGTTCGACTAGCAATAATAAAATCCTGGTATCTTTGGTTTAGAAGAAAACTTGTTTGGAGTATATTTATTTAAGAGTGAAAGTGTGTGATATATTCACAGATCAAAACCTGATTGGGCATTGCTTTTATGAAAAATTAATGATAGAAATAGGAAATTGATGTTCCTCTTTGTATTACAAAAGCTTTATTAAAAGCGAATCACAAAGTTGAGCAAATTTGTTACGGATAGTAAACATAATGAAATTATTTTCTAGTACTTTTTAAGTGAGATAATGATATAGATTTGATAGTGTCAGATTTCAGGATTGAACTGCTTTGTTGCTATAGAGGGGATAATTCACCTAAGTAAATTGTCAAGTATTTTTTTGTTTTTTCTTTAGAGAGAGAGAGATTTATGCAGTCAACTTTTAACAAATTACCAGTTTGTTTATATGTACATAACTTTTGAAATATAAGAAAATAATCACACATACAAAATTTTATCAGAAATTCTAAAATGGAAACTCACAGAGTAAAGTAGAAAACAATATTAGAAAAAATGTTTAGTTGAAACAGATCTTTAGTCAAAGAACTCTTGGTATGAACTTTGAAATATACGTAATAACCCTTGAATGACTATTGAATTAGTGGAGGGCAGATTTTACAAGTTAAATTTTTATGAGGCAATTGAGAGTAAAAGCCACGATTAAGAAATTGGTCATCTGGAAATTAAGTCAATGTTTCAAAAATTTGTTTCAGATTGAGATCACAACTTAAAAATATTTGTCAATATTGTAAAATATATACACCACATTTGATGTGTGTGTGTGTGTGTATATATATATATATATATATATACATACACATACACACACACCATATTTTGAGTGGAAGAATTTTAGTTTTGCTTTGAGTCAATCAAGGAAAGTATTGACCTCAGAAAATGTATAATTAGGATAATGAACAATGATAATTTGAAATGACTGACTGATAGCAAGGGAAATATGATATGGAGTTGTCAATTAGAAAAATAACTGACTCTTAAAGTTATTTATTTATTTTTTGAGAACTGACTTTTTATTGCTCTATTTAGACAAAAAATAATACAATCAAATATTCAAATGGATACAATAATATTGAAAAGATAAACACTATAAAGAATTTCAATTTACAGTTAACTTTTTCAACTCAAAACAGCCAGATCTATGTTGGGTGTGAGGTGGAGTAGATATTTTATAAAGTAAAAATCATTTTTTTTTCAAATCAATTTAGAAATTAAACTTCTGTTAATTTGTAAAATTAAAAGAGAAAATCTGGAAAGGATTAAAAAGTAGATTATTTACATAAATAAACATTTCTTTGTAACTATTATCATTAAAATGGACTTTTAAAAGGAATTAAGTATATATATATATATATATATATATATAACTTTACTCGATTTGCACAAAAAATGATGTAATGATATAGAACAGATAAACACAGTAAACAATTTCTACTTGAATTAATCCTTTCCAGTCAAAATAGCCAGATCTGTGTTTTTTGTGGGCAGGGAGATATTTTATATATTAAAAGAAAATATATTTAAAAAATCTGTTTAAAATTTAAACTTGTATTAGCCAAAAACTGGCAAATTTAGAAAAAAACCCAATTAAATCTGGAAATGATTAAAAAGTAGATTATTTCCAGAAATACATATTTTTGTGTAACTATTATCCTTACAATTTTGATCAGTGTTTTTAAACAGTTTTAAAAGTAAAGAAAATTGAACAAAAGAAAAATGCAAGTTTTAAGTTTGAATATCTGTTATTATTTTGAAAAACATTTTTTTTTTTTTTCTAGAAATATACAGCTACCAAAAGTTAAACTAAATAATTGTATTCAGATGTTTTCCCTGTACTAGAGATCAAAAAGATTCTTTAAAAGTTTCTAATAAATTAAATAAAAACAATGACTTCTTAAGTTTTAGATTTTGATAGCTGGAAAAAAATGCAACCTGACACACAAGAATTAAGCTTGATAATTGGACACTTAGGTAAATAATTAACTAAATATAAATATTCAGATTGGTAGTTATCAAAATAATAACAAAAAACATTCTTGTTTTGCTGATTACTTTTTTCAGCAAATATGATACAAGAGCACTTCATTTTTTTTTTCTCGAAATTTTAAAAATCTATTTACACTAATTTCGGAGAGGAGGGAAAAAAATGGAAAAGCACTGCACTTGTATATTTTAAGAGGTTAAAGAATGAAATTATATAAATTTAAAGGAAAATTTTGATGAACCATCAAAATAAATTAAATTCAATAAAAATGCTAGCATTAAAATTGAAATAATTGATAATTATTTATTTGAATTGATAAACATGAATATATATTTTATAATTTGATAAGATAAAGTAAATTGATGTCCAAATATGGTCAATGGACTTTTTGTCCAAGTGAGGAAATATCCAATCAAATTCGGTTAAGAAAAACAAAATCTGTCATGAAATCAATATTTTTTTCTTTATATGAATGGCAGAGAAGAAAGAAAGTGAAGGAAATTTTTTTAATTAAAAAAAAAAAAAAATGAATACAGTAGTGGACAAAAAATATCAGTGAAAAAAAACTGGACCCTTTTTATTATTGTCACAAATTAGAATAAAAGTTCAATGGCTTAGACACACATAATAAGTGATTATTTTTCTTGATTACTGTTGTCAAAGTTCTTTTTGTTGTAATGAAAAGTCATAATTTTCGAGAAAGAAAATTCTCAGAAACTCTAAAAAAATAGAAAATTTCTGAGAATTTTTCCTACAATCACAGGAACTTTGACAATCAAGGAAAATTTGTGGCAATGATAAAAATGGTTCAGTTTTTTTCAAAGTTTGTTTTGTCCAATATTGCATACATGGAATTTCAAATCCAAATATTCTACCATTCACTGGTATCAAAGTTAAAGACTTAAATTTATTTCACAACCTTTTAAAGCTTGGGATGATGATAAAACCTCTGATGACAGTAAAAACAATCAGATTCCTGTTGTAATAATGATAATAAAAAAAATCAAGTAAAAATATAAATATGCTTTTATACATTTCCTTTCAACATTGAGAGAAAAGATAAAGCTGAAAACAGGCCATTAAAGTCATGTGCATGTTTTGTCAATAAAGCTGTGTGCATGGGAATGATTTTGTGCAAAACATTTACAGTGATTTTTATTTGTTGGGTGTTTCTGTTTTCTAAGACAAGATAAACAAGATAGTGCTTAGAAAAAAGATAATAATAATAAAAAAAGACAAACCCTTGTCTTTTCTGAAATAAATGAATTAATTAATATCATGCAAATTTTTCTGAAATAATCTGCAATACCTTGTTTCTCATTTGCTCTTAAAAAGGAAGTTATAAAGAGAGAGCCTGAGAATGTACAGTAATATTTTCTAAGCTGATAAAGTTTACAAAATATAAAGGGTAGTGAACACATTATTTTTATCTGCACAACAGGTTGTCCTTATCACTTTCAAAAAGTCAATTGAAGTGAATAATATACAAATAAGAAAAAATGAGAAACTTTAGATTTGCACCGAGGAGAGGAAGCTTGCAAATTTCTTGATTTATTTGCATGGATTTCATTGATAGCAAATAATCAATTTTTTTTTTTCTTAAAATTTTTCTTTTTTATGAATGAAACATAAATAAGATTGACAGAAAGAAAGAAAAATAGTAATATTTTTTGTTGATAGAATAATAAAAAAAGAATAGTTATAATTTACATTACTGCATCTTATCTCAATGCAGAAAGGGCCAAGCTCTCAAAACAAATTTGAAAAATACTTTTCAAGTTTTTTTTATTTTTTTTTATTTAAAAAAAATTGTTTTTAAGCTTTGGCAGATATAAAGATTACTGGACGGTTTACTCTCAACCAGCCTCAAATAATAAACAAATTTAAAAGAATTGTTAAAATATTCAACAACTTCTTTTTTTTTAAATTCATTACTAAATAAAATATATCCTTTTTTTTATTTTCATAATTTTGTAAGTCTTGGTGGCTTCTTTTTTGGCAAGGAGTAACGTAGAGCATTACCTGAAGAAGATGGACTGGAGTTTTTTGAGGTATTACCACAGGCACTGTCTCCTTGTTGACTAGAATGTCGAGCATGGTGACCTGAACAGTGGGTATGGGTGCATGACCTACTGGCTTTGGGAAGGTCAGCTGCACATTTCAGCAAACTGTACACCGGGTCAATCTCTTGGGCTGCAAAAAGACAAAATGAGTAAAAATTAATCTTAACGCTGATCATAACTCAAAATTTGGATATATTTATATTACAGAAACACATTACCAGTATAATGCACAGACATTTTTTTTATCTGTAATAATTTGGTTATTTGTTTACTTTTTCTTTCTTTATTTTACAAATCAACAATATAAGTCATTTGCATTTATATTGTTCTAAGGATGGTGTGAATAGACATTGAAATATCAACAAAATGAATCAGAAATTTTTATTGTTTAATAAAGATTTATTAGAACCATCTTTTTCAAAGTTAGCCCCATCTTTTGTTATAAAATTAGTTTAAAATACAAAAAAAATATGCAAGAACATAAATCATAATTGATATAACTTAAATATTGATTACAAACTATCTTTTCTTCAAATTTAACCCTATCTTTTGTTATAAAATTAATTTAGAATAAATTCAAAATTAAAAAAGAAAAACATACAAGAACATAAATCATAATAGATAAAACTTAAATCCTATGGTCTGCTTTGAAATTTTTGGAATGTTGTTGCTTATCTTTCAGAAATACGCATTTCAATAACACCATCAATCAGGCATGCGCATGCATTTACGCAAAGCAAAAATGTTGTTTAAAACAGCAAATTGTATAAAAATGTTTTTTGTATCAAAAAATAAAATGAAATAAATTCATAACAATGTGAATATAATTATCATGAGTATGCATATTTCTGTGATGTAAGCAACAATCCAAAGTGGACCATTACATTCAAGTTGTACTCATAGTGATCATACTGAATAGCACAAATATTTTAACTTTTAATCTAGATACTATATATATGCACACACACATAGACAGCTGGTAGGATTTTCTTAATTCAAAAACAAATAAAATATCAGCTTTACTCTTCATAATGACCAACAATGGTTGAAAGTGTTTGAGAAGAAAAATTTTGATAATTTCTATTGAAGCTTAAAACTTGACATAGGCCTTCACCACTATGAACAATTCATCAGTGTGGTTCGTCAAGTGGTTAACATCTTTAAAGGAACTATTTGGTTCTCATATGTCCAATTCAATATATATATATATATAAAGATATGTATATTCACGCTTTTGGAGGTGCACTTAATGTAATGGTTATTGCCATAGGAAATGCAATCATCAACCAGAGTTCAAATGCTGGCTGAAGCTGTGTTTCACTTTGGGCTAATACCCTTGAGAAAGGCGTGGATCTATGTTCTCTCTTCAGCTAGGGGTAAATAGCCGAGTAAACTGGGTTCTTAACCTTTATAAAGGTGAAAAGTCTCAAAGAATGAAAATTCTGAATTCAAAGTAGCAGTATGTTGCTTAAAAATAGACCTTGTGTCACATCCTGCTCATAAATATTATGTATGAAATTGGCCTTGTTTGGCATCCTGCTTGTAAATATATTCACTTAATATAAAATTTACCTTGTGTTTGCATAATGCTTGAGGCAGTGAAATTGGGCAAACACACACACACTCTAGAATTATGAGTGAAGCATTAAAATACAGGATGTTTCAAAAGTAAGAAAATATTTTCAAAGAGCTTAACATGAAGGTCATATGGGTTTCATTATTTTCCTTTTATATATAAATCTGATTATTTTTTATTTAAAAAAATGCCAGTAATGAATAAAGTACAAGTAGATTTTGTGATCTTCATGGAACCACATCAGTGAAAACAAAACATTTTGACCTCGAATATCATAAACATTATCAGCCTTTGTATCAGAATGACTAGTTAAAACTGTGTGAAAATCTCATCCATTCAACAAATAGTGGATTTGAAATTACTTAACACAAAATGGTTATAAGTACAAGAGTGAGTCAAATGTTTAACTATGTATTGGTTATATGAAGCATAATTTGGCAAATATTGCCCAAATTTTGACTCAGCTTAGAAAAATAAGCACTGCAGTAAAAGACACAAGATTGGACAAATGAGATAGTGAAGTGAAGTTTGTAAAACAGGAAAGGTTTAACACAATCAAGGTTGTCATGAAAGGAATTGAAGTAAGGCATTTGTCCAGCAGTGGATGAAAAATGGCTGATATATATTAAGTACGCAGGGCCACTACAGGCCACTTAGGTACCCTAAGTATAATTATGTTAGTGTATCCCCTCCCTTCCAAGAAAAACATACTAATTTTATTTTTAATCCAAAGAAAAGTATTTCACAAACTTTGCTAAACAAAAGTATTCAATGACATAAAAATACATCAAATTTTATTCACTAATAAAAAAAATTAGAAAATGTGAAATTTTAAATAAAAAATTCAATGAAATAGTGAAGCATTTTCTAATGTATAAAAGAAATAGTAAAGCAGAAAAGAGAAAATTTTTCTTAAAATATCTTTTCTGAAGTTGGTGAAAATTTAGATAAATATTTTATTGATAAATCAAGTATATTGAAGTTTGTAAATATGTAAGCCATTATTCAGAATGGTAAATAAGTATCAAAATATTATTGAACATTTGGTGGTGGGGAAGATGTTTTAGTCAAATCCCTACTCACTAAGGATCAATATTAGCATTATTATATATAATATACTAACACTAAACATCCCAGAAGGAAAGACAATATAAACTCATTTTTACATACAAAAACATTTGATATCATACATATGCAATATACATAGAAGTGGTATCAAAGGAGAAGAATACAAAAATGTGTCCTAATAGCTTGAATTATAGACATATTGTTTCATGAAAAAGCACTATATAGAAGTGGGTACAAAATAAAAAAATTAGTAAAATAGTCATTTGCCTTAACTGTTGAAAAACCAGAGGCAAAAAGAGGTTGTGAAAGAACTTTTTAACTGTCATGTGACCTACAACATATTGAACATGCAAATATCTTAGTGATATTAATATTTATTGTATCCCTACAATATGTATGCATTTACCAACCCTTTTGCATGAGCAGGATGCAACACAAGGTCAATTTTTTAAGCAGTTTAGCAGGTTTGAATTCAGAGTTTTCCTTCTCCTAGACTGGTTTTATACCAAGGTTAAAGAGCTGAGTCTACTATTTGCCCATAGTTGGAGAGAGAATAGTTAAATGCACACTTTTCCATTGAGTATTAGCACTATGTAAAATGCAATCTGCTTCATCCAGGATTTGAACTTGGGTCACCATGTCCATTTCCTATGATGGTAACCATTATACCACAGGTACCTCCCTATAAATCCCTACAATATGTAACTTGTTTACAATTTTTAGACTAGAAAGATTCACCAAGTTTTATAATGAGCATAATCTATGTAATTCTTTGAATGCTTTTTTTGCAGATATCCTAGACCTAAACTTGCAAAATTCACAAGAAAATTGAGAAAAACCCCACATCCAACTCTCAATCTAAGGTGCCGATACCTTAGTTTAAAGCTATCCCATAATTCTTTTAAAAGAAAAGCAGGCAATAGTTTTAATGGTAAACTTGATGTGATCACCTCCAGGCTTGTGGTGCATTGCAAAATAATACTAAAGGATTTAAAGGGGTAGTACAAAGTGGTGGTTTGATTATACTTATATATTACCAAAAAAGATTATCAAACAGATTCAGAAGGAATTATTTGTAGTTCCAAAGTTCTGGTCCAAAGGTCTTTCTCTCTAGCAAGAACATACCAAGTATTAAGATCTACAACCTCTTGTAAATACTTTGACTTCTAACCAAATATACAGAAACAATTAACATAAAAGAATGTCAAAGATAAGAAGTTTTGAGAGTTTGTTTCACGGAAATCAAAGGAGGTGGTGGATCAACAATTACTATTAATGGTATTCAACAAATTTTTTGTGGATATTAAGTACAAAATTTATCTATAACATGTATAACCAAGTGTGAAATTGCAACTAGAAATGCTGATACCATTTCTTGTGGCTGATATATAAAACTTTTATTTCTCCTGATCACACAAAACTTTATTCTTGTGTAAATGAACCTAATCTCATGACACTGTACCTGCCAAGGTGAAGGTTTTAGATGAGAATGTAAACACATTTCTGAGTTTATGTTAAGGAGTGAATCTTCTCTATTTACAGTTGTTGGAATACATTCATTAATTTGAACGTGCGTGCGTGTGAAATTTTCTTGGTAAAATGCTTTCTTGTGAATTTGCGTTGGTATTGCAATCTACCTACTTGCTTATTAGATGTCATCTTGATGTTGCCATGTGTTTTTATTAAGCTTGAAAAATTGCTCATTCCAGTAGAACTCATATTACGTAAAAGATATTAACTTTGGCTTTCTGGTTCTCATTAGAATAACCCTGTAATCCATGTGATATCCCAAATGCCTTGTGCAGGCTACAAAAAATATTTCTTTATTCATATAGTTTATTTATAAATCATATGAATAAAAATGGAGTCTTTTTATCAGGGGATCAGTTTAATATTTCTTAAATAACAATAACTACAAAGTATAGACACTTAAGGAGCCACTGAAGTTTTATGTTTATGATGATAATATTAGTTTTTGATTGGGTTGTTAAACTGAAAGAAAAACACCCTTCTGGCATAGAATGTGCTGAGTACACCACCTGCAGAAGTATTCTGGGGATGATACTAAACTACACTGGATGGTGAATCTCCAGTTCTGGGGATTGTGGAGTACCCTCTTTATTACCATTACTCCCAGGTCCACTCTGTCTTAAAGTGAGAGTACCTGTTAAGCACTCATCCCTGGGTCAAGTAGATCTGTTTGAAAAATATTAATATTACATACCATATAACTGTGTGAAAATTATTTGTATTTGTCAGGAATACTTGATATCACACGACTGTATGCAAATTATTTGTATTAGATAGTAATACTTGATAGCATAAGTGTGTGTGAAAAAAACTTTTAGACTACACAAAAAAGTAAATATAAACATTTCCTGAACATCTCTAGGCATAAAATAATCCTAAACAGATTGACACGCTATTAAAATTAACCAATAATTGAAAGAAAAATAAAAAGAACCCTAGACTATCTTTTAAGATAAAGGCTTGCAAAAAGTATTTGGCATTGCAGTAGTAAATATCAAACTACAAAAATTATAACACTAAGCTCCCTTTTAAGTATCTGAATCACTGATGACAAGAAATTGGCAAATGAGGCCAAATACTTTTAACACTTTACCTACCAGAAGAGTACATGTCAAAAGCATTTATATACTTAGTACTGTTACAAATACTGCTCATGCTAACAGCTAAACCTCCAAGCCTGGCATATTCTGGGAGGAGTCTCCATGGGATAGTGGCTAACATGGTGAACTATGATATCATTGGGTACAATTTGGAACTCTGATCACGCTATTAAGTTCCTTTTTGGACTAATATCCTTAGGAAAGGTGAAAACCCCCTAATCCCCCAGCTATGGGTTACATAGTACCCCCTACTGTTTTTCTACAAGATTGGCTTTGGCATTAACCACAAATGCCTATATGCCATTAAACAAAAAAAAAAAAAATCATATTCCACTGCCATTTTTTGCTCTTTAAGTGGGCTTGGCAAAACAATTGCTACTCTTGACTGAAACTGGTACAGTCTACTTTTTGACAACCTTTCATCCCTTAAGGGAGTAATTCAGCCCTCAGACCTATATCCTACCAGTTCAGACTTATAACTATGTCTCCTTCCTTCTCTGCCAGTTGCTTGTCTTTAACAGACTGAAGAATGTGATTCCTTTTGTCAACTTCAGCAAAAATCCTTTGTCTGCACTTTTGGTCTAGAATCCAATGTGATCTGTTTCCTTTGGTATACTCTCTGTGACATTAGTAGTTCCAGACATTTTTATAAAAGATCACATATCTGGCATCTGTGCTGAATGGTCTCTAAAAATCAATGGCTCATGTTTCAAGGAGCCTTTTTCCAGGCAGCATCTACCCCCTTGCCTAAAATGGGTAAAGAGCTGGGTTTTCTGGTGTCTGGGGTGCCCCTGAAAGGGTATGCCAACAAAACTGGTAAATTTCAGCACCCACGTCTAGGGAGGTTTGTTTGCTGTGATACACCCCACATTAAACTGACCTTGTGTCACATACCAACACAAGGGATGGTGTTGAATATTGACACAGTCGTTCTAGTTAAAGGAAGGAAAAGGAGGTAGGGATAAATGGCTTTTGTAATGGTACTAATGATGTAATTATATTTATTTTTTTAGATTAAACATTGTCATTCAACATGATTAATTTCGGTATGTAGCTTAAAAACAATGTACTGCCTCCTTTGCATGCCAGAACATTATAAATGACATGATAGCTCAAATTATGAATAATACAATCATAGTTTAATTGAAGACAGGAGGGGTCACCATGGCATAATGGATAAACTGCTAGATTGCGGCCTCTTAGTAAGCGAGTTCAAACTTTTGTCATGTTATTACATTCACTTTCAGACTAATACCCTTGGGGAAAGGCATGAATCACTTTATTTCCTTAGATATGGATTAAATAGTATCACTTCTGTTATTCTACAAGGATGGCTTTGGCATCAAATAACCCATGAAAACTGATATGCCATCAAACAAAGAAACCTAACTTTGAAGACAGGTACAGTAGATCACTTTTTTCATAAAAGGAAGTCACTCTGGTTTGGTGAGTTAAAGGCTGATAAAAAGAAACAACAGATTCTCAAAATATTCTTGAGTTTCAGTTAATAATTGTAAAAGCAATATTAGTTGATAAACTGAGCTAAAATTTCATCTATATTATGATATCTGCATGTGTGAAAATACCAAAATGGTATATTTTAGCAATGTTTTTGTAAGCTGCATACCATTAAAATGCTCCAAGAAAATAAAGAATTTTCAATATGGTTTTCAACTTTGGAAGAATTCTGTAAAGTTGGCATTATCATTTTTCAAGGGAGATGACTATCAAATGCTGATTATTGAGTACTTTCTGTAATTATTTGCCATTATGATATAAATATTAAAAACAGAACATGAATCAGCATCAACTTCAATGGTCACCAAAGGGAGTTAATATAATTTATATATAAATCAAATCAATAATTTTTTACAGCTTGTTCTTTGAGAATAAAATTCTAACTCAAAATGAATTCATTCAGTTTTTATTTGAAAATTATTCTGTGACATTTTTGTTCAAGAAAAATAACTTTTCTTTTCAGAAATTATATCAGGAATACTCTGGTAGAACGAATTACAGAAGACTTTTAAATATGCTGTAAAGAATATTTGTACAAGGGTCATTCAAATAGTTCTAAGCTTCACCTCAAGTTTGAATTTGCTGCACACCTCTCACTTTTGTATGTGCCTCATCTACACAGAAATTAAGACAGAAATCTGAATTAGTTTTCCTCGTGGTAGTGTGTTGCTACAACAAAAATTTTAGCTAGAGCTTAAAACTTTGTGAAAGACACTTGTATTTCTTTCCAGCATGCATAATAGTAAGAGTTATCTTTTAAAACATCAATCATCTTTGCAATAAAACCACTATTTGCTGTATTTAATGTCATCAGTATTCTTAGGAAAAAAACTCAAAGAAAACATTTTATATTTAAAAAAGGAGATTATGCTTGAAATTGCCATTTGCATTTTTAGGATTGGATTGTGATTGTGGGAAGATAATGAACCACAAAAATTTGTGCTTGATGACTTCATGCCAGATTGTTGTATATTCTTTACAGTGTTGTCTGAAGTTCGAAGATAAAGTATTTTTATTCACTGAAATTGTTAAAGAAGCATCATTAGCTTGATTTTTTTTACCCTTACATCTTGGCTGATCTGTTCTCCAGCCTTCTTAGTGATGCTTGTAATCTGAAAATAAAGTATTGTCATTATTCATTTAAGTAATTATGACTAGTATTCTCATCTTTCTTTTCTCACTTGATTCATACTCTAACCTTTCTGATATTGACTGATATTCAATATGAAGTTCTGCCATTATTTAGACTAGTATCCGCATCTTTGTTATTTTGATCAGTACATTTTGGTTGGTTATATCTCCAACCTTTGCTAGATATATAATGCAGCAAGCAATTTTCAAATACTTTTCAAACAAAATTTCTGATTCCAATTTATTATAATTCACTATTTTAATTAAAACAATCTACTAACTGGCACCCATAGTACACTGATTTATTTGCTGATTTTTTTTACTCTTTAACACAGAAGCTTTTGTAATATAGTGCAAAAATCAACGTAGTCAAATATCTAATCATCAAACCAATAGTAACTTCCAATGATTAATTCTTGTATTTTATAATTATTCATGAAACAATATTTGACCATTTTTCAATAATTTTATATCAAACTGGCAGTTTGATATACACTAAATGTTCTATATATATATATATGTTTTTTCCCTATGTGAATACCTCATGTGCTAACATTTCATAACATTACTATCCCTCACACATTTTTTATGTAAATGTCACACGTACTACCATCTAATCATATGACTATACTTCATGTTATAAAGAGGTTTCATTAGACACCTTTCACATATTTTCATTTGAAAATTGTGTAAACCATCTGTAACTTAGACTAACACTCATAGTGTCCATAATTTCAATATTTTATAAGTTTTATACCTGCTCAGCCAAAATAGCATTGAGTACTTATTGATGCAAAACCTTTCTTTCTCGTATATATTAGGACTTTGAATAACTGATTTTTCATGAAAAGTAATGTTTTATTTTCAAAAATTAGTAAGAAACATGTCACTGAAAGTATTGTCTATCACTAGACACTACTTTTTCCTATCTTTCTGACAACATTTGAATTCCATGTCAGAAAAATGACAAATCTTTTGAGGCTAACCATGAGTCTATCTTTTTTTTTTCGTCTTCATAAGAATGAAAGTGCTGCTCAGCCAAGCCATGTGCCATCAATCAGAACAAAGGATAATCAGACAGGACAATGTCTGGTGAATATGGCAAATGAGGTAGGACTTCGCATTTAAGCATTTCCATGTAGGTTTTCACCTGTTTTACAACATATGGCCTAACATGTTGCAAAATCACTTTGTCGTGTCTCTGCTTATATAAAAGTTGGTGACCTTAGTCGAGGGCAACTAGAAGGCTCCCTTTTCAATAGCTACTATACCTTGGTGTAGGGGAAGGCACTACTCCTTTCTCTGGATTGCTCCATTTTACCCTTGATACATATTTTATTTTGCTGAGTGTTAAGCAAGGAGGTATCAAGTACCATTTTTAAAGTCTTTGCTATGACATGACCTGGGATTGAACCCAGGTCTCCCAGACCATTGGTGAACACTCTACCCAAAAGGCCAATGAGCTGGTTTTCTTCAATGCTCATCTCAAACACATCAATTGTAGTCAGTAGCAATCTCCTGTGACAGTTTCAGTCAGTTTGAGCAGCTCCTAATAAGCTACACCCAGCTAATCACACTAAATGTAGAGCGGAAGCTTTGAACTGTGGATATTCAGGTTTACCACCAATCTTGATGCATTGCTTGGCTTATCTCATCTTCTATGCCAAGGGAATTAACATTATGTGAAAAGCCTACTGTCTCGTAGAGGATTTGAACTCATTCTGCCATGTCCATTTTCTACTATGATAACCATTATGCCACAACACATGTACATGTACTATTGTTCAAACAGTAGCAATTCAAAAAGATCTTCTTTAGATGATGGCCATAGAATCAGACATGGTTTTAGGGCAAAAAATATTACTATTAACCCAGGCGTACTTAGCATAATGGTTAACAACATAAGAAATGGAATCAGTGACCTGAGTTAAAAATCTATTTGTTTTTCATTTTGTGCTAATGCTCTTGGGAAATGCATGATTCCATTTGTTCTCCCCAGTTATGGTAAAGTAATCAGGCAGACTGGTTTTAGCCTTGATAGGGCAACCAGAAAGAAAATTTTGAATTCAAACCAGCTGTATTTCATTAAACACATTGACTTTGCGCCCATCTTGCTAGTGTGTGGCGGGGTTGGGTAAATGCACACTACTAACTGAGAGCACTCCAGCAATACCGAGCAATATCACAGTTTCATTGGTTTTCATAAGTGTGGGAGTGTCAGGTCTACATGAATACAATCTCAACCCAATCTCAGAACCTTTTAATATATTTTCCCTTTTCTATTATTGACAATCTAAATCAGATAAGCTAAAGTTAAGTTGACCATAAAATCTTGATGTCCTACTTTGGGGAGGCAGGAGAAGTAAGCGTCATGGGAAAAAGAATCTGCGATCAGAGTTCAAATCCTGGACAAGACTGTGTTTCACTTTGCACTAATATCAGTGGGAAAGACATGAATATTATGAAGATTACTCTTCTCCCCCATAACTATGAGCAAATAATAGGGAAGACAAGGTTCTTTAGCCAAGATAAAGCAATCAGCTGAGAAGAAGGAAAACCCTGAATTCAAACCAGCTGTACTCCACCGAGAAATTGATCTTGAAGTCAGAAGGGTTAGGTAAATTCATATTCTGATAGAAAACATACTTTTTGTACTTCTTTATTTTATAGTGATAAGCCCAGTAAAATGTTCCCTCAAATGGGACTATTAATAAATAGTCTAATTTGAATTTAAAGTCATCTATGCTTTACTTTTTCAAGAAAAGTGTAACAAAGAAAGACTTGTCCTGAAATTCAGCTCTTCTAAAATTATTGAAAATTTTCATAGCATTATTTTAACAAAATCATCCTGGAATAGAAAAGGGAAAATAAACTTTAAAAAATGTACTATAATAATTTTGTGATAATATTCTTTGAAAGGTTTGAGCCTGAAACTTTTAGCTTTCTTATCAGTTACTCTAATTTTTTTTCTTCCAAATAGCATCTGGCGAATTCAAGGGAAAAATCAGTGAGTGTGACTGGATGACGTCTTGTCAAGTGCCTATTTAAGACAGTAAAAAGGCTACTTTGATTATTTTCAGCAATGAGAGATAGAAGCAATGGAAACATTAAAAGGAATAGACACTTCATCTTACTTTCTTGTTTTTGTTACTTGTAATTCTTTTTAGTGCCATTATTTCCCTATTCTGAATCGTCATCCAATTTTTAAAATGTGGATAGCAATTTCAAGCATAATCTCCTTTTTTAAATATACAGTGTTTTCTTTTTTTTTTTCTTAAGAATGCTGATAACATTAAAGACAGTAAATTGTGGTTTTATTGCAAAGAAGATTGAAGTTATAAAAGATAAATCTTACAGATATGATTTGGTTTAGTTGCTTTGTTTAATGGCCTGTCATTCATCAAGGGTTATCTAATGCCAAAGCTATTCTTGTAGAAGAACAATAGTAGTACATTTAACCTATAGCCGTTGGGGTGAGATTTAGGAGGCTCAAACCTTTCACAAGAGTATTAGCCTGAAAATGAATGTAATAGTGTGATTGGAGTTTGAGCTCACTATGATATTGCAGTTCAGCACATTAACTACTACATTGTGGGGACCCCCATCCCCACTTGCACATTTAAAAGGCTTCTGTACTTCATGCTGGGGCATTCCTGCTATAATTTCTGAAAAACAAAACTTTCATCCTGAATTGTTTAATAGATATGTATATTTATTGAACTCAATTAAAGGTCACCATTTTTAGATACATACCAATGGTAGTGAGAAGAAAGAATACATAAACCTGTCTCAACAGTTAGAACTATACTCACATTGTTCTATGAACAAGCAGTATGTGGAAGCGGTACAAAAATAGAAAATAACTTATTTCATGAAGGAAAATTAAAATAGCCATGTGGTTTTACTGTTCCCTGGCTGGGTCGTAGACATATCTTTATAGTTCCTCGAACAGACAAAAGAGGTTGATAATGTGTCTATGACCTTCAAGTGACATCACACTAAGAACTTAAGACACTCTCATTCTCTAAAGTAAATAATTATTTATTATCTCCATACACGACCTTCAGTAGCCATTAAGTTTGGTGCAGAGTTTAATCTTATTTATAAAATCTATATTACAGTTTACTGAAAATAGTCAAGAGGAAGTACTCTATCATTAATATTTAATAGTAATATTCTTTGAGGGTGTCCTTGTGGTGTAATAGTTAAAGCGATGGACTGTGGAATCATAGAGAGTTTGAACTCCATTTGCGCTATTATATTACCTTTTGGACAAATACCCTTGGGAAAGCTATGAACCCCCTTATCCTCTCAGCTACAGGTTAAATAGCATTACTGCTGTTATTCTAGAAGGATGGCTTTGGCATTAAATCACCCATGAAGGTTGATATGCCATTAAACAAAGAAACCAACCAACCATATTCCTTGAGAAATTGTAATGATCAGAGTGAATAAAGGCCTAGATCCGACATTATCATTAGTTTGCCAACTGGATTGGGAATTGCTAAAAATATTTCAACATTTATCTACCCAACCACTCTGGCATGGATAGGATGTGAGACAAGTTCAGTTTTTTAGAGGAGTAAAGTTGGTTCAAATTCTGAGTTTCTTTTTTCTTAAACTGGTTGCCAAACCAAAGATAAAGAACCTAATCAGCTTTACTATTTATTTATAGCTGGGGGAGAAGAGATGGATTTATAGTTTTTCAAAGGGTATTTGTGCAAAGGTAAACACAGCCTTATCCAGGAATTGAACTCTGATTGCTGTGTCCATTTCCTGAGACAATAACTGTCATACTAAATTATTTTAATAGTATTATGCTGATTGTATAAAACAGAATTAATATTATATTAATAGTTCATATTATTTAAACTAATATTTTAATGGTTTTGTGTTAATAGAAAATCTCAGTATGATGTGCCATTTTTAGCTCTTATAAGAGTATAAACACAAAAAATTCAATCGTCATATGGAAATACTCTGAACAGTCCTGTTATTTAACCTATACCTTTTTTTTTAAAGGCATTAAGTTAAATGCAAGCAGACTTTTCAGGATTTGAACTTGGCTCATCTAGTCCACTTCTTGCCGTGATAAACATTATGCCATGTAATAGTGAAGGAAAAATTGAATAGAAATAGTTTGTGTGTATAAAAAGAAGTTTTAAAGCAAACATCATCATCCAGTAGGAAAGTTTTACAGACTCCTCTATTTCAATAACCAATCAAAAACTGATGATAAAGACAAGCAGGAACTACACACCCAATCTGCTTGAATGCCAAGTAACTTAACACTTCGTTTAAAATTGTATACATACACCGGTTCTCATCCGATCACCGAAGTTAAGCAGTGTCGAGCCTGGTCAGTACTTGGATGGGTGACCGCCTGGGAATACCTGGTGCTGTAAACATTTAAAAACCGGCTTATTGGCCTAGTGGGTAGAGTGTTCTCCAATGGTCCGGGAGACCTGACTTCAATCTCAGGTCATATCATACCAAAGACTTTAAAAATGGTACTTGATGCCTCCTTGCTTAACACTCAGTGATATAAGGTATGTATCAAGGGTAAAGTGGAGCAATCCAAGGAAAGGAGTAGTGCCGTCCTTTACACCTTGGTGTAGTAGCTATTGAAAACGGAGCCTTCTGGTCGCCCTCGACTACAGTCGCCAACTTTACTTTACTTTTTATCTTCTATGCCAGTACATGAAAAAATATTATGAAGTTCAACACTGACAATCTTACAAAAAGACTATTATAAAATAGATTTTATTATGTTCTAAGGCTTCTGTTGTACAAGATTTTATTTCTTTTTCTTGCATAAACAGTTCCTTTTACCTGAACAAAAAATATAAATAAGTTTTTGAAGAATCTTCCTTTTGAGAATTGCCACTGATAAAACTACAGTTAGTCTAATAATAATATTTGTCTCATAAATCAGTGCTTATGAGTTTCTTCCTTAGTAATTATTATCAACATTTTCAAAGGCTTTCTATCAAAGGAAAGTAATAAAACAAACACCCGATTTCTCGGCACTTTTTCATTAACTGCACAGATTAGTAATAGCACATGTATTTAAAAATTTTTTTTATCATACAACATGTGAAAGCACGTGTGATACTCTGTCCTCATCAGCCACCAACCAGGGTGATAACACAGTTTCAGTAGCTCAAGGCGGTATTCTCACTCCTGACGCTACCAAGCAGCTTTGGTAGAAAAAAACAGGATTAAAAGCCAACATGTGGGAGGTTCTGTCTTTAGAATTAAACTATTGAAGTGATCCTGGATGAGATCGTTTGTTTTTTTCTTTTTACTAATGCCTTTGAGAAAGGCATAAATCCCCTCTTCTCCAAGCTATGCATAAATAGTAGGGCAGGCAGTGTGTTTTACTCTTGGTTAGGTAGAAAATCAAGGAGAAGGAAAACTGGATTACAAGTAGCTGTGCTCTACTTAAAAATTGATCTTGTGTCATATCCTGCCTGTGGTGAAATCATTGGGTGTGTATATATCTATATATATATATATATATATATATATATATATATATATATGTGTGTACACACTAGATAACCTATTGACCCATTCGAACTCTGTGGCAACAGCAGTTCATGATGATAAGGATACTTCTATTTAACATTTCATAATTATTTTCATCATATTTAAGGATTTGTTTGATTGTAAATGTTCAGTCCAAATCTAAACCCCATATGATAGTTCAATTAGAAATAGAACTGGAAATTACTTTATTCTATAAGTAAGGGTATTTTAAATGTGTTGCTCTAAAGCATATTGCTATGTGACATTTTTCTGGGTTATGATCTCTCTCTCTCTCACACACATACACACACACATATATTTATTCAAAGAGAATTATATATATATATATATAATATTTTAAACTGTAAAGTCGAATAACAATAAAAAATTGATTAAAACTCATGACTGAGTTTATCATTTCATTAATGCTTCGCCTAGGGATCAGCAACGTGAGTTTTTATTGTTATTCAATTTTATAATTGAAAATATTTTGATTGTGTTGTGTGTATAGAGCACTGTAAAGATTTTAGCATTAAATCTGAATCATAAGTGCTGGTGTGTCTGACAAAAGCGTAAAGCATGAAACACAGAGTCCTGGACCATTGGCGAACACCTGACTCATTTTGCCAATGACTTGAATAAATTTTAGTGAAGATTCATGCCTAGTTCGGGATAGGTTTTGTTATAAAACAATTTAGCATATACAACTTCATCCATACACATGCATGGACATATGCATATGTGTGTGTCTGAAGTATACAGTGGTATCCATCCCATGCTGCCTTGATATTTCAAATCAAACATAAACACATCAAGACAGATTTAATCTGCCAAAAAGGTTTGCCATAAGGTAAGAAAAAGAAATCATAATGATAATAGTAAAATGAAAAAGCAGAGACAGATTAAAAATTCTTCCCCAGATAAACGCATAAATGTTTTATTATTATTTGAAATTGGTTATGTAGAAAAGTAGAGAATAACATTTAAAATAACAAAAAATTAGATTGGAGCCAAGGAAGTTGTTGATTCACCATTTCTAGTGGCATTAATGCCTGACTAAAATCATCTGTGAAGTAGAATTTTGCAATAAGGATTTTTTCCTTTTTTTTCTTTCATCATCGTTTAATGTTTAAACTGAAACAAACAAATATGTTCATGATAGAAGATATGACAGGAACAGTTAATTCTCAGTACTTTCATCTTTGCAGTTTAAGTGAGATGTTTTTTAAAAAGTTGAAGGTGAATTAAAGAGAAAATACATAGGGGAAATAAATTGAATTTTAACTTAGGAAATGATTGATCCTTAGTTGTCTTAGAAATAGACTAAAACTTCTGGAAGGTTGATTGTAAAAATATTTCAATCATTTCATCAAATGCATTTATGTATGCATATATACAGTATAGCTTTTAGATAAGTACAAACCTTTTAACTTTATTCTAAAAAAAGTTTAAGTATACTTCTGAACCAATTTAATTTCAAGGGTTTGATTAGTATTTACAAATAGTATCATACATTATTTACTAGTAGACACACACACACAGCATAATGAATTATTAACAAAGTGATAATTTTCCCTTTTGTCCAAAAACTATAAGTTTAAATTAAATGAAATTTTCAAAGAATGATGGCAACAGTTTAGTGTGTTATGTGGAAATTGTAAGGTTCTGTGAAAATACTGAGAAACTACTGTCATTTACTCAATTTACTTAGGACTTTCAAATTATTAGTGAGTTATTAAAACTCAGGTAAACAGGAAAATAACACTATAATTGCTTCAAATGCAGATTTTTATGGATACATACAATAACCAAAATGAAATGAATAGGAATCAAGAAAAAAGTTAAAAAATGATAGTGGAGCTGGTTAATGTGGAATATGTGATCATTTTATTGAAATGATTTGGATAAGGTGCTGGTCCAGGGAAGATGTCAATTTCTAGATCTCCCCTGATGTAATTCCTTGTGATACATTAACTATTGCTTGCCACAAGTGTATGTATAAGTGTATGTATCCAGCTTGTTGCTTTTGTCAGAGAACATGTGGCACAAGGCTATGTGAAGGGGCTACTCAATGAGACTTGAACTCACTCGTGTTTGAATGGTTTTCCTCCGAGTGTGTCTATTTTAGTCTTTTTTACCCCTAATTGGTCTTTCATATTTGAAATGTTATAAAGTTTTTGTCGTTTTACCCTGGGTAGTTGGGTGTAAAATGTGATTTCGGATTCCACTTAGAGTTACTTTGTTTTCTCTGTGTGTGTGCCATATAAGTTCTCTGATGAAAGCAACAAATTGGAAACATACATGTATGTAAGAAGGAAATATATAAATAAATCTTTAAAAAATAGAGATCTCATCATGGAGCTATTTATTTTAAAATATATCTATAATAGTAATCTTCAAAATCAAAGTTACCATGTTTTTTATTTCTAGTAGAACATTCCACAATCAAAATTGAAATTATTAGGTATTATCAATTACCAAGCTCTACAGAATTGAAACTCTGTAACCAAACATGAAATGGTATAAATTTATATCAGAGGTATACTTATTTTCCAACTATGACATATTTATATTCAAATTGATATGTATTCATATTTATGCTTATTAATGTATATATTAATCATAAATAAGCACCTCTCATACTAATTTTTTAATAAAAGATTTATCATATTTACCAACCCCTCCGCTCGGGCAGGATATGACACAAGGTCAGTTTTTAAGCGGAGTTTAACAGGTTTGAATTCAGAGTTTTCCTTCTCCTAGACTAGTTGCCTCACCAAGGCTGAAGAACCTAGTCTGCCCTACTATTTACCCATAGCTGGAGGGAGAATAACTGGATTCATACCTTTCCCAATGGTTTTAGTGCTATGTGAAATGTAATCAGTCTCGTCCAGGATTTGAACTCATAACGCCGTGTCCATTTCCTACGACGATAACCATTACACCACGGGCACCTCCAAATAAAAGATTTATTGTCCACTAAACCAAAGATAGAAGGATTTTATCCTTTTTAGTAGAAGATTATACAGTCAAAATAGATTTTATTATATTATCAAAATATTGTCAAAAACAAAGTTACACCACCTTTGTATGCATTTATCCAGTCTCTCTGTAATGAGCAGGATGTAACACAAAGTCAATTTCTGAGAGGAGTAGAGCTCGTTTAAATTCAGAATTTAAGACTTCTAAACTAAGTGCTTTAACAAGGCTAAAAAACCCTGTCTGTCGCCTTATATTTACCTAGAGTTGGAAGGAGAAGAGAAAGATTCATGCCTTTTCCAAAGGCATGAGCATGGAGGGAAATACAAACAGCTTCATCCCAGGATTGGAACTAGAGTTATCAATTCTATTTCTTCTGGAAATATCTAAGCACACCTTTATAAGTAAAAATAAAATTGGATAAATATATACAAAGGGTATACTTACTTTTGTATTACTACATATTGATATTTCTAGTTCCAGAATTTCAGTGTTGTAGATTCTAATTATAAACAAAATTTTGTAGTAATCATCATAAGATATTGTTCCACTAGAAATATTAAAATCCAACTATTTTTGCTTTAGAAGAAAATTAATTTCTTTTATAAAATATATATCTGTGTGTATCAGCAAGTAAATAATATATGATACTATTTATATATAGTAATTAAACCCTTGTATTTTTGTGTTCAGAAGTATACTTTATTGTCAAAATCTATTTACCACCAAGATAAACTTCTCACTTATAAACTATAAAACCACCTCAGCATTTATCAAGTTTCTTCATCTATAATGTCACCGAGAAGATAGTTGTTTTTAAGAAAATCCTTGGTTTCTGAGATTATAGAATACACTGACTGCATCTCTGCACAGGGGTAATACCCCACTAATGAGTGTCCTGGTTATGACATTAAATAATCTGATGGCAAGGCTCCAGCCTTGGAGATTTGGGGAATGTGGAGTACCCCTTCATTGCCATTGCTCCTAGGTCTAATTTGACCGAGAGTGGTGACACCTGATGGGTCAAATAGAACAAACTGTGTGCAAAAAATGACTTATGTTAAATGGGCACTTATATAGCAATACTGGAAACCATTTAACTGTGTGCAAAAAAAGAGCTCAGGCTTATTTAAGAATGTTATCTACAAAATGTCTACAAATCATATATATCTAATATATATATATGTCCAAACCGGACTGGCATTTAATAACCTACAATGGTTGATATGCCATAAAGCCAAAACCAACCCAACCAAACCAAACCTGGTTTCTTTAGCATATTAATCTGTACTTGATCTTTAGTTCAATATTTATGGCTAATCTTGGATTCTGTTCATATCTTAAGAAGTAATCCATTTGCTGGATTAGAACAAATTCTCTTTTCTCTTGTCTTAGAAATGCATTAATAAGGAAGGATAGCACTTGACAACTCAAATAAGGGCTCCCTAGAAGCTTCAGATTAACATAATTGCTATAAGGAACCAAAACCATTTACGATTCTATGAGTTGTTCAAATATAACACAAGTAGAATTTGAGAATTATGATGGCAATGAAAATAGATGGTAAAACTATCCCAGGTTTTACAACTTAGCAACCAAGTTTTAAAATATAATTAAGATTCCAATAAGCATTTTTAAATAATTTATTTTATTGGTTTGTTGGTGCTAGGGAAGATAGTTTGTAAAATCATTGAGGCCCAATTTTAGCATTAGTATATCCAATGATAGACTAATACTGAATACATGGAAAAAAAGACAAGTTCGTTTACACATACAGAAACATTTAGTAAATCATAATGTACATACAAGATGTGTGAGATAGAATCCACAAATGTGTCCCTACAAATAAGATATGCACATGTTGTTCTATGAACAAGCAGTATATGAAAGGGGATACAAAATGGTAAAAGTCTTGACGTTGATGGTCAGTAGATTATATTATAAAGTCATGTTGGCTTTGTTTAAATGATGAGACCAGATAACATCTCCGCTGTTCAAAGAACCGAGATGAAAGAGCCAGTGATGGATTATGAGATTGATATGTGTCCATCAATGGATACAACCCTTACACATGGGAGACATTTATTTTCTCTCTAGTCTTTCATGGAGTATCCAGTCAAAACCTTGATTGCCAGTCTGAAAAAATGTATATATATTCATTTTTTTAAATTATTAAATATTTATGGTATGCAGCTTATTGTTTGACCAAAATTACTTATTGCAGTGAAGGGGTTAAATTGTGTTTGCGTCGAGTCATTATTCAGAAGTGAAATCAGTCCTTTCTTTGAAAATGTACATAATTCATACAATAGCAAAATATCTGAATAATTCAAACCAAGTGCCCCCCCATACTTCTGATGTTGAGTCAAACTAAACTATGCTTAGTATATAATAAAATATCTGAATACTTTAAAGAGCTCCAGCAAAGGGGTGTCATGTCCTGAATATGACACTAAACTCCATCTAATGGTAATGCTCTAGTTCTGGAGAATTGGGCAGTGGGGAGTACTTCATTACCATTACTGTCAGATCAACTATGGGTCAAATAGATCTGTTTGGAAATTATTTGTGTTCAATAGGACTGTGCAAAAAAAAAAGCAAAAACTTTCTTAGAAACAATTACACAAAATATACAAAGATAAATGCACAATAAATGTGACTCCAAACCTCTTGGCATAAAATAACCCTAGATGAGTTGACAAGCTATTGAAATCAATCAATCAACTATAATCCTTTTAGTACGTACCAGGTTGATCAGGATTTAAAAAATCTAAGATAGAAATGGTGAGTCAAAAGTGATTTATACAGTAAAGTGAAATAAAATAGCTTTAATACAAGTAGGAGTGTCAGGTAAAAAGAAAGTCAATGTATTTTTAACAGAGAAGGACTGAAATCATTGATACTTATTATAGATGAACTGCTTAAACAACAGATGACATTGGAGAAGTGCTTGTGGTGTAATGGTTACCATCATAGGAAATGGATATAATGAACCATGTTCAAATCCTGGATTAGGTTCACATTTCACAAAGTGCTTGTACTCTTAAGAAAGGTATGAATTCAGCTCCAGTTACAATTAAATAGTAGAGCAGACTGGGTTCTTTAGCCTTAGTATGGCAACCAGTCTAGGAGAAAGAAAACTCAGAATTCAAACCTGTTAAACATGACTTAAGAAAGTTGACCTTGTGTCTTAGATCCTGTTCACATGGAGAGATTGGTAAATGCATATATAACCCGTGACATGATGGGGAGGATTTATAACCCCTTTCCAGACTAAATCAATTTCAGGGCATTATCTGGTTCTTGCCTTTTTTAGTGATGGCAAGAGAGAGTTGAGGAACTCGGTGTTGTCACTGTGATATGATGATGATTATGGAAATATATATATATATATATATATACACACACACACACACATTGTATCATACTGCTCATATTTGCTGCATCGTAGATATCTTGCATTCTCTCTGTAGACACTAGAACTTCATAAACTCTATAAAGATTATATATTGTTGTAAACTAACAAAAAGGTTACTGAATGAGAAATAACCAAAATGGAGGTTGGAAATGAAATGGAAATCTTTATAACATTAACAAAATAAAATACTTGCCAGCAGCATAAAGAAAATAACCTCTGCTAGTGGTGACTACTTAGCATATTTTACCCCCCTCACAATCATGTCCAATGTATTTATGAAGAATGAGACTTACAGATTAAAGTTCATAGGCAGAGTATATATATATAATAACGTATAATATATTGTGTGATACAGCCTATCACAGCTACGAAGTACTCTCTGCAGATATATATATATATATATATATATATACACACAGAGAGAGAGAATGCTTTAGAAGTAGATGAAAAAAATAAAATAGCTCTTATTGACAGCATTAGAACCTAATAGATTTGAATTAAAACAAGCAAAATCAACTGCAAACTGATCTAAGAATATTTAAACAATTCAGGCTTGTGAAGAATTAAAGTCTTTAGTAGAGAAATTTGTGTTAACTGGAAGAAGCCAAGAAAGACATTTATCAAAGACAATGTCTTTCTTGGTTTGTCTCCAAGAAAGCAATTATTGTGATGTTTGTGAAAACCACCTTTAAATTGACTGATGTGAGAATTTGTGGTTCAGGAAGGAGTGTCAATAAAATTGCCGCTTGTTTGAAAACTATCTTTTTTTTTCTTTTTTTTTTTTTTTTGATAAAAAGTAAAAATAAGTAAATAGTGTGATATAAACCTGACTGCAGATTGGTTAAACATTATGGATTGGCTTATTGACCCGGAAATTTGACAGTTTAAATCTTTATTGTCAGCTAAGTTAGATTTCTTAATTGCTTGTCCCCAGAAGTGAAATGAATACAGTCTTGTGTTCTAAACGTTGTTTGATCCAAACTGAAATTTATCAGAGGAGGAAGAGTGTCAGTTATGTCATAATTTTAATGGTCTACCCAGTTGGCAAGGCTTAGAATACTCTGATTGTAGGATCCATTCTAAAGGAGTGTCTTAGGTAGGAAACTAAACTGCATCTGATGATGAGGCTACAGATCTGGAAATTAAGAATGTGGAGTATTCCTTCACTGCCATTACTCTGGCCTGGATTGGTAGTAACAGTTTGAGTCTCATCTGTTTCAAACTATTCATATTTGATGGAAAGATGTGATATCATATAAAAGTAAATTAATTGTATTAAGAATAGTTATTTGAAGCTATAATTATTTACTAAGAGTTATTATTAGTTATTTGAAATCATATAATTGTGTGCAAACAAAAGACTTATTAAATAGAAATAATTACTTCGAATCATATAATTAGATAGGGATACTTGAAATTACACAACTGTGGGCAAATTATTTCTATTAGATTGGAATACTTGGTATAACAGTGTGAAAAAAGTTCTTAAACATCTACGCAAAAAATGTAAATATAAATGAATGATAAAGGTTATTTCCTAACCTCTTGGCATAAAATAGCCCAAGATGAGTTGATATACCATTAAAATTAATCCCAAGTTTTCTTTGGTACAAAGTCTGGTGTATATGCCTCCAGTGAGAATCAAACTCACAAGAAATAATCTAATTGGCTAGCTTGCTAACCATTATACTTCATAAGGTGTTCCTATGAATATAATGTTGTTTTCTTTTACATTGGAGAGGATTAATATGAATGAATGAATGAATGAACAACTCTTGGAATGATTATGACTCAGAATTGCAGAATGTAACTTAATAAGAATGATATTAAAAAAATACTTTAATGCAATAAGCAACCATTTTTAAAGCTTTTTGTTTCCTAATCTTTTTTACTTAATAATATTTGATCATAACTTTTAATTTTCTACAAGCTGAAGTATCTGAACGATGCTGGGTGAGAAGTTAAGACTTTCATCACCAATACAGTTAAAAATCCCTTCCACATACTTAAGAGCCTGGTCAGCAAGGCTCAGAATACACTTACTGCATCCCCTGCAGAGGGATAAGACCCTCTCCTGTGAAAAAAAGGGTGTCCCAAGTCTGAAACTAAACTGCATTTGGTGGTTTGGTTTAGTTTAATGGCACATCAACTATCGTAGGTTATTAATGCCAAATCAATTTTATACATATAAACAGTTCTATTTGAAACATTTCAGTTTAGAATAAGTATATTTTTTTTGTTTACACACAGTTAAATGTCAAAATAGCTCTATTTCAAACAATTCAGTTTAGCATAAATACACAGTTCCAATGTCAAAAATAGTTCTATTTCAATTCAATTTAGCATAAGTCCATATTTTATTTCTATTGGACACATAGATAGGATCCTATCAGGTGCTACCACTCTGGGCCAGAGTTGACCTGGGAGAGATGGCAATGAAAGAGCACTCCACATTCCCCAAAGCTTCAGCATTACTGAAACCTCACCATCAGGTTGTTTAGTGTCATATCCAGGACACTCATTTGGGGAGTCTTACCCCTCTGTAGAGAAGCAGTCAGTGTATTCAACAGCCCCAGGCTCCAATTCTGAAGATCTGGAGAGTGTGGAGTATCCTTTCATTACCATTACTCCTAGACCCACTCAGATCTGCAGTTGTTATACCTGTTAAGGTCACATCTATAGTTCAAATAGGTATGTTTAAAAATTATTTGTATTCAATAGGACTGTACAAAACAAAAAGAAAAAATCTTTTAAGAAACAACTCCATGAAAAATATTGATATGAACACACAATAAACATGATTCCCTAACCTCTTGGTATAAGATTTTTGGTTTGGTTTGGTTTGGTTTTATGGCATATCAACCTTTGTAGGTTATTTAACGCCAAATCCATTTTTATGTAAATAATCTATTCTATTGAAAACAGTTAAGTTTAGCATAAGTACACAGTTTAATTGTCAAAAACATTTCCATTTCAGACTATTCAAGCAGTTATATGTAATAATTCAGTTAAGTGTAAATACAGTTTTAATGTCAAAAAACAGTTCTATTTGAAATAATTCAGTTAAGCATAAGCACGCAGTTTAAGTGTAAGTACGGTTTAATTGTCAAAAACGTTTCTATTTCAAGCTATTCAGTTTACTCACTTCAGTTTAGCATAAGTATGCTGTTAGTTCTATTTAACCCATAGATAGGGCCCTATCAGGTGCTACCACTCCGGGCCAGAGTGGACCTGGGAGCGATGGCAATGAAGGGGTACTCCGCATTCCCCAAAGCTCCAGCACTGCTGGAACCTCACCATCAGATTGTTTAGTGTCATATCTAGGACACTCGTTGGAGGTGGAGGTGCAGTCAGTGTATTCTACAGCCCCAGCTGACTGGGCAATACACAGATTTAAATGTCAGACAGTTTTATTTCAGATAATTCAGTTCTGCATAAGTACACAGTTTAGACGTCAAAAACAGTTCTATTTCGAGCAATTTAGTTCAGCACTAGTATGCAGTTCCAATGTCAAAACAGTTCTATTTTAAACAATTCAGTTTAGCATAAATAATCAGTTTAAATGCAAAAATCAGTATAGTGAAAGAAGCACGATTTTGTTCTATTTAACCCATAGATAGGACCGTTATCAGGTGCTACCACTCCGGGCTAGAGTGGACCTGGGAGCGATGGCAATGAAGGGGTACTCCGCATTCCCCAAAGCTCCAGGATTGCTGGAACCTCACCATCAGATTGTTTAGTGTCATATCCAGGACACTCGTTGGGGGGGGGGTCTTACCCCTCTGCAGAGAAGCAGTCGATGCATTCTACAGCCCCAGCCGACTGGGCAATTGGTATAAGATAATCTTAGACAAGTTGACATGCTGTTAAAAATCAATGTGTATTTTATAATCTTTGTTGTCAGAAATTTACACAAATTCTTTACATGTTGTAATGGTCAGTATAAAAGCTCAGGCCATATAACAAATAAGAGTTATATTGTTTATATTTTTGATATTATAAAATTAATATTACTTGGTGAAAGATTTTAGTCATGTTGAGATTTATCTTTAATTGATGTGAGTGATGCTTAACAGATTTATTAATTCAAAATTAATCAATCAATCGATTTAAATGTCTTGTATGTGGAATTATTTTATAACTATGATTTATTGTGAGTAAATTGTTAATCTTTCTGAAAAAATGATATTTTCTATTCAAAAAATGTCTTAATAGATTTATGATTCCATGAATGAATTATATTTTTTTATATTATAAAATTAATATGATGAATGAATAATTTTAGAATTTTGTTGAGAAAAATCTTTTTAAATTTATGTGAGTGACACTTAAGATATTTAGTGATTGAAAGATTTTTATTTTTTGTAATTAAATTTTATGAGAGACTATGTATAAACCTAATTGATGATGTTGAGTTGTGAATAATTATTTTAGTAAAAAGAAAGAAACTATTTTTGTTTTAATCCCTGAGATGAGGAATTATGGTTTCACTTACTAATGTACTAAGACTATTGTACGTATTTGTTTTAGTTGGGTAAGAGATACTAGTTTAAGTAGCTAACATGAAACTTAAAGTGCACTTGGAATAATTGTTATTGTTGTAGGAAATGGACTTGGTGGCTTGAGTTCAAATCCAGGAAGAGGCTGTTTACATTTCACTTTTTCACTAATGCTCTTGTTCTCCATCCTCAGCTATGGGCAAATAGTAGGGCAGACTGTTCTTTAGTGTTGGACAATACAAAATTAAACATGACAAAGGGCAAGGAGAAACATAATTTTTTAAAATATTTATTTATCTTAATCTTATTTTTTATTCTTAATCTTTATTTATTTATTTATAAATAGTAAATAGAGCAGATGAGGTTCTTTAGCCTTGGTTAGGCAACCAGTCTAAAGGAGGGAAAACTCTGAATTCAAACCAACTGTACTCCACTTAAAAATTAACCTTGTATCACATCATCCTCATGGTGGAGGGGTTGGGTAAATACAAACATGAATTTTGTTAGTATGGATTCAAAAAGATAAAAAAAAATCCTACTTATTTCAGGTGCTCATTCATACTTGTACACATGTAAACTATTATTAACAGCTAAGTTGCAGCTTATGAACCTTGTGGATGTATGAAAAAGTCAGTCTACTTGCTTATAATAGTGTATATGCAAGATGTTGCATATGTACTCATACATATGGTCATAGTAATAATGGAAACCAACCTTGTATAAGTTTTAATTGGTGGTTGAATTTTGGCACTTAAATTTAATTCATTATGGCAAACTGAACTGAGTGCATTTCTTGTACTTAGGGCTGAGATAAGCTCTATGAAGAGATTCTTAGATGAAATGTGTTCAGAATTTCATCTTTGCAACAAAGATGATGAAAAGATATGTACAAACTGAAAAGTCCAGTAAGTTTGATCATGGTTTTATAAGTAATTCTGGATATTCATCTAAATATTTACATTTTTTGGTGTGAAAACTTTTCATAGCTACATTATTAGTTTTAAAAAGTGCCACATTTTGCCATTTTTGTGTGTAATGCCATGTAGATTAAGCTAGCTCCACACATGTATTCATAAGTTGAGTTTATAGATCATTGATGTCCAGAGGTGGTCTCCCGTCACATTCATGTAACAAGATAGAATTCAGAGTTTTCTTTCTCCTAGACTAGTTGCCATACCATAATTCCTAGATAATAACCCTTACATCACCAGTACCTTTATTTGCTCATTGGTTAAACTTTTTAGCTTATTGATATGTTAGAAAAATAAATATTGAAATTCAAATCTTTTATCCTTTGTGATCCACTTTTTTCCTGAAGATGACAGTTGTAGAAGAAAAATTATAAACTTATCTTTTACAGATTAAAAAAACAATATTCTGACAAAGATTGATATTATAGATTTTACAACTACAGTGACTGTATTTACCTAACACTTCCACCATGAGTAGGATGGGACACAATGTCAATTTTTAAGCAGAGTAAAGCTAGTTTGAATTCAATTTTTCTTTTGAATTGGTTACAAAAACAAGGCCAAAGAACCCAGTCTGTCCTATTTATAAATAAAATAAAATAAGAATTAAAGATAAAAAATTAAGACAAATTCAAAAATGTGACATGTTTCTCCCTACTCCTTGCTATATAAGAACTTGTCTTCTTTTTCTCATTTTGTATATATACTTAAATATATGTACATATATATATATATATATATATATATATATATATATGTGTGTGTGTGTGTTGACTTTCGTGTTCAAGATCAGCCCAAGTAAACCAACTGTTGAGTCTATTTCAAACCAACTTGCAAAGTCTTAGAGCAGAATATTTGTTCATTCTTAACTTGTAATAATTAGTGATTCAAGCTGAAAAATGACAGTTTAAACAATTTACAATTGAAACAACCTTAGTGGTTTTAATCTATTATTTTTCATGGTATATAGTTTTGTTTCAGCTTGATGATTTGTTGATAGAAATTAATTTATTTATATACATATAAAATAAATAAATTGCTACAGAGAGTTTTTGTGCTCATTTATTGTTACATCTGAATGATGCTGTTCGAGAATCTTCAATCCATAGTTATACTTCTGATGTAGCATGAAATAAGCACAAAAAGCTTTATGTAGTAATCATAGATTCACCAGTTTAAAAGAATGTTTCAAAAGCTAGCACATAGTGTGCACTGGTTCAAGCTATGACTGCAACTGTGATTATATCAGGAAAAAAAATCATACGACGTTAGCTAAATGGAGCTAACATTACCACTTGCCTAAGATAACAAATGAAAATGATAGCGGTATTTCTGTCACACCCTGTATATACTTAATTCCTGTTGTGAGGTCTATTTATGGTTCAGTTTTTCTCTCTATTTCCAGCACTTCATATAAGAAAATCAAATTATCAAATTTGATGGGGAAATGTCTTTCAATAGAAATAAAGGGAATTTTTCCAGCTATAGCAGTATCAGTACTACAGTATTGTAGCACCACTTGAATTAAATACTGGAAGAAAATGCTAGATGGGAATTATACAAGCATGCAGTATGCTGTTTTCAACAAATCTGGGCAGCACCACCATGCAAAACAGCTGCTCTAAAGCTATTTACCTCCCATCTCAAAATCCATCCAAGTAAGAGAAGTTAGATATGCTGGACACTAAGGATGAACTCATTCTCCTATGGACTCCTACAAAAGGACACACCAGTGTTGGGTGACCAGCAAAAACTTACATTCATCAGTTTTGTGTGGACACTGGATGTTGTCAAGAGGACTTGCCAATAATGATGACTGATAGGAATGGATGGCAAGAGAAAATCAAGATAATATGGTGTTGGCATGTCTTGATATTAATGAAGACATAAAAGGCAAAAAAAAAGTTTATTTTCAGTAGATTTTAAAATCAGTATGTTTTTTTTTTTGTTTCCTTTTTGTTTTTCCTGAAAATTTTGATGCAAATTTGGATATACCAAATAAAAAAGGCATATTTACAACCACTAGGAGAAAAGTGATTTTGTTGACATGAATAAGTGGAGAAAATTCTAAAATTACAACATTAGACTTGATTAAAACCTGATTTTAAAAAATCCCTGAATCTAAATATACGATGAGAAACAGATCTGAGGAATATATGATTGGATGTATTTGTACCCATTAAGAGTAAGCTGATGGTTATTTGGACTGTCAAATATTTGATTAGATATTTTTAAACCCCAGGGGTATATATAGCAAGAGATATTTAGACTTATGTAAATAGAAGTAATAACTAAACACATAGAGTAGCAATGGAATCAATGGTTGAAGGATGCATTTTCATAAATAAAAAAAATAAAAAGTAAGAGATATCAAAGATATTATATAAAATGCAGAAATAGAATGTTAAAAGTAAATCTGTGCATGTGTGTATATATATATATATATATCTATATCTATCTATATATATATATATATATATATATATTTCATTAAGAAAAAACAACGAAACCAATCACAAAGGATTATAAATTTATTTCCATCCTGTTACGCATTTTTGAAATTTTCAAAAACACGAAAAAAAATTAACAGGACTTCATCTGATGAAGTCCTGTTCATTTTTTTTTGTGTTTTTGAAAATTTCAAAAATGCGTAACAGGATGGAAATAAATTTATAATCCTTTGTGATTGGTTTCGTTGTTTTTTCTTAATGAAATTATTGCTCTGTATAATTGGTACATTGAGCTCTTTACCAGGAAGATTTAAATATTCATTCACGAATAATTTCTTGTCCTGATGGAATTACTCCTAACTCCGGTTTAACTGGACTAAGTATTCTATATATATATATATATATATATATATATATATATATATATATATATATATAGTTTTGTTTTGAAACTATCTAGGTATTTGATATTAATGAAAAAAAATAACCTAAGGAAATGATGCTTTAGTCCTCTTCAAAGTACATCTTTAGGGATCTCATACAATTATTCCAGTATCTTTTCAAGAATTGCTAATGCTTTGTTTAAGGAATTTGAACAATATAGCAATGATATTTTTGTTTAAAATTTAAATGTTTATACAAAAATATTTTTCATTCCCAATAATCTCTTATGCCAATTATATTTTTGTAAGCCAACATGCATGTGTGCATATCATTGCTTATATATATATATATGTACACATACACACCCAGAACCTCCACATGAGAAGGATGTAGAACACAAGGTAAATTTTTAAGTGGTGTTTTACAGGTCTAAATTCAGTTTTCCTTCTCCTTGACCAGTTGTCATGCCAAGGTTAAAGAGCCTAGTCAGCCCTATTGTTTACCCATGCTTGGAGGGAGAATAATTAATGTCATAACTTTTTCAAGGGTATTAGTGATATGTGAAATGCAAATAGCCATGTCCAAGACTTGAACTCCAGTTACTTTGTTGATTTCCTATGATGGTAACTATTACACCATGAGCACCTCCATATATATATATATATATATATATATAATCATGCATTATACCTTTTTTACTCATGCATTATGATTATCAGTGAAAATATTTTCAATCCCTATATCCCCACCCAGGGTATGGATTAAATTGTATCACTGTTGTTCTTCTATAAGGATGGTTTTGGAATTAAATAACCCATGAAGATTGATATGTCTTTAAAGAAAGTTTTCTATATTATGATCATGATAATGTAAAATGATGAGTGATGAAAAGAGGAGCATGAGATTATGATTAAAAATGTTTTAGTTTTAAACTTGCTCTACAATAAAGATATTAACTGAACTGCTGGGTACTCTGATGTTGTACATAATGACAGAGGCTTATATAAATGTGTGTGAGTATATATATATATATATATATATATATATATATATATATATATATTGTGTGTGTGTATATATATATATATATATATATATTGTGTGTGTGTATATATATATATATATATATATATTGTGTGTGTGTATATATATATATATATATATATATATATATATGTTGTTCAAAAAGTCTTGAGGCTCACCCAGATTTTAGATTTGTCACACTCCTATCACATTTGTATGAGTGTCAACTTCACAGAAATTAAGATAGAAATCTGAATAACTTTTTCTTCTTTTATAAGAAGTGGTAGTGTGTTGCCATGAAAAAAATGTTCAGCTATGGTTATCGTTTCTAAGGGAGGGTTAGAACTTCTTGAATGCCCTCATATGTACACAAACATCATATACAAACAGAGAAATGAAAGTATAGAAATTTTAAGTAATGTTATGTACTTCTGAGAGAAAGTATACTGTTGATTAAAACCAAATTCATTAATGAAGCTATTTTATAGGACATTAAGTTTTTTAACTTCATTATGGATTCCTTGACCAAAGTTTTAAATCATACTTGTAAAGGTAACCTGCTTCCATGTTTTTACAAATAGTAGAATTTGGAATGGTAACAAATATTACTTGGTCACTTTTGATCAGTCTGTAATTAGAGATCATGAAATATGACCATTTAATTGAGGTTTAAATGAATAGAATGAAATAATTTTTCTTATCCTGAATAAAGTATACTTTAAGACTAAATCAGTTTTACAATTTACTTAAAAATTTGTTTCATTTTTTCCTGAAAGCAAATAAATGGAATAGAGAAGAAATGGTTTGATATGAATGCTGAAATATCTAAGGTACATTTAGTTTTTTTAGACTTATGGTGGAGTCAAGCTTAAAGCACAAATTCCAATGAGGTAATCAAAGTTAACTATGTAAGGTTGTGCATCTTTCCACAAGAAACCCTGAGACTCAATTGTATGACCAATAACAAAATGTCAATAATTAGAACACTTGCTGTAGGTGCGAGACACGGTTAAATATGGAGATTTAAAAAAAGGGTCAGTCAATTACCAGGAGATTGAAAATAACAAATGAAGTTTTGGGCCTTGCAAAACTGCTCACCCACCCACAATATAGTGGGTGGGCTATGAACTGTCAAAGAATATATCTTTCATTAATTGATTTGAAAATTCCACTTCATATCTTCCTGTTTTTGAGACTAGTCCAGAGGGAAGTTGGAACATCAAGAATAAAGAGGGAGGTAATTTTTCTGTAACCACCTGTCTGACTTTTCCTTTCCCACTAGAAATGTTATCATCTCTTTATCTTATCTTTATGTTTCTGCCAACTTCCATTGAGATGCCTACAACACAACAAGTTGCATAGTACCTAAGATGGGTGATCACTTGGGAATAACAGGTATTATTAACTATCTGAGGCCTATGTGCCTTATTAAGTAAAGCCTAGTAAATCAAAATGGATATTAATTGGTATTATTCATTACCAAACTTTATAATATTGAAACACTATAAACAAAAATGTGAATTTCCCTTATGCATAATTATTTTGATTACAGAGTTTCAAAGATGTAGAGTTTGGTATAATACCTAATAATAACCGTTTTGATTGTATAAGAAGTAATAAAATCTTTGGTCTAGAAAAAAACTTATCTCTTTACAAAATATTGGTTGGGTGTACTTATTAGTGGACAATACAGTAGATAATAATTATTTTGGACTGAATCAGACCATTTCAAAGAAACTAAATTTGTATATTGTACAAATTAATTCTTGTACATATGTACAGAGAAAAAACACCCACTGGATTATCAACAGCATGTTTACTATCATTCATAGTTATATATATTTATAAGACATACTTAAAGACACATCTTCATTCACTCACTAATATAAATATACCATGCTCTCAAATATATTCACATGTTATACTCTCATAATCAATATCCATATTGACACACACTGAAAATATCTTTATTTACTCACACCTGACTGTTAAGCAATAGTTTGATGGATTATATACATGACTCTGTTTTTCTCTCTCTTACATATGTGTGTGTGTATGTATGTATACTTGGATAGATTAAGACACACTTCATCGCTAACAAGTAATGCATGCACACATAGTGAGTCACTTAAATTTTAACTGTAAGAAACTAACACACTTGATTACTGACAAATGACACACACACACTCACACAGGCATTGCGGTTTTACTTAGAGAAAAAAACACGAGCAAATGTAGAGGATTGTTGAGCAGCTGAGCCCTCTAGCAGATGGATGATGACGTATGTAAAGACGTAAAACTGTATGAACTACTTTTGTGGGTAGGTTTTGATTGGCTGATGCTAATGAGAGTTGAGTAAGTTGAGAGTGGGGCAAGAATTTCTCAGGTAAGCAGAAAGTTGATGGACAAAGGAAAAGTGAGAAGCAGGGAGAAGAGAGGGGGTAGGAAATAGATATAAAGAAGAAGGAATGAGGGAAAGAGAAGAGAAGCATGAAACATATAAAAGTGAAAAAGAGCAGCATGTGAAAATTGGACAGGGTGAAAGACAACAAAAAAAAAATGGTGGTAGAGAAGGAATTAGAGAAAAATGTTTGAACAATTAAAAAGAAAAGATATATGAAAGAACACAGTTGGTGAGGAACACAAAATAGTTTTAAAGAGATAGAACATGTGAAATAATGAAAGAAATAATGAAATGATTAAAAAGAAGAAATGATGAGAAGGGAGGCAAGGAAGGAATTGTGAAAAACAAAAGTGTCAAAGAAAAAAAGAATGAAGTAAATAGGAAAAAAAAAAGAGTAGTGAATGAAGAAAAAATGGAATGGCAAAGAAATGTAAATGGGAATTTTAAGAGAAAAACAAAAGCAGAAAAATAGGAAAAACTCAAAGAAAAAAACAAGTGAGAAATAGTTAATGAAGAATGGGTGAAGAAAGAAAACAGAGGGGGTTATGAATAAAAGTATGAAAAAGTAAATGTGGGAAAATGAAATAAGAAATAAAACAAGTTGAGATATGACAAGAAAAAAACATAAGAATAAGTATACAAAAACAAACAAGTGTTGTAATAGATAAATAAAATGAAGAGGATGAAAAAGAAATGAAAAACAGAATAAAATGAGATGATGATTTTAAGTAAAGGGAACAGAAAAAAAAAAATTAAAAATAGTGAAAAAAGGATAGAAAAAATATTAAGAGCAATGTAAAACATAAGAACTATGTTGCTGAAATTGATCATAGGGGAGTGATTGAAATTTGGGAGGTTAAAAAAGGATCATAGTCAGAAAGACTGGGTACAAAAAAAAGAAGTAAGGAAAGAGATTATGAGAAGAGGAAAAGAATGTGTGTGTGTATATATATATATATATATATATATATTGTGTGTGTGCATGGAGGTGATGGGTAGAGATGGTAATGGGTATAATAATGGTTCTTAGCAATGAAAATAGAATTAGTGAAGCGAGTCCCAATTTCAACTGAGATTGTCTATGTTCTTTTAACATCTTTTTTTTCCTTTGCAAAAGATGAATTTACTTCTCTCTGAGCTCAGTTCCGTCAAAAGATAAGTTGATAAAATGTCTTATTACAGGCATGCCACAATGTTTGATAGAGAAGAAAGTATTTTAACTCCTGGGATTCAACAGAAAAGAAATTGTTATTCCACAAGTAATCTTGATACAAGACCCAATAAAAGAAAACAACAAACATACATACACATGCAAGGTGCTTGCAAAAAAAAAGAATTGGGTAATCTATGAATCCTGCAAGAAATTTTTGTTTTTTTAATTTCTTGGGAAAGTGATATCAACATCCATCAAGACATGAGAAATACTGTGTAACATGATTTTCATAGTGTTCAATAAGTTAAAATTCAATTAGCACTTTTTGTTTCTCTTTCTCTCATTCTGTTGTGGGGGGAGCTTAGAATAGATACACTGACTGTATCTCCTGAAGAATGGTAAGACTTATCTAAAAAGGGGTATTTATGACACTAAACTACATATGGTGATGAGGCTCCAGTTCTGGAAAGTGTGAAGTATCCCTTCATTGCCATTATTCCCAGGTCCACTCTGACCCAGAGTGGTAGTATCTGTTAGAGTTCTATCTATGGTTCAAATAGATTGGTTTTAAAATTATTTCTATTAGATAGGAATACTTGATATCATATAAGTGTTCACACACAAAAAAAGTCTCTTAAGAAACAACTCCAAAAAATGTAAATATAAACATACAATGTATACAAATCCCTAACCTCTTGGCATAAAATAAGTTCAGACAAGTTGGCATACTGTTAAAATTAATTAATCAATCATAGTGTGTATGTGTGTGTGTGTGTATATATATATATATATATATATATATATATATAGAGAGAGAGAGAGATACATATATATATATGTATATATGTTAGGAGTGCTTGGTGGCAGTTCATTTCTCAACAATATGATCATTGGACCAAGGTGAGAAACTGAAAGTCACTAAGTGCAGCTAACTCTGGATCTGTGTTATCCTAACTTAGATGTATATGTTCTATGACTGATATTGAGCACTCTAAATATAGCAAACTACATTATACATGTATAATATTTTCTCATTATTTCATATGCTTTCCTTTATTTTTCAGCTCTCCTCCTTCTCTTTTATTTTAATTCTCTATTTTCCCTGTTCAAATTCTGAAATCTCTTTCACTCTTTGTCTTTTCATATGTATGAGAAAAACAAACTGAAGCATAAGAAGAGAATAAGGAGAGGTGAAAAATAAAGTGAAGCATATGAAATATCGAGAAAATATTGGATAAAAATGTTTAATTGTCACAGAAAGAATATCATCTAAAGAGAGAAGAAAAATCAAAAACAGAATCTAGAAAGAGTGAAGCCCTCCAAAAAAAACCCCATAAAATTTGGAAGAAAGACAAGGATAAAAATCAGACTAAACAAAAAAAAAAAAAAAATGAAAAAGCAGGGAAGCAAGAAAAAAGGTGAAGAGATATAGAAAAAGGAAATGAGACAGAAACAAAATTTGGGGTAGAGCCCAAATTATGTGGGTAGCATTCTCAGATGAAATCAGTTGACACTTGTACACTTCTCATACAGAGTGTCTTTGGGAATAAAAAAGACAGAAATATAGTTTGGCATCTCTTCAGAAAATGGTTCCAAGCAGAAAGCCTGCTTACACAGACATTCAGGCTCAGAATGAAACAAAATAAGCAAAATGATCCGGTGGGGTGGGTTGAGGTTGTATACAAGAGTGGGGGGGTATTGGTTTAGCCTCTGCTATGATGCCCCTGCTGATGTCTAAGTGAAGGACATATTTAGGTGTGCTATTTAGGCTTCCCTTACAGGATAGATAGAAATCCTGTGTATATGTATGTATATGTGAGGGTCTGTTAGCTGAAAGATGATGAAAAAGGAAGGTATAATGAGGAACTACTGAAATTCTATACTGGTCTACAGAGAAGAGATATTATCTAGATGACAGGGACAGAAATATTATTATGTATTACATGCATCTAAGTATGTAAGTTGGAATATACAGTTGATTGTATGCTTTTCTTATTATAGAAGTGCATATTAGTACATCTTCCTCTTATTTTCTCAAATATATATTTACACACACACACACACACACACACACACACATGGAAAATAAAATTGCAACCTCTTGAAATTGTTTTAAACATTCAGGTATTATTGTTTGATTACAGTAAATGATCACATGAACATATTAATATAAGCACAGGTTCTTAAATGAGGTGTTCATCAACAGTACTCAGATCCCATGAACAAAATGTATCCAGGTCAAAATTGGCATTGCCCAACAAGGTGTTGAAATTTCTGTTTGTCAGGGAATATATATACATAGGAACTGCAAATAAGAAAAGTTTTTGCATAAAGAGTGCTTGATGCTATTATGGTAAAGCAGGAATAAAATTTATAAAATGTAAAATTATGGACACTATAAGTCAGTTTATCAACTGGTCCATTGGCCTAGCAGGTAGTGTTCACCAATGGCCCAGAAGACTGAGGTTCAATCCCAGGTTGAGTCATATTAAAGACACAAAAAGGGGTACTTGATGCAACCTTGCTTAACATTCAGCATTATGAGGTATGGATCAAGGGGAAAAGTGGAGAATCTAAGGAAAGAAGTAGCACCCTCTCCTACTACACCTCAGTGTAATAGCTAATGAAAAGGAAGCCTTTGAGTCGCCCTTTACTTCTTACTGTAAGTCAGTTACTCTAGTGACTAATCAATATAGCATGAGTTACCTCATCCTATATAGTTGCTTGATTAATTACGTTATTCACATTTCTGTCTGAAGATTGTGTAAAATGCGTGAAACCTCAAATAACGGACTGTGCTCCACATGAAACCTCAAGTAATGAACTTCAAAAGTTCACAATTCAAATATTTTAGGTTTTACATCTGCTCTGTTAGAATAATATAATGCCCTTTTTTTATACAAAAACTTTTCTTATTTGAATTTCTTTTAGTTTTCATAATATATATATATGTAAGGTGTTGTGCCTATATTTATCCAACCTCCCAACAGGTAGGATTTGACACAAGGTCATTTTATTGTAGGGAGCCGTGCCCAAATTGAGACTTGTGTAGCTGTCTCCCAAAAGATTGATCCTATCAGTATTTTCCTATTGGGGTACCTCAGGAGGCAAACAATGTACTCAGGTCTGCAGAGCAAGGATTGCCCAGAAGGATGCCTCCCTGGGACTGGGTGTTCAGTTTTCCAATCACCCTACTGTAGAGTGAAGGTTAACAAGAAGATCTAAGAATACTGTTACTTAAATATTATGCTCAGTCATCATGAGATGCCTTGATTTCCAAGCTTTTTTATCAAATAAAGCTTAGCTTACAATACATGTATATATATGTATTAGGTAGATTATGAGATGCCTCATTTAAAAAATATGACTGTATTTACAATGTTGGCATGATATATAGGAAAATGAATACCTAAGATTCAAGTTGCTCAAACAAATATATTGTATTGTATTTAAGCATTTATTTTCCTACCCACCTTTTTATATATATATATATATATAATGGAAATCAATGTGTCTGCTGCTGGACAGTTATTTGTTCAGTTTGGATCTGAAATTTTCACTGTATAATGTGTGATCTCATTGGTTAAAATTCTCCACTAAATTAAATTTACACGTAAATGAGATATTATATTTGTGGTATAAAAATACAGTTTTTTCATCTGTTAGCTGCCAGCCTATTGATCTAAACACATACACGCATATATATATATATATATATATATATATATATATATAAGATAATGGTACAACTTTTTGTGTGTATGGTAGTGCAACATAACAAAATAAGTCTACAGCAAGATTTTTTTTTTATTACAATAGCATTGAAATGCTCTCAGAGAATAAAGCAATTTTCAATCAATTCACAACTTGTTAACAGTGTTGTCTGAATGGACATACATATCGATCATTATAATTTCTAAAAAAAAACATATGTATTAAATGCTAATTATAAAATACTTTCCTTTATCTGCAATTAAGTATCACATTTGATGGCCATATAAGACTCTGTTATTTACTTTTAATATTTCTGTATTATTGAGTAAGAGTATTGGTCGTCTAGGGTATCTAGGTGAACATTAGTCTATCAAATACAATAACTTTGTGTATAAGACCTGGTAGATATTATTTGAAATATTTTTTTCTTCAGAAAAAGTGTTTTATTTGCCATCAAATACAATATTCACAGGTCCTGTAAACTAGTTTTGCTCATGGGGAGCTAACATATGTAGTGTGCCTTGGGCAAGAATAGTTGGGTGAAGCCCATCCCTCTCCAGGTCTACAACTGGTTTGAATTCAGAGTTTTCTTTCTTCAAGACTGGTTGCTATACTAGGGTAAAAGAGCCCAGTCTGCCCTATTTTTATCCATAGCTGGAGGAAGAATAGTTGGATTCATGCCTTTCCCAAGGATATTATAGCAATGTGAAATGCAAACAGACTCATTCAGGATTTGAACTTGGGTAGCCAAGTCCACCTCATATGATAATAATCATTACACCACAAACACGTAAGTTTATAAATAGGATGTGACTTATCTTTGAGCTTAATTGTCACTAAAAGGGGTGTTTAAGTGTGAATATGGGCAGCTATCAATAGATTATCAGTCATATGGAAGTCACACCTATCCGATAAAATAAAATGCAATCTTTTCCAAGCTGTGGTTGTGTCCATACTACTATATGGATGCACACAAAGCGTACAGAGAAAAAGCTTGACAGCAATTGCATAAGAATGCTATAAGATATATTGAACAAATCCTGGAAGCAACATCTCACAAGACAGCCACTTACCTCCCATCTCTAAAACATTCCAAATCAGAGTAATAAAATATATGGGACACTGTGGGAGGAGTAAGGAAGAACACTTAAGTAGTCTTCTCCTTTGGACCCCATCACATGGACGAGCATGTGTTGGATGACCAGCTGGAACTTATCTACAACAGCTCTGTATAGACATAGGATGTTGTCAAGAGGACCTGCCAAAGGCAATAGATGAGAGAGATGAATGGCCAGAGAGAGAGAAAGTCAGGGAAATCTATGCTCATGACCTGACATGATGATGATAAAAGTTGGATTGCAAGTAAACAAGTATTGTATAGTAATTTTAAAAATATGTCCTGCACAGAGGTTTGAGTGTTTTTTTTTTTTTGTAGGGGGTTGTCACTTAACAGATCCACCCATAAATTGTTTTGGCCCAGTTGGTTGGGGCTTTAGAATACACCGACTGCATCCCTGCACTGAGGTAAGACAACTCCTTTGAGTGTCCTGGATATGACATTAAACAATTTGATAGTGAGGCTTCAGTAATGCTGGAGCTTTTGAGAATGTGGAGTACCCCTTCATCATGACCAGGTCTACTCTGGCCCTGGAATAGTAGCACCTGATTGGGTCCTATCTAGGGGTCAAATAAAACTGTTGAACATTTAAACTGTGTACTCATTCTTAACTGAATTATTTGAAATAGAATTGTTTTAACATTTAAATGTGTGTAAACAAAAAACTGTGTGCTTATGCTAAACTGAATTGTTAAATAGAACTGTTTGATCATTCAACTGTGTGTAAACAAATGACTGATGTTTAATTGAATTGTTTGTAATAAACAGTAATACTTGAAATCATTAAAGTGTGTGCTAACAAATGATTAATAGTAAATATATTTATTTGTATTATATAGAAATAAGTGAAACCATTTAACTGTATGGAAAAAATGAGCTCAGTCTTATTCAAAAATGTATCTACAAAAAGTGTTTAGAAATTATATATTTAATATATATATGTATAAAAAGGAATTGGCATAAATGACCTACAATGGTTGATATGCCATAAAAACCAAACCAAACCAACCAATCATAAGTTGTTTGTTGATTTCTTATTGATTTTCTTACAAGCACATGTTTCAGTTTTATTCTTTATTATTAGAGTGTTTGACAGTTAATCTTGTCTTTTTATGTATATGGATATGCACTTAGAAATGTGCATTACTGCGCAAGTATACTTGACAAAAATTTAATCTCATACATAGTATTAAATTCAAATTCAGGACAAGGCTGTTTGTGTTTCATGGTTTGCTTTGATTTTATGCCATATCAACCATTGTAGGTTATTTAATGCCAAATCCTGTTTATACATTTATGCTAAATATATATAGTTCGGTTTAGTTTGGTTTTATGGCATATCAACCATTATAGGTTATCTAATGCCAAATCCTGTTTATGTATATATATTAAATATATATGATTTGTAAACACATTTTATTGATAACGGTTTTAAATGAGACTAAGCTCATTCTTTTGCACAGTTAAATGGTTCTAAGTATTGCTATGTATTACTGACAATTCAATTAAAAATCAAAGGATTAGCTAAGTAAGAGCAATGATTGATAGGAATGGATTGTGTGAGCGAGCAAAGGAAATCTACGCTGTTGGCACAGCTTGATGGTGATGATAAAGATATTTACAGTGAACTTCATTTTTTTTAAGATCAGAGTTGTTTTTTAAAGATTTACTTAACATTTTCATTGAACTTCAAACTTCATTTCTATCATTTAAGCTGGTGATTCATAATGTTTGAGGAACCCTTCAGAAGTAATAATATTTTGGTGGACTTTGTATGCAAATTCAAAGATTTCATAAAAAAAAACAAAAAAACTTTTAGCTTATGAAAATAATTTAAACAATAAAATATTAGTGATTACTTTTTTTTAATTCTGTAAATTAAGCATACTAATTGATGAGCAAGTTCAGCTGCTTGATGTTAGCAATGTTTTCTATTTTAAGATGTACATGAGACAAACAGACTCTCATTTCCTCTTTAATGTACACAAGTCTTTTTCCTTTTTTGCATTTAATGCTTCTTAAGTGAAAAAAAATCCAATTTTTTAAGTACAAAGCAGAAAACTAAATTTAAAGGCTTTTTTTTAGTTTCTGAATAATACTCTTGTCTAATAGAAATCCAAATGTATTCATAACTATCATAGTGGATCTCCACAATCACAGAAGAGAGAAAGTCGTTCTTCTTGGCATAATTTCAAATAAATATCAAATAAGATTGAATATATAGTTATGATTACAAATATTTATAATTGAATCAAATTTCAGTATCAAATAACCCATAGGGAGTTGATACGCCATTAAACAAATAAACCAAATCTTCCTCTCTCTTCTCTTTTATTTCTCTCTTTCCTCTTCTCTTTTATTTCTCTCTTTCCTCTTCTCTTTTATTTCTCTCTTTCCTCTTATCTTTTATTGCTCTCTTTCTTCTTCTCTTTTATTTCTCTCTTTCCTCTTCTCTTTTATTTCTCTTCCCTCTCCTCTTCTATTTTTCTTTCTCCTCTTCTCTTTGATTTCTCTTTGTCTCTCTTGTTCTCTTCTTTCTTTCTCTCTCTCTCTCTCTCTCTCTCTCCTGTTCTCTTCTTGTCTTCCATTATAGTCCAACATTCACTAATGAACAAAATTTTGGCATTTAATAACCCATAAAGAGTTTATATGTTATTAAACAAAAATGAACAAACCAACCAACCAAATATTTCAATGATCAATTCTATCCTTGTAGAAAGAAGTACACAAACTGATGGGAAGTTAGTTCAGTCAAGAATACCTACATCAGTTGTCTATCAGAGAACAATATGCAGCATACAAGTCCATCATAATGCTCAATGACCTTGCTAGTCTTTGTATTCACCAGATCTTCAGGATTTTTCCTTATGTCAATCAACAACAAATGTACATTCTGTCAATAAAACAGTCGCTATTTTTTATTTTTAATATATAAGTTTGAGTAAGTTGGCTGACCATAATCGAGGGCGACCTAAAGGCTCCTTTTTCAATAGTTACTACTCCAAGGGCACTACTCCTTTCTCTGGATTACTCCATTTACCCTTCATCTGTACTTTATGATGCTGTTATGCAAGGAGGCATTAAGTACCATTTTTTGAGTCTTTGTTATGACTCGACCAGGAATTGAGCCCCAGTTTCCTGGGCCATCAGCGAACACTCAAACCATTATGCCAAAGGTGTCTGCTGGTTATGATGCTAAACAGCATTCTGTAATGATGTTTCAGTTCTGAAGCTTTAAAATGTGGCATTATATCTTCATTGACGTAACTTGTATTGATATTAGATAGAAATAATTGTTTGCAAATCATTGTTACTAAATAGGAATATTGCCCTGTTGGCTGGGGCTATAGAATACACTGAGTGCTTCTCTGCAGAGGGGTAAGCTCCCCCACCCCAATGAATATCTTTGATATAACACTAAACAATCTGATAGTGAGGTTCCAGTAATGCTGGAGCTTTGGGGAATGTGGATTACCCATTAATGCCATTGCTCTCAGGTCCACTCTGGCCCAGAGTGGTAGCACCTCATAAGGGTCCTATCTCTGGGTTAAATAGAACTAAACTGTGGTTTTGACAATTAAACTGTGTACTTACATTTAAACTGCATGCTTATGCTAAACTTAATTGTATGAAATGGAACTGTTTTTGACATTGAAACTGTATTTACACTAAACTGAATTGTTTAATATAGAACTTCTGTACTTATACTAAACTGAATTAGCTGAATTAGAACTGTATGAATAAATTGAATAGCTTGAAATAGAAATGTTTTTGACAAACTGTTTACTCATGCTAAACTGAATTGTTTGAAATAGAACCATTTGCATAAAAATAGATTTGGCGTTAAATAACCTGCAAAGGTTGATATGCCATAAAACCCAAACAACCAACTAAATAGGAATAGTTACTTGAAGCCATATAATTGTCTATAGATTATTACTACTAGATAGGAATGCTTGATACCATATATAATTGTGCATAGACCAATACTGTGAGTGAAGAATGCCTGATACTATATATGATTGTGAATAAATTATTAGTATTAGATTGGAACACTTGAAATTATACAACTATGTGCAAACAAATCCTTATTAATAAATAGGAATAGTTACTTGAAATCATATAATGGGTGAAAAAGACTGATTTGGGGTTTGGTTTTATGGCATATCAACCATTGTTGGTTATTTAATGCCAAATCCTGTTTTGACATATATATTAGATATATGATTCGTAAACACATTTTGTAGATACACAGTTAAATAATCAAACAGTTCTAGTTCTAACAATTCAGTTTAGCATGAGTCAAATAAGTTAGATGGTTCCAAGTATTGCCCTGTATAACTAATGATTCAATTAAACATCACTCATTTGTTTACACACAGTTAAATGATCAGTTCTATTCCAAACAATTCAATTTTGTATAAGTTATTTGTTTGCACTCAGTTTAAATGTCCAACACTTCTATTTGGTCCCTAGATAGGATCCTGTCAGGTGCTACCTCTCTAGTTCAGAGTTGACCAGGAAGCAATGGTAATGAAGGGGTACTCTACATTCCTGGAACCTCATCATCAGATTGTTTAATATCATATCCAGGACATTTGTTGGTGGGGGGATGTCTTACATCTCTGCAGAGATGCAGTTTGTGTATTCTACAGCTCCAGCTGACTGGGCTCTTTGGGATTAGGCAGCTCAGCAAGAGTTGACATACTGTAAAACTAACTATTATTACTTTTAATCTTATAAGTTTCCAGTAAGGATTTTTTCAGCTCAGTTGGCTGGGGCTGCAACATATGCAAACTGCATCTCTGCAAAAGATGTAAGACCCCCCCCCCCACCAGGTGTCTTGGTATATGACACTAAACCATCTGATGGGGAGGTTTCAGTCCTGAAGCTTTAGATTTGGAATACCTCATAATTACTATTACTCCTAGGTCCACTCTGATCCAGAGTTGTAGTGCCTGTTAGGATCCAATCAATGGATCAAAGAGAACTGTTTAACCATTTAATCATGTACAAATAAATGACAGATGTTAAATTAAATTGTTAGTGTTAATCACAATACTTGAAACTATTTAACTGTGTGCAAGCAAATTAGCTCTGGCTTGTTTAAAATGTTACCTATAAACTACTTGTTTACAAATCATATATATGTATAAAGAAGATTTGGTATTAAGTATCCTACAAGGGTTTATATGCCATAAAATCTAACAAACCAAACCTAGATCTATTTCATCATTTACTATACTTGAAACCATTTAACTCTGAGTCAACAAATGAGCTCAGGTTTGTTTAAAATCTTACCAACAAACTATTTGTTTAAGAATCATATGTAGACAGGATTTTGCTTTAAATAATCTACAAGGGTTGATATGTCATAAAACCCACCCAACCACTAGGAATTCTTTCATGAGGATTATTAACAGGAGTGACATGTCTTCTATTATACAATATGTGTGGTAACACTCTTAAGATTGCTATAACAACTGTTAAATGGCATAAAAAGTGGTTAAAACAAAACATAAATAAGATCATTATAATATAAATTTATACTGTGAAATTTAGGATGAAAAAACAGTTCATAAAATAACAGCAGAAGCTAAATCCTCTAAGCTACTTAAATAAATTCAGTTCATTTTACACACTAAAACCTCTATGTACAAATACATATACACTTTTATTGCACATTGATGTATATAATCTTTGGTACCAAGATATGTGTGAATACACACACACATGATTTATACATTAAAAATCAAATAAGTAACCTTTTTGGGTATTGTTAATAGAGGAACATCATAATGACATAGTTTTTCTTTTTATATTAAACTTTTCTCTCTTACCATCAAATTAATAAGGTTACCTGTTGTAACCTCACTGTCTAGCTCAAAATTTCTACCTCCTTGGATGGTTGCCAGATTGAATCTCCACATTTCCTTAGGTAACTGCTTTTAAAAGTGTATTTTTTTTAATGTTAATTCTGCTATCAGTCTCTCTTAATTGATAAATAAAATTCAAATTAGATAAAACTTAGAATTACTACCGTATGTTTAAAAAAGAAAATGACTACTCAAAGCCTGACAAGTCAGCAACAATTATCATGAAGGGTCTTTTGCTTAAGTAGATATGAATCTAGATATGTTTATTTCTGGGTGGTTATCAACAAAAGCCTTTTATATCTTTGTTCAGGATTGAGATGTGGAAGAAACACATTGATGTGAGAATAATTTGAGACTGAAAGTCTCTTAATTGAGTCAAGAAAGTGAAATGCTGTGTACAATTTTAAGAAAGGTCTTTAATTCTTATTGCATGGGTACTAAGTATACTTGGTTTCATGCATTTGTCTTTGAGAAACTGGAACCAAGTTAACTCGTTTTTGATAGTGTGGGGTATTTCCTGGAATTCTCTGCATTTCATATGGTGTAGTACTCATATTTTAATTTTATTAGCCAATAGAAAGTGGTCGTGAGAACTGATTTGAATATGATAAGCATTTTACATGTCCAGCTTGTTGGGTGTATTTCTATATTCAGAAGAAAAGGGAAATTTCAATTTCAACAACAAAGTAAGATGGTGGGAGGTAATATCTTTGATTTGTACTAATTCTTATTCTGATGGCAAATTTGAAGGCTTTAATCCTGAAAACACAGTGCCATTATAATGTTTAGTTTAGTGACTATATGTGTAATGACATGAAAATGTTTGATCTTGGGTGAAACAAGGTATATCTAAATACAATAGTTAATATGGATTTAAAAAATTAGCTATTATTTAGATACATAGCTTGAACATATCAATTTCAGTCAATTTTATGAAATCAATTCAGTATTTGCACATTAGTAAGCAAAAAGTCATCTCAGTGAGGATTCAAATTCCAAGAATTATTTACATAAATGAACTCCTTGTTTTGCTGTTCATATGACATTTCAACTGGTGTATTTTCAAACCTTCTTTAAGTGGAATATGTACCACTGTAAGGAAAGACTCCTGTTCTAGTCTCTTTCTTTGAAAGAAAAGCAAAAATTAGTATTAAAAAAATTCAGTTTGATACTATTTTTGCTTAGTATAACATTGTAAACAAACGATACTGGGGCATAAATAGATATGTTAATAGATAAATGCCAGCATCTTGAAGGAAGATGAGTTCAACATTTCATTCAAGAGTCTTGGTGTAACAATTTATGTTTAATTTAGCACTTCTGACTAGTTTTTGTCTATGTCACCAGTGATCAGCCATCTAAGTGATGACTGATTGGATGATGTCACCCAACAGAGTTTTTGATTTTCCCTCTTTTGATTCCTGGTGTATGAGGAGACAAGTGTTAGTATGAATAAAGTATAAATAAAACATATGAGAAGTCATTTTCAATGAGAACTAAGAAGCTTACTCCTCGTCATCATCCATTTCCACCTGTTTGAATGTCTTCTGAAACTGAAGGGAGAGAATAAAAATAAAGAATAAAGCAACAAGATCCTAACACTTAAGACATGTTGTGGTTTTTCCCTCCCCATATGACAATTAGCCATGACCAACAGGTTACATTTGAGCTTTGGAATAAAGATGAGAACATGAGGTACTTTGTTTAAGATAGTTAATTATTACAACTGAAGAAGACTGGAGAATGTAATTGTCAAAATATGTGAACAACGAAAACAAGTAGTAATTTGTTTATCTGAAAAATTCATTGAATCAAATAAAATGAACTAAATTGGGTTTGGGTTTTTTGTTTAATAGCCTATCAACCTTTGTGGGTTATTTAAAGACAAAGCCATTCTTATAAAAGAACAACAATGATACTATTTAATCTCATAGTGGATTAGAGATAAGGAGGTTCATACCTTTTCCAAGTGTATTAGTTTGAAAGGGAAATGTTATAGTGCTACTGGAGTTTGAACTCGCTTACTTTGAGGCCATGGTCCAGCACTTAAGCTACTCTGCCATGAGGACTTCCCTTAAAGTGAATTAATAAGCAAAGTTTCTCTTTAGAAATTTCATAAAGTTTTTCAATTCAAGCAAAATTTTCTTTTTACATTGACAAGGTAAATTTTGAATTGTCAAAATTGCCTTTTGAATTCATAATGTTGCTTCTGGCTGAGTTAAAGTGAGTTTTCATATTTTTTCATTTTTAAACTTCTTTTTCACACAAAACTTAAACTGAGTTTTAACAAAGTTAAATTAAGTCTTTCTTAAAAAAATAAATTAATAATTTATTTTCAAGTTTAAAATTTGCTTTCGGCATTTATAATTGATCAAGAATAATTAGTGCAAATCATTCAAAATTATTCATAATTTCTAAATTTATTTCAACACAAACACGTCTGTAAAGTGCTTAAAAGAATTATACATGGTATATACTCACATATCATGTGACTTTCTGAGACCAAAATTTTAACCTAATATCAGGTGTTTGCACTATTGTGAGATAGATACATTGTGAGTGTTATTAGAAATTAGTTTTTATCATATTTAACTAATAGAAGTTACAGTGGAGTATTAGTTTTATTCTAAATCTTACGAGAAAAGTTTAAAAATGTCTTTTCTAATTATGATAATAATAACTAAGTGTCATAATCAGGATAGTGTTAACAAATTACCTTTCATTACTATCGTTTAACTGCCACTGCCTATCAGTAGTTTATTTTTTTGGCAATAGATGGCTCACATACTGATATCTCATCAGTTGTGTTTATATTCTTGTCGTGTGGTATTTTCATTAAAATTACAGAAAATCAAGGAAGCTGAAGAGAATATATACTTCCACTAACATATATGAACCTTAGTTTAGTCTATGGAAACTGGAACTCATATGATACATGGGATATATGATGAAATAATCTTTTAGTGATCAAATTAGGGGGCATTGCTTGATATTTGGGATTAGATGGCACATCTATATCTTGTTTTGTTTTCTCTGTAAAACCAATTGAATAATTATCTTCATTCTTTGCCAGCATTTGAATTTTAGCTGACTCTACCTGTGTTTATTTAATTTTAATGCTTTTGAGAAAGGTATGAACATTGATTCTTGTGCTCTCATCTATCAGCAGATATCCTGACAAGCTTGTTTTGTCACTAGCATGCCACAATGGTAGATTGAAGAAAAAGTGAGTGTTTGGGAAAACCATTCTCCATAAGTTTTATATGCCCAACCTATTCTCAACTTTGATAGTAGCCAATAAATTAAATGTACAAAAAAAGAAGTCAGTTTTGTACATTTGGCATACTGTTTATTTGCATTAAATGGCAACTAATTAATTAAATTCAACATTAAATAATTTCGGGTATATTTATGTGAGAAATGATTAGATTGTTTTTCTTAGTTTAGTCTCCAAACTGAATTAATAATTTTTTAATCAACTGGTTTACCTGATATTCAAATCGTTTGTGTGTAAGTCTTTCACTACCCTTTGATTTGTAGGAAAATCATTTAAACTCAACAATATCCAAGCAGTAGAAATTTCCCTGACTGACTGACAAAACTTAGAATATGCTAAATGTACACCCTGTAGAGGGGTGAAAGCCCCCTACTCACAAAAGAAGGTGTCCTGGGTATAACACTAAACTGCATCTAGTATTGAGGTTTCAGTTAACAAGATCTCGAGAGTGTAGAGTCCATTGCCATTATCCTCAAGTCCACTCAAACCCAAAGTGTTAGTACCTGTTAGGGTCCTATGTATGGTCAAATATATATCTGTTTGTGTGTGTGTGTATATATATATATATATATATATAAAATTAATATCAAGAAAATTCGATATAATCCATAATAAATTTACCAGCCAGTCAACTGGATCTTCAGATGGAGATTTGAACAGAAATGATCCAGTTAGCAGGCTGGTAAATTGATTATGGATTATATCTATTGAATTTTCTTGATATTAATGATATTTTTTGCCCTGCATATGAACTTTTTAATATATATTTTGTATACATATTAATTAGCTGTGCATTGAGTACTCCATTTGGATTATTCCTTTTAAGTCTATTCACAGACTTTAATGATATGGTGTGTATATACTTGTGCATGTGTATATATATATGTGTTTGTGTGTGCATATATATATATATATATTCTTGATATTATGTACAAAAACCTCTTAAGAAACTACACAAAAATATAAATAGACACAATTAATTCACCTGTAGGTATAAAATAACACTAGATTGGTTGACATAACATTAAAATCAGCAAAGTCAGCTAGGGCTATAGAATACACCAACCGCATCTCTGCAGAGGAGTAAAACCTCCCCACCCCACATCACCAATGAGTATCCTGAATATGATATTAAACATTCTGATGGCAAGTCTCTAGTCTTGGAGATTTAGGGAATGTGGAGTATCCCTTCATTGCCACTCTGACCAGGAGTAGTAGTACCTGATAAAGTCCTATCTATGGGTCAAATTGAACAAACTATGTGTGTGAACAAATGACTGATGTTAAATTGTGACTGTTATATAGCAATACTTGAAACTATTTAACTGTGTGCAAAAAAGAGCTCAGGCTTGTTTAAAAATTTTATCTCCAAAATGTGTTTACAAATCATACATATATATTTAAAATATATGTATAAACAGGATTTGACATTGAATAACCCACAATGGTTGATATGCCATAAAACCCAACCAAACCAAGCCATTAAAATTAATCGCTTCACAGTTATAATGTGGACTAAATTTTGTGTAACCTAGATAGAGTTGATTGAATTAAAAAAATACCCCCAAAACAAACAAACCAAACAATATGCACACATAAACATGTTGTATTGTATCCTATCATCATTTTTTCAGTCCACTGAAGGACCCAGGCATTCTTTATGATTTGTTCAACATGGGGAGTAATAGACCTTACAATACTATCCTGACCCATGTTGTCTTGAATTCTGGGTTTTCCTTTTTTAGATTGATTGCCCTATCAATGCAGTAGAGTTCAGTCTGCTTCACTATTTACCTATAGCTTTGGAGAGAACAGATGGATTCAAATCTTTCCAAAGAGCATTAACACAAAGTGAATGCAAGCAGCCTCAAGCAGGATTTGAAATCTAATCCCCAATTCCATTTTCATCAATGATAATAGTTACACAGATGTGTATGATCATATTCAAAATTGATTCATATGTAGAGTGTTTATCAAAGGCCAAGGAGACTGGGGTTCAATCCAAGGTTGAGTCATACCAAAGACTCAAAACATGTTACACCTCAATGTAGTAGCTATTGAAAAAGGAGCCTTTGGAATGCCCTTGACTACGGTTGCCAACAATGCTTTAAATTTTTATCTATATACATAAGTTTATTAAGAAAATTATGTCAGATTTTAGGATAAACTTTTATCAATGAATTTGAGCAGCATTTTAATCTGTCAAAACATGATCCTTGAACATCCAAGCTTTTCTGCCATTGATTAACAAGGTTATTTATGTCTGCACAATAAAACTCAGTTTCTACATTTAATGGAATGTTTTTGGACATAAAATAGTATCTAGATGCTTGAGAAACTGAGTCAGTGGGTGAGAGATCTGGAGAATATGGTGGAAGGGGTAAAATCTCATATCCCAAGTCAGTGAGCTTCTGCAGTGTCATTCTGGCAACATGTTGACGAGCATTGTCATGAAATAAAATTATAACCAAGCTTGAAAAATAAACACATCCCTTCCTTTAAAATGTTCATGATTAGAGGCATATTACATTCAAAATCAAATTTTGAAAGGAGTGACACAAAGTTAACAAAGACAACAGTTTAATTATTAGGAATATGAATTTTTTTTAATACAACTACTATTAAAATATGTTCGGATAGAATTTAAACAGTTTATACTAAAATTGAAATCAAATATAATGATCAAATAAATACTTGAAGATTTTATTTAAAACAAAGTTAGTGTGAAAACATCTTTACATTGTGATTCGTTAACTCATTCCTAATATGCAGTTGAAGTCAGATATTCATATACAACTTAGACATTTAAGGTTTTTCACAATTATTATTCTCTGAGTAAAAAATTCCCTATCTGGGGTTAGTTAAAATCCCTACAATTCCTGTGGCTGAGAGCTTGGGTAAATATACATTTGATGGCTTAGAAGGCTGCTGGTCCTCTGCCTCTTTATCATACAGTTTAAATAGTGCAATTTTGAAACAAGCATTATTCATTATTACAATAAGTATTATTCAGTTTGGCATTTGTTCATTGAAACTGAGGATAGGGTTACATAACTATTTTAAAAACAGCAACACCAAGGAATGATTATGCCACTGTTTATACACATACACACAAGAATAAATACACACACACAACTGCGTACATGAAGAGAAAGAGTAATAAATAACTTTGCAAAAAGTTTGAAATCTGATCTCACTCTGTTGTTCTCTTTAAAAAAAACAAAAAAACTTTCTTTTTTATATTTCATTTTGTCTTGTGATGAAACATGTTTTCTCATGTTAATGCCAACTTCATGAGCTCAACAGTGACAGGCACCTGTTTTTGTTGTATGATCAGAGATGATGATTATCTGTCAAGTTTAAAAATAAGATGATTCCTCCCAAGATGACAAGAGATAAGCATTTTATAAATCAATACCCCCTGCCAATTCCTCTATTATCCAAATATATCTTTGGTATAACCAACAATCAAACCATTTGGGTGGGGGTGTACAACATAAATAGTCTTTTAAAAAAAACAAAAGTTTTAAAAGTTTGTTGGAATGTGTGACATATTAAATGGTAGGACAGAAAATAAACTTGTGAAAAAGGTTTAGTTCCAGTTAACTCTCAAAAGATTGGTATCAATTTGATGGTTATTTATTTCAGACACAAAGTTGTTTATGGTTTTTGCCAAGAAAATAATCAAACAAGCCTTCTTTTGTAGTCTCTCAATATATACATGATAACAGCAGCAGTCAAAAGATATAAAAAAAAAACAAAAGGTCCAAAGTCCCTGTCTCTTTTGGGTTCTACTTCATCCAGATAAGCAGTTTGGCTACCACTCACCTAAAACACACCGAAATTAACCACTTTTTACCAAATATATGCTTTAACTGTTTTATTTTATAAATGTTTATATTGATATGTATATCAATCAATTTTGTTGTTGTACTTTGTGTATGATATTGTTCACAATATTATTTTCAAACTGACTTTGATGTTTACCTTTCTCTTACATCAGCAACACATTTAAACCACAATATTGGTTTTACTACAACTAAGAATTCATAAAACTTGTTTTTGTTATTTGCATATAAACTGATGAGTGGTCATCCATTAGTTTTAGATGTACAAATTCATGAAAACTTGAAAAATCATAAAGTTCAAGACTGATTTTTCTCATAACTGAAATAAAAGAACATGAAACAGCAGGATATATCTTAATATCAAATCACACTCATTACTAACAAAAACATCAAATGCAAAAAAACAAAACAAATACTTTTCAAAGAATAAGAGAAAAAAAACATTCTTTTGGGATTGTTGGGTCATTCCATTATTGTAAGCCAAGGGTAGAGCGTAACAAGGAAGCAAGCAACAATGTTTCCAGGATTTTAGGTATTTATTTAAGAATTTTAAAATATCTTTAAAACTATTTTGTATCACAAGTTCTTGTACATATCAGAATCATTCATTTTTATGAGTATGCATTTACCCAACCACTTTGTGACAAGTAGGATGCAACACAAAACTGGTTGTCATACCAAGTTTAAAGAGCTCTGTCTGCCCTACTAATTTCTCATAGCTGGAGAGTGAATAGTTGGATGCATACCTTTCCCAAGGGTATTAGCACTATGTAAAATACAAACAGCCTCGTCCAGGATTTGAACTTGCATTGTGATGTCCATTTCCTATGACAATAACTGTCATACAATGAGTATTTCTTGCATTTACATGTGTATCACAGCTGTCACTAAAACCTTCAACCCCAGCATACATCACTACTCTCCAAAAATGTGCTTGTTTAGGATTATAAAATCTGTAAATGATTTGATTATGTACATGAAATTTTGATACAGTATTGTCTAGCACAACACAGTTATTAAATATGACTAAAGCTGAAAAAGTTTTTGATGAATAGTATAAAAAAATATAATTGATTAACCTTTTCATGATTATGATGGATATCTGGGACATCTCCTTTGACTGTATGCTCTGTTGGCAGAGCTTAGAATATACTGTTTGTATCCCCTGCAGAAGCTTAAGACCCCTTACCTCCTAAAAAAAATAGTGTCTCTTTGGTATAGTAGTAAAACCATATCTGATAGTGAAACTCCAGTTCTAGAGATGTGGAGGAGTGTGAAGTACACCTTCATTATCATTATTTCCAGGTCTATTCAGACCCAGAGTAGTTGTACCTATTAGGGTCCCATCTATGGATTGAATAGATCTGTTAATACAATTCCCTAACCTCTTAGCATAAAATAACCCTTGACAGGTTGATATGTCATTAGAATCAATCAATCAATCTTTTAATTGTCAACAATACAGATAACTAATCAAATACCGTTTCAAACTTTTACAAATCTGTATATATTTTTTTTACTCCATGTATAGTTTTTAAGCTTGTTAGAGAACAAATCTACTATTGCCTAGTCCAAAGTTGAAAAATTCTGTATATGTTGATTTTAAAAAAGAAAGTCCTATTCCTTATCCACAAACTATTGTTGGGTTATGACATCAAGAACTGAACTATAAGTCATTTAGCAGTCACCTTAGTGCTTTCACTTCTGGCCTTGTATAAAAGTTGGTTAAGTTAGACCTGTTTTTATGCATAGAAATCAAAAAAGAATTATGGTAAAAATAGTCAATTTGTTATAAATAATAGGTGGAAATTAATATATATGATTATGGATTGTATTTAAAAGTGAAAAAAAATGAAATACTTATTGGACCATTAATTTTTATCTGTTTTTTATGGTTCATAATTCTTTTCAAACAGTTTGTACTTAAGAATAATTACAATACAGTCAAGAAACTTCATGCTGTTTGAAATGGCAGCCATGTTGGTTTTTTCATGATTACAGACTTTTTCTTGGTGTAATCTTATAAATCAGTTTAACATTGCACTCAAATTTTGATGTATAAATGTGCATATAGTATCAATGCATTTACATATATACATGTTTGCTTTCATTCATGCGTAGATTTCTATGCACATATATAAAAAGTTAAACCAGTTCTGTAAATTTATTCATTAAGTTTAGCTTAGCAGTGGAATAAGGTCTGAAGTATGGGACTATCAGTGAGAAACAAATTCATTAACAAAGGTTTGCTAATCTTGCTAACCATTAAATGAGTATTTGTACCAATAATGGTTAGCCATAAAAAAATTATTTTTGCACAACACATATTTATTTTTAAACCTAATTTCCTTCATTGTCAGTACACTTAATTAATTGGTTAATATTAATCACATTGTTCAAATATTATACAGTGAAATTTCAGACCTAACTTTCAGCTTATAAATATGTAAATTGCTGGGATCATATTGACGCACTCACACACACACACACACACACACACACATATATATGTGTGTGTGTCATCTGACCAGCCTTTTCCTCAGTCCATTGTAGAATTTAGGCTTTCTCTTTTGTATGTAAATCATGAAAAATAATGGGCTTTAATTTACAATGCTGGTCCATAAAGCGTTGGTATGAAGTTTGAATTCTTGGTGTTCTTTTTTCGAGATTGGTTGCCTCACCAAAGCAAGAGAACCCAGTCTGCATTATTATTCACTCATACCTGAGAGGGGAAAATGGACACATGTTTGCTATTGGGCAAAGTGAAATGCAAATATCTCCATGCACATATATATATATATATATATATATATATATATATATATATATATCTTTCTATATTTTAGTTTTATATTTGCTAAACACAGATTAAAAAAACTCTCAATACATTTTCATTTCATGTAGGTAGTATTCTACCTTAGTAGAGAATTAAGTTAAATATTTTCCACATTGTTTGCAATTTTGTAAATATAACTGAGGATTTTATGGTTCTTACAAAAGGAAGATGACAATAAACATTAGTCAGGTATTATATCTAATTATCTCCCCTTTGATAACATTCTTGAAACATGGTTAGTTTAATGAGAGGTCCCAGAATTGTTCCATAACCAGGAGCTTACAATCCGTATCATGAGGTCCTGGTTTGCTACTTATTTGTTTTTTGCTTTGCCCTACCCATAGACAAGAACATGGCTGATGGAGATTATCAGATATCACGTTATCCTGTTTAAAAAATGCTCTTTGCATTTAACACAAAATACTCAGTCCTAAGACAATAGCTTCAGATTTCCCTGTCTTATCCCAACCATGATATGCTGTATTGAAAATAAGAATTGAGTTCCTTGAGCTGAAGGAAAGGTAGGAATGAAATAGTCAACTTGGTGGAGGAAGGGAAAGTAAAAAGCTAACACAGAAACAAAAGAAAAAAAAAGTAAATAAATACTGATATCATAAACAACACAGCGGGTTGAAAAATTTTGATGACAGGAGCAAGCACTTGAACACCAGACATCTTGGATTAAACCATAGGATTCCATTTGAGATATATTCCCTCTCTTACTGACTCCTTTGTAAATGTATTAAAATCTATATGAAATTTTATGTGTATATAATGTCCAAGTGTATTTACTTTGAAAACTAATTGAAAAAAAGTAGAGTCACTACCAGGCCTTTTGTATTGGGATACAGAATGTTTGGTAGCACCACTGCTTTTTTTTCCAAATAGTTTTCAAAGATTTCTATTATTTGATCCAGCAGATGTTCTCACCATTTTATTTTTTTTCTTTGAATGAAATTTATCATTAATATTGATTTTTGGTCAATATTTTATGCAAAGTATTAAATGTATCAAATTTAATGAAAAGTATTAAAATACTTGACAACATAATTAGTATCTTTTGATTTTTTAATTAAAACAAATATGAAACATCATTGATTCATTTTTCTGAAGTTCTGAGATTGATTTTATTACTGCTACAGGCAAAATTTTCAGTGATGTAACTATGAATCATTTGATACTAAAATAGCAATAATTTCAGCCCAATAAATTTTAGCATCAATGACATTAAGTATATTTATGTAATGTCCAAATATGTATATCTTACTAAACTATGGTTGATAATAAATTTACCACTCTTTCTATTAAAAAGAAAACAAGCTTGAGATGAAGTATTTTAAGATAAACTTAGAAAATATTTTGAATATCTAATAGTACTATTTGTTTAGTTTGAAACTTTATCAGCATAAAATTTTCTATAGGTAAGTGCAATACCAAATAAATCCCTTTTAGAAAAAAAAGACTAGTGAAGAGTTCAAAATTTAACTCCATCATGTGATGGAAAAGTTTTAGAATTTGTACTTAAGATATTTAGCTGTATTGATAGTTTTCAATAAAAGTGATCTGAAAAAGTGTTCAATATAGGTGAATTTTTTTTATTAGATGTATTGCTTAAAACATTTGTAAAGAGTCTTTGTGATAAAACAATTCCTGTTAAAAAAAATTTAAACTATTATTCTTTTTATTAATGATTTCAATTTTAAAATCAAGTTTTGCAAAGATAGTGACATCTTCATTTTGGCTATCATACATTATGGGATTTCCTCATAATGTGAGATGAACAATAATATCGCATTATCTTGATACATGTACATAATAAAAAAAACTACATTGTTTGAGTAGAGAAATCACTTAAGTGATATATAATGACAGTAAGAAATTTTTCTTCATAATTATTATTTTACATAATAACTTTCTATTTATTTCTTGGCAAAATTCCACTTGATGTCATCACTCATCATAAATTCTTGCCAAGTATAATGTCACAGAAACCAAAAATGTACAACAGTACATATCAAAATTCTTCAAGATAATTAATACATTAATGCTTTCTGTAATGTGCTGAATGATATTGTTAGTCTTATATATATAATTGGTGTGGGGTTTAAGGGAATAACAAAGATTGTTTATGTATAATATTGTGTGTATATACTGAGTGAGTAAAAAGGAACTTCCTATTTTAAAATACTTAGAATTAATTTCTTATCAAATTCATAGTTAAGAAATGAATTATAAACTTTTAAAAATATGGAGTTACTTTTGAATAATTATATATATATATATATATATATATATATATATATATATATATATATATATATGAATTTTAGAAAAATTGTAGGCAAAATTTTTATTGATGCAACAAGTAATCACTTGAATGTAGACTACAAATCATTTTGGCTGTAAAGATTCTAGCATCAATGAAAGTAGGTATATTCATTTATTGTCCAAATATGGATGTCTTACTAAACTGTGGTTGATAATGAATTTATTAGCTTTTCTGTTAAAAAGAAAATTAGCTAAACTGATTTTTTAAAAATAATGAAGCAAAAACCAAGGCTCTTTTAAAGATACCTCATTAAAAACTCATATAAAATCAAAAAACAAAAACAAATGATATTTAATGTGCAAACTAGTTTATATATATATATATATATAAGTTAGGATAGCATACACACAGTTAACAATGCTTGGTGACTGGTATATTCTCTTCTCTATGATCATTAGTCTGATTATTGCATAGGTGAGTAAGTGGCGCAATCATCAAGCATTGTTGACTGTGATTGTGCTATCTTAAGTTCGATATTTACGCTTAAACACTGATATTGAGCACTCTTTAATCATAAATATACCAAACTATTTATATATATCCATGACTTGATGATAAAAATGCTTTTGTTTTATGCAAAAAATATATATTTAAACAGAATTATCCCTTTACTTAATTTTTTTGAAGCTCAATAACAAAAAATACAAAATATGTAGCATCTCAGAAATAAGTACACTTCTTATATCTATGCAATTTTTTTTTGTTATAGAGTGTCAATGCTGCAAAGTTTACTGATGAATAATACCTAATACTCTCTGTTATAACTGTATAATGTCCTTGGTGAAGCTCCAGTGAAGCTGGAGCTTTGGGGAATGTGGAGTACCCCTTGCCATTGCCCCCGGGTCCACTTTGGTCTGAAGTGGTAGCACCTGATAGTGTCCTATCTATGGGTAAATAGAACTGTTTGACATTTAAAATGAGGGCAAACAAATGACTTACGACTAATATGAATTGTTTGAAATAGAACTGTTTGATCATTTAACAGCATATAAACAAATAACTGATGTTAAATTGACTTGTTAGTGATACATAACAATACTTGAAACTATTTAACTGTGTGGAAACAAATGACTGATGTTACTGTTACATAGCAATACTTGGAACCATTTAATTGTGTGCAAACAAGTGATAGATAGTAAATAGAAATATACATGTTGGATAGAAATACTTAAAATCATTTAACTATGTACAAAAGAATGAGCTCAGGCTTGTTTAAAAATGTATCTGCAAAATGACTTTACAAATCATATATATTTAATATATGTGCAAAAACAGGATTTAGCATTAAATAACCAACAATAGTTGATATGCCATAAAACCCAACCCAACCCAACCAAATGGTATAACCTTCAACCAGAAATTATAAGATCCTAGTATGTTTGATTTAGTAGAAAATTAACTTTATTAAAAAATTGTTTGCTGAGTACTTATTTAAAGTTGATGTATGATTTAGAAACTTTACAAATAGAAGTTATTCATGCTGAATGTTTTTTCCAGATTATGGTAAAAATTAGCCATTATTTGAATTAATAATTTGGCTTCATTTGATTAAATGGTTGTTAAATGCAAGCAAAATCTGGTAAAATTTTCTGCATACTCTATGTATCTACTAACTATATATCAGAGAGAGCCAATAAAGACAAAAGTCCATGGAGAAAGTAATATAAAGTTTTGAAGCTTTTGGTATATGATAATCAACTTATCCATAATGAAAAACTCTGGAGACCCATTCACATATGGTTAATGTATGTGAAGCTACTGGAAAAACAGAATGGCTTCAAGTCAGTCAGCTGTTTTTTTTTTTATTCAGTTTTGGTTAGGCACAAAGCCAGATTGTTATTTCATAGACCTTCCTGCAGAGCTATAGACTGTTAAAAAGTGAATAATTCTATCAGAATTTACTAATCCTGACAATAATCAACTTATGCAGAACTCAATGAAAACTATTCTTTTGTTCTGAAAAAGTCCTGACTTTTTTCTTTGAGCCAAAACTGGGCTAAGATTAAAATCACCCTGCATATCTTTGGAAAATAAAAGCAAAATTTCTAAAGTGATAAAATAGAATTTCCTATTTGTAATTTTCTGATTTTAATGATATATATACTGGAATGATGAATGATTATCAAAAAAATTTAAAAAACCCTTTTGAAACAAAATGCAAGGTGTATTAAAATGTAGGCTGAATATTAGGAACAGTTTGATTGTTTCATCATTTTTGTCAGACCAAAATATTTTCAGCAATGCTTTTATACATTGATAGAAAATACAATTGTGGCATCTTTCTTAGGTGTTTCAATTTACTCAAGATAAAATGAACAGTTCACAGGAATGGGTTAAAGTAAATAACCACATATACTCATCAATATATGCACAGGTTTCAAAGTAAGGGGTGCTTCTGTATTCAGACCATATGTACTAACTGTGCCAATGTCAAAATTAGTCTTGTCTTTCAAGTTATTGTCATTTCCTGGTACTTATATATATATATATATAACAAAATTTTTTACAGTATAAAATATGATAATAAAATCAGATAAAAACTCATAAGAGTTTCATGTTCTCAATCCCTCAGTGAACTTGTATTTGACATGTCAGACATATTAAATACAAGCTCCCCTGAGGGTTGATAATGTGGAATTCAGTGTTATGAGTTTTTATCCGGTTTTATTCAAATCCTATTTTATACTTGAAATACATGGTGATATTGCTCTGCATCTTTGTGCATAGAGCACTATAAGATTTTACAGATTAAAAATGCTTTTAGCATTAAATTTTAATCCTAATTATGTGTGTATATATATATATATATATATAAGTACAAGGCCATTGGCCTAATGAGTAGAGTGTTCGGCAATGGTCTGGGACACCAGGGTTCTATCGCGAGTTGAGTCATATTAAAGACTTAAAAAATGGTACTTGATGCCACCTTGCTCAGCACTATAAGGTACAGATCAAGGGTAAAGTGGAGCAATCCAGGAAATGGAGTAGCACCCTCCCTTACACCTCAGTGTAGTAGCTATAGAAAAGGGAGCCTTCAGGTTACCCTCGACTGCGGTCGCCAATTTACTATATATTAAGTGAGTAAAGTTGGCAACTGTAGTTGAGGGTGACTCCCTTTTCAATAGCTACTACTCTAAGATGTAGCGGAGGGTGCAACTCCTTTACCCTTGATAGCTCCACTTTACCCTGATATGTACTTTATGATGCTGAGTGTTATGCGAGGAAGTATCAAGTACCATTTTTTGAGTCTTAGGTATGACTTGACCAGGGATTGAACCCAAGTCTCCTGGGCCATAAACAAACACAAGAGCTATTTTTTTCAAATTTCAGGAGTTATTAGAACCACTAAACTTATTCCTTGAGTTGGTTTTGTTCTTAATGTTTTGGTTGAGACATTCAATGAACTTCTTCAGATGTATAATCCTTAAAGAAACTTAGAATTTTCTTTTTTAGATGGAAGAACATTTTCTTGGAATAATGTACACAGTGCTAATGAATTCAATTGTCCAAACAATTGTTGGGATTGTAATGATGACTCTTCTCCAAAATTATCATTAGTAATTTTAATTTCTTTTGAGACATAAATCAATAGGCTAATTACATCCTGTCAATAGTCAAAATAATGAAACGGAAATCATTTTGGACTGCTTTACTGATGTTTTAGGTTGATTCAATGGCAATTTATATTTTTGGAAACAGATTAAAACTCCATTCAAATATAACTAAGTTGGTGACTTTAGTCGAGGGTAACCCGAAGGTTCCCTTTTCATACTGGGGTGTACGAGAGGGCACTACTCCAGTCCCTGGATTGCCTCACTTTACCCTCGATCATTCTACTCATTAGGCCAAGTCATTCTTATATTTTATGAGAGGATAAGAATAATTGTATTATTCCAACATTTTGGTCTGTCAGAAGGACAGTTATTAGTGATGTTGCTGTAGTCTTTCGGAATTTTGATAAAGATACCAAGCCTTTTTTCTGGTTTAATATCTTATGCTTTAAAAATGTCTTTGGGGAATACATTTTTGTAGTTTTAAAAGTAAAGTTGAAAATTTTCTTTCAGGTAAACTTTAATTTTAGATATAATTTTTACTTCTCTGATAACTTTTTAAGAATTTTAAACTATATAATTATAAAAAAAATTGCCAAGTTTAGAGAAAATGGTCTTAAATTATTGAAGGCATTCTACTATTTTCTCTTGTGGTAATATAAATCACAAGAAAGAATATTTTCAAATATCTAAAAGTTACTAATGTTATTCCTATTTTGTAAAATTATAATATAAAAAAGTTTCATGCATATTCTTTGTTTATTTTGCATTTCCTTGTTAGGAATTTCCATTTGTAGGCTGGTGCATAACTCATTATTATACTTAAATATATGATATTATATATCATATATATATATATATATATATATATACACTTTATACTTATATTATTAGCAAGATAAAATTAGGATAAATAAACTTTAAAACTGTCTTAGATTTGAATTTCTCTAAATATATCTGAATTAAGCTTCTATAAGTTTAAAAGTCACTGAAAATAGAGTTTTCATATAATTGATTTTAACTTCTTGTTTAAGTGAAGATGTTGTTCTTTGTTAATATAAGTTATTGATAAAAAAAAGTTATTAAATATAAAAAATTTTTATTAAAAAATTAAGTCTTGCAAGACATATTAAATACAGAAATTATTTAAAAAAATTTCTGTCAAGTTAATTATCTGCAAGAGCTTAATATAAAGTGATGATAAAAAGTTCTCAGCCTGAATAAAAAGAGGATAACCTAGAGCCATGAAATGAACATGCTCTTCTATATTTCAGCATTTAACATTAAAAAAAATCATTTCCTTCTTGGATAGAGGAATGGTTATTGTTGTCAGAAATGAATTCAACAAACCAAGTTCTAAATCCTGGATGAGGCTGTTGTTTTGCAGCCACAAGCTATAGTTAGATAGTAGGGCAGATTGAACTCATTACCCTTAGTAAAGTAACTGGTCTTAAAAGTAAGATTCTTAATTCAAAACCAGAGAGTGTAGGCAGTGCCAGATTTACATATGGAGTAGTATGGACTGTAGCACAGGTGCCCCAAGACTAAGTGGACTTCCAGGGGCCCGCTTGTCTTTGGCACCTGATAAAACTAACAAAATAATTTTTTTAAAAATTTAAGAACAGAGGAAATTTGTTTATGTTCACATTTAATGGAGCTCATTTGAACTAATTTGAAATAATTTAGAGTATTTGGGCCTTTCTAGAAAGAGTGGGTCTTTTAAATTTGATGGGGCTTCAGGTCTACATTTGGACCTGGATGTGAGACTTCATTCTTTGTCTGCCTCAGCTTGCATTCACGATCTGTAAGTAGTATAAACTGAATCTTTAGTTGGGCTGAGAAATCTTCGGCAGCTTTTAATTTTTTAAATCCACAGTTATCGTAATTGTCAGTTGTTTTTCTTTAATTTAGGAAAATAATTTCATATAAGTAATATGAATACAAAACAAACAGATTAAATTTGTTTATATCTTTGAGAAATTACAGTAAATAAGATCTTAATTCAAATCATATAATCTGGCTAATCAGTTTCAGACCAACTCTTTTTCTGTTTAACATTGCAATTATTTTACATTTTATATTCATTAAACAAGGCAGTCTGAAGGCAAAAAAGAATAAGTTTTGTGTGCAAAACATCACACTAATGAAATATAAACTTATAAATCAAATAAACACATGAAGCTTAACCAACTAAATCAGAAAAATAGTGAAAATAAGATGTAAAAAAAAAATGGTTTCCAACAAACGGTGATTATCTACCCTTACTATTAACTCTTACAACATGGGAACCAAGTAAAGTTGGTTCAGTGCTTCTACTTTTGAGACACGGAAAAGGAAGTTGGCAGGTCGTGTTTCATGGTATATTAATTTTTGTAGGTTATTCAATACCAAAATATATATCAAATATATATGATTTGAATATGAATAGTTTGAAGGTAACAATTTTTAAACAATCCAGAGCTCATAAGTTTACATAGAGTTAAATGGTTTCAAGTATTGCTATTTAAAGCTAATAGTTTTATTTGTACACAATTAAATGGTTTCATGTATTGTTATTTAGTACTAATAATTCAATTTAATATTTATCATTTGTTTACACAGAGTTAAATGGTTTCAAGTAGAGTAAATGATCAAACAGTTCTATTTGACCTATAGATGGGATCCTGACAGATACTACCACTCGACTTGAAATGAGTTAACTTGTTTTTAATAGTGATGTGCCTTCTGGAATTCTCCTCCTTTTTTATGACATAGTACACTCATTTTATTTTTCAGAGGTTGCAAGAACTGATTTGCATAGGATTAGCATGTTACATCACAAGCTTGTGGGGTCATTTCCAATTTCAGAACTTAATTAACACAGATTTAATTGTTTCTAATGAAGAAATAACCAATTGTTTTTCATGGACATTTTTTTACTGACTTTGGTTTTGCTACTAGAATTTAAGTACTTAAATGTTAGACAGATTTGTAAATTTACTTTTGAAATTATGAATATCTTGAAAACCACCATCAAAGATTTTGTCCTAACCAATTATCTTTTCAGGGTTGTAATAAGTAGAGGAAATTTATTGATCTTTATTTAGTCTGCCACATAGACCTTAGATTGCTTACACTATCTACAGTTAAGTGGTCACCTATTTAACTTTTGATCAGGCTTATTGCTGCTTAATTTGGGTGATCTGATGATAGAATACATTCAAGATTTTTGTATTTTTAACTATCATATATGATTAATGATAGTATATCAGGAAATAAAGTAGAATATATACTAACAAAATAAAACTGGATCCATTTTGGATTCCCAAACATTTTTGCTTGATGTGCATATAGTTTTATATATTACTATTTTGTAATCTTGCCAATTTTTTTTTTTTTTTCCATTTTTAATAATTTCCCATAGACTTACTGCTGTCAAGTATTTTTAAAAATGGTATTCAAATCCAATAAAATGTGTAAATGTATGATGGAAGAAAGAAAGTCGGATACTATTCCCTCAATTCGTGATGAATTATTTTCAGTCATTTGATAACGATTTCACTGAGCTTTTATTTTTTGGTACACTTCATTGATCCTATTTTTCTGATTAAATATTAACCCTTTGAACCCATATAAAACAACTCAGTTAGGTTGACAATCCTTTTTATAGAGCATCTCCTGCATCAGGGGTATATTTTTACCTAACCTTTTTAGTGCAATAGAGTAGGTTCTGCCTTCTAGAAGGACCTCCTGAAGGCAAACTAGATAATTTTCCCATCAACAGAAGACTGAAAATTTTAACTATGGTAGGTATGTCTCTTGTATTATCTCAAATGTTATAGATTTACTCAAACCCTCTGCTATGATCAGGATGCAATACAAGGTAAATTTTTTAAGCAGAGTTTAACAGGTCTGAATTCAGTTTTCCTTTTCCTAAACCAGTTGCCACACCAAGGTTAAAGAGCCCAGTCTGCCCAATAATTTACCCATAGTTGAAGGGAGAATACTAAGATTTATATTTAAACAATTCTTAAACATAGACACTTGTGGTTGTCAGCTCTTGCTAATCTGTCGTAAGAATTTCATTATAGAAAATTGAAAGACTTTTATATGGTTATATTAATCTACCATGAGTTGGTGAGATACATCTGCTGAAAGCACTGCACTGCTTTATTTATTGATACATATTTGTTTTATATTTATCAATTAATGCTAAACTGGTTGATATTTTTCATGTATTAACTCTTTCCATCATATTTAGTAAGTAAAGTTGGCAACCATAGTTGCAGGTGACCCAAAGGCTCCCCTTTTAAATAGCTTCTACATTGAGGTGTAGCAGAGGGCACTACTCTATTCCCTGGATTGCTCCACTTTACCCGTGATCCTTACCTTATAATGCTGATTGTTAAGCAAGGTGGCATCATGTACCATTTTTTGAGTGTTTGGTATGACTTGACCTGGGATTGAACCCCGGTCTTTCAGACCATTGGTCAACACTCTATTCATTAGGCCAATGGAAAGGGAACCTTCAGGTTGCCCTCGACTACTATCATATATAGATTTTAACCTAATGAAATGTTTCCGTTCCCCAGCTAAAATTTTTACCTTATAATTTCTTTTTAAACTCTCAACTTATACATATTTATTGAATGGTAAATAATATTTGTTCATAAGCCACAAAAAGTAAAGTTTGAATGCTGCTTTTAGATATTTGGACATTTGTTTGTTGAAGTTGATGTAATAACCTGTGGGAGTGATAGTGAAGTCAATAGTATTTAATGTATTTTCTGTTTGGAACCTGCAAAGAAATTTTTAATGTTATATAATATTTTAAAAGTAGAAATGTAATATGTGTATGTGTGTATTTTAAGCAATAGTCTGTTTTCTTAGAGTGTGTTTTCTTTTCTTTCAGCTAATATCTCAGCAATATATAATGAAAGGTTTCTGTAAACATAGGTTTGAAAATCAAGTCACATGCTTTTGTGCTAACCTGACTGGTGTCTGCCCCTTGCTGCCGGTTTCTCTGTATCAGGGAAAGAAAAAAAACAAGACAAAGTTTGAAATTTTGGGAACAAAGGTTTGGCAAATATAATTTTTCTTATTTTTTTTCATGTGGCTTTTGATGTTCACATTGATGCATTTGCTGTTAAGATATGAAAAAAAAAAAAAAATAAAAAGCAAATAAAAAAAAATAATTAACATATTAAATTATATTAAAATGTTATAAAGAAATTCTGGAAAAGCAAAATTGAGAAAAACAAAATAAAGCAGCAGGCAAATAAAACATCTGTAAGTCATTTTGCTTTTAACAGAAGTGGAAATTGTAACTATGATAATAGGAAAATATTAGTGAAAAGATACAAGATGATTTCAAGAAACAGGGATGAATAAAGAGAGTGTTGATAGATAAATGATATAATATAGAGAGAAGTAGAAACAGTTGGTATATGTCAATAGAGAGATAGTGTTGCAGGAAGAGTGAGGTTGCATTATGAGAGATGGGAGGTTAGAAAAAGAAGTGGAAGTGCATTATTAGAGGTTGACATTGGAAGAAGATAGAAGATACATTAGGAGAGATGTAGTGGTGGAAAGTCAGAGAGAGAGAGAGAGAGAGAGTGTGGAGATGCCAGAAGAAGGGAGGGTGCATTATGAAAGAGAGAGGGAGGTGTTTGAAGAAGAGAAGGGTATATTATAAGAGAAGTTGTGTTTAGAAGAGTGGAGTGCATTATCAGAGGAAAATGATATAAGAAGACTCAAAGAGAGAAAAGTAATGTTGGGAAGAGTGGTGTGCGATATCAGTGAAAGATGCTGGAAGGTGAGGTGAACTATCAAAGAGAGAGAGCAAGGATGCTGGAAGATGGAGGTGGGCATTATCAGAAAAATGCTGGAAGGTGGCGTGCATTATAAAAGAGAGATGGTGCTTGGAAGAGTGGGGGGCATTTTTAGAGAGAGAGAGATAGAGAGATATGATACTGGAAAGTGGGTGCATTATAAAGGAGAGATAATGTTGGGAAGAGTAGGGTGCATCTTCAGACGGAGAGATGCCGGAAGGTGGGGTGCATTAAAATAGAGATGGTGTTTGGAATAGTGGGGTGTATTTTTAGAGAGGAAGATGCTGGAATGTGGTGTGTATTTTCTGAGAGAGAGGAATGCTGGAAGGTGGAGTGCATTATAATAGAGATGGGGTGCATTTTTAGTAAGAGAGAGAGAGAGGGAAGGGATACTGGAAGGTGGGGGGCATTATAAAAGAGAGATAGTTAGGGAAGTGTGCGGTACATTTTCAGAGACAGGAGAGATGATGGAAGAAGATACGTGTGCATTACAAGGGAAGTAATGTTAGAAAAAGATTTAAGGTAGAATTTTGAGTGAGAAGAGTGGGGTGCATTATCAAAGAGAGATGAGTGATGATGGAAGAGTGATGGTATTTATCTGGTTGAGAGATGATGATGATGATGGAAGAATATTGAGGGTATTTATGAGAGAGATGGAAGTAGTTTTGGGGAAAGAGTAGGAGTGCATTATAAGGAAAAGAGGGAGAGTTTATTTTGGGGAATGGCAGGGAGAAATTATGGGTAAAAGAAAGTGAGAGAAGTGATATTGGAGAGAGAGAAAGAAAGAAAGAAAAGAAAATTTGCTTGTCTTTCCAAAAGAAGAATTTTATAATTTTTTAAATCATTATTCCGAATGAACCATCTTTCAAAATTATCCTCTTTTCATTTGATTCAAATGGATTATTTATTAGATATGAGCAAAAGTTTTGAGCGGAAAAACTGATTTTCAACTGTACATTACAAACTTTGGTCTACACATAACATTTGAAACTATTACCACTAAACTCTTCTTGAAAGATAATATTTGACATATATATGGAGAGAGAGAGAGAAAGCTATAAATGGAAGAAAGATATACATTTGATGGTTTGTTTATGATATATCTTTCGTCTGTTTTTTACGTTTTTCTACATACATTCTGTCAGGTTCAGTTCACTTCTTTTTTAAGTGGCATTTAATAGGTTTGAATTCAGAGTTTTCCTTCTCATAGACTGGCTGCCATATCAAAGTTAAAGAGCTGAGGCTGTCCTTCTATTTACTCATAACTAGAGAGAGAATACTTAGATGCAAACCTTTCACATAGTCATTAGCACTATGTGAAATGCAAACAGCCTTATCCAGGATTTGAACTTGGGTTGCTGTGTCCATTTCCAGTGGTGATTACTATTACACGATGAGCATCTCCATTCATATATATATATATATATATAAAATGGTAGATTTTGGTGAATCTGACAAGATGATAAAGATAAGTGGAAATGTGAATAAATCAAACACTTACAATGGGTTTAGTAGTAATATTTTGTTCTGAAGAAGTTCTTCCTTGAATCAAGAAGGAAATATTACTACTAAATCTGTTGTATATATTTGATTTATCCACTTTTCCACTTATCTTTATCATATATATATATATATATATATATATATAATGGTTTCAGAATAAGTAAAACATTTTTTTGATATCACTGTGTTAGGATGGACTAATATGTCACTTTGGTTTAGCTTACATAAAAATATGCACATGTCTTAGTTTGTATTGTGACAATCATAAAATGCTTAAACTAGTAAAGTTCATCAAAAACACAAGTACTGTAAGACAATTTTTAAAGATAGCTGGTATCTGGTCTCTTTATTTATAATAGAAAAGTATGAAAAGGCTATGATCCATGATGTCCAACTGATTGATTTCAATAAATGATTACATATACTGATCAATACATACCTAGACAGGTTGACATGCCATCAAAATCAATCAGTCATATTTTTACAGAAAAAAACCTTTTTCAACACATGGCTCTAAAAGCACCATATAAGTTAGCCCTTATTGAGCTAAATATTCTCATCTGCAAGTCATGCTGATAGCACAGAGCCCCTTGACTCTTTCTCTCCATCCATCCCTATCATTCATTGTTCCTAGCTGGTCCTCTGGACTGCATCTACACAGAGCTCATGTAAGTCTTTGCTCTTGGATCAGCATTGTTGTGTCCATATGTAGGAGTCCATAGAAGAACATTGCTCATGAGTTTGTCTTTACTTCTCCAGCAGTGACCAGTTTGTGAGATGGGAAGTGAGTGGCCATACAGCAGCTTTTTTATGGGGTGCTGCTGCTAGAAATCATTCCAAACAGCACATAACATTCTTGTCTAGTTCCCATCTTGCTTTTCTCAAAGCATTTCATTAGAATCCAAGATAGAAAATGAAATGGCAATATTTTGAATTTTTATGTACTGTCTATCCATGCTGGTTGCAATAGACAGACAACTCTTTCAAAGTCTTTAGCCATGTTTTTATGTAGTACCACATATACCAGTGTATAGTTTGGAATTGCATATAAGAGTTCAGGCCAGTGTTAACCCCCAAGGGAGATATAGTACATATCTATATGGGGTCTGAATAATACTGCTGTGTACATAGTAATATGTATGTGAAATAATTTATTCTAACCCAGGAGCATTACCAATAGGTTTAATCTTGATTAAATTGAAACATGCTCATGGCATAATGGTTATCATCATAGGAAGTGTACTCAGCTACCTAAGTTCAAATCCTGAATGGGTCAAATAGAAGTAAACTGTGTACTTATGCTAAACAGAATTGCTTCAAATAGAACTGTTTCGACATTTAACTGTGTGTAGACAAAAACTATACTAATACTAAACTGAATTGTTTGAATTAGAACTGTTTGACTAAACTGAACAGCTTGAAATAGAAATGTTTTCGATAATTACTGATGCTGACTATGCCATGACATAGCGCTTCTTGTAAATGCACCTGCACAAGCTGAAACCGTGCTACATAGTCTGGAACAAGCAGCTGCAGGCATAGGCCTCCATGTCAATGCACACAAGATGGAATATATATATATAATAATAATGCTGAGAGACTAGTTACTTTGTTTTCAAATAATGCCATGAGACTTGTTTCTCATATCCTCTGATAAAGGCAGACAAAACTTATTTTCTTTCTTCACAGTGAAATCTTATTCCTTTCAATGATAATGTTCATTTCATCTCTCTCTCTCACAGAAGTCTGTTCTATCCACTCAAACTAATTGTCACTCATGTTCTGGTTTGCTTCTGATGTTTGTTCTGTATCTGTTACTCTGGTGTACAAAACAACTTATCTATATGTACAAGTGATAGTAATATTAAGGACTTTAGCATATGCACACAAATCATAGTACAAATGGCAACTTATACAAAAACGCATGAAGCAGTGCAACCCTTTTACTTCAGGTAAGTACAAATAATCAAAAATATAGGTAAAATTGTTTCTTATTTTTGATGGAAAATATTCTTCATTGAAGTAGACAAGCAATATTATTATGAATTATTAAACAAAATATTTCTATACTTTAAGTACTGTGACTAAAAGAAAGAAAAAAAGTTGCCTGATTTCCTTGAGCCACTTCTGCTATATCACATAAGCATGCAAACACCAAGGATATGATGCTTATTTAAGATAGGTTGGCAAACCAGGAAATAAATACTAAATATCTACAAAGAAAAAAGTAAGAATTTGACAAAAAAATTAAAAGAAAAAAAAAAGGAGGCTGGGAAAAAAAAGTAAATGAAATTAAAGTGCAGAGAAAATATGTTTGGATTAGAAGTCTTGAAAGAAAAATGGTTAAAGTATTTAGAAAAGTCTTCACACATACCTTCCTCAGCACCCTCGCCTTCTGAACCTTCTTTTGAATCCTTCCTTTTTATTAAGCTGCCTTTCTTAGACTGGAGTGGTTATTTGCAAAAATAAATAAAGAAAAAAAGATACCATGTTAGGATTTTGTGAATGATAAACATCAATAATATTTAATAAAAAAGCATTTGAAAAAACATGTACAATAAACTACATTCAAATTTCATGCAATTAAAACTTTTTTGTTTTACTTGAGGGATTACCTCCCTTGTTTACTAAAAGTCTGCACCTCATGACAACACCAGAGCAACAGAACCTAGTATAGCACTCAGAAGTTGTAAGGTGTTGACGAAATATAGGAATGGTTTTTAAAAAAATTCAGGAAAGTAGTCTCCTCCGTGAATAATATATAAACAGATATAGGAAATATGATATTTAATGAATATAATATTATATATGCATTGTTGTAATGTATAATATAATAATTAAAAAAACTTGCTCATTTAATATTTATATCTATGGTCTGTTTAAAAACATTCAAAATATTAACATTAGAGAAAAAAATGGGCTCAGAAGGAAACGTTTGTTTTAAAGAACATAGAATATAATATTTCCTCAAAATTAAATAATGGTTAGACCTGATTTGAATGCTACTCTACATGCCAAAAAGATTCAGTCAATCTGTTATCTAAAAATTAGATTTCTACTATATTTTGATCTGAGGCAGAAGTACACAGATTCCCATCCCAGCAGAAGTTAAGAAAAAATGAAGTAAGAAAGAGGAAAAGAAAAAAAATACACAAACAGAAGAAGCTACAATATCTAGTATAAAGATTGATGTGAAAGAAAGAATGAGGTAATTTTTTTATAGAGGCTATCAACAAAGTATATATATATATATATATATATATATATATAGAGAGAGAGAGAGATAAAATGAATATTTCGGCATTATCAAATTATCTTTTTGTTGGTCAGTTATATTTTACACTATGTCAACCCTAGTTGGTTACTCAAAGCCAAATCCTGCCTATACATAAATATATATATATATATAATTTGTAAATGAATAGTTTGTTTCTAACATTATTTTTAAATTGGCCAGAACTCATTTGTGCACATAGATAAATAGTTTCAAGTATTGCTATTTAACACTAATAGTTTTATTTGCATGCAGTTAAATGATTTTAAGCATTGCTATTTAACAAGAGTAATTCTATTCAACATAAACTGTTTCAAATCTAGTCAATGATTAAACAGTTCTATTTGACCCATAGATAGGGCCTTAACAGGTACTACCATTCCAGGTCAGAGTAGACCAGGGAGTAATGGTAATCAGAGTGTACTCAATATTTCCCAAAGCTCCCGGACTAGAGCCTCACCATCTTTGGTGTTATAATCAGGACAATCGTTGGGTGAAGTCTTACTCCTTTGTAGAGATGCAGTCCATTTATTGTACAGGCCCAGCTGACTGGGCTGTAAATTAACTTTTCTACAAGACAAATTCTGTGATGAATGTAATTTTCCGAAACCAAGTAAACAAATTAAATATGAATGTTTTTTTTTACCTGTTCTTTAGCATTAGCAGCAATGAAGCATTTAATTATAAAACATAGACAAATACCAACATGCTTAGATTTGAGTGATAATTTTATCTGAAACCCATCTACCTTCAGTTTAAATGTCATGTGTGACTATATTTGAATAGCTAAATAGTACCTGAAACATATAAGCCAACATAGAACTATAGCCGAATTCCTTAAATTATGTCATGTACCACTTTAATCAAATTCCGAACACAATGCCATGCAGAACTATAGTTTAATTTTTTGATGCCAGTACTTAACATTTAAATGAATTATCATAATATTTGATGATGATTTAATCCTTAAAGTAATGATTGCAGAAAATATAAGAAAAAATAATGAAAGAAAAAATATGGCACTGTAGGAAATGCAAGAAAATATGGCAGCAGAGCAAATTGCTTGTCAAAAGGTTTAAAGGTATTTTATTTGTTGTATAATAGATTAAAGGTGGAAAAAAAAAAGTAGTTATTGCTTCAATTTTCAATGTGCAATAATTTTCCTAATACAAGATGTGCTAAAACAGTATTGATTCTGAAGCTGCATTTACCAAGAAAGTTATGAACAATGAAGGCAATCATAGTCTAATGTTTATCATAATAGGAAGAGAACGCGGCTATTTGCATTTCACACAATGCAAAAACTCTTGGAAAAGCTATGAATCCAGCTATTCTCGAATAGTAGGGTAGGCTAGGATCTTGAACCCTGATATGACAACTGATCTAGGAGAAAGAAAACTCTGAATTCAAACCACTTGTAGGGTGGGCTCGACAAGGTTATTCCTGCCCAAGATATACTATTTGAGAAGTGCTCCTATGACCAAAAAATGAGGGAGAATGAACAATGAAGTAAATGATTTTGTTTTTAAATATCATATTTACCAGCATATAAGATAGATGATTTCGAAGATTATTTAAGTTTGGTTTCTTTGTTTAATGGCATATCAACCTTCATGTATCAATAAATGGCAAAGCCATATTTGTTGAATAACATTAATGGTATAATTTAACCCATAGCTGGAAGGATTGGGGGTTCATGTTTTTCCATAGAGTATTAGTCCAAAAGTGAACATAATAACATAACTGGAACTTGAAGACACTTACTATGATGTCAGTATTCAACATGTTAGCCACTCTGCCATGAGGACTTCTCACAAGATTATTTAAAGGATTAAGGTTTATTGCAACTTATTGAAGTCCTATCACTGCTCAGTTTGGACTTCAGAAGATGGTCCTCTGATCAAAATATAAGAGTCCTATGCCAATCTTTTATTAATTCTAACTAATATTTTCTTTCATCTTTGAATTTGGGCTGTTTTTTTTTTATCCCAATTTATTCAATTCACAATTTCTGTGACAGTATATGAAGTAATAACAAAGAATAAATTCTTGGTGTGGCAAAAAAGATTTGAGTTTGTATCTCACTGAGAGCTTAACCTTCTTTCTGATAAGCTCCATTGCTTACTGTCATAGAAATTATCAGTTGTAAAAAAGAGAAAACCACTAAAATAAAAAGAAACCACTCATCAATAATTATTAAAAAAATAGTTAAAAAGATTTCTAATAATGATGTGGGTAGACAACTAACAGTTCACTCTGTTTACTGCACCTCTGCAGAGAGGTTAAACTCCTCCGATGAGGGTCCTGAGTATGGCACTAAACTTCATTTAATGGTGAGGCTCCAGTCCTGGAGCTTTTGGGCATGTGAAGTACCTCTTCATTGCTGTTACTTCCTGGTCCACTCTGACCCAAAGTGATAGTACCTGTTAGGGTCCTATGACTAAGAATTATCATCATTAATTATTTAAAAGAAAACAGCTGTATGCAAGTTACTTATATTACATAGGAATACTTGATAAATAGAATTATTGGTGTTGCATAGGAATACTTGTAACCATTTAACTGTGTGCAAACAAATGAGCTCTAACAACTTGTTTTAAAATAAAGTTACCTAGAAACCACTTGTTTACAAATCGTGTAAAAACAGGATTTAGCATTAAATAACCCACAAGGGTTGATATACCATAAAAACAACCAACAAACAATTGTCTTCCTTGTAATGTGAGTATATCCATTGGTCACACGAAAATTAAAAATCCTTTTCAGTCTCTGTTGAAGAACAGAGACTGAAAAGGATTTTTAATTTACTAAAGTAAACATGCCTTTTCATCAGTTTGATTAACAGAAGGGAGACTTTGTTTCCAAATCAGGGTACAGACTTGGTCCTTTAGCATTGAAACATGAAACCTACATTGCTTTGTCCATCAAAGAACACAAGTAAGACATTTTACCACTTTTGTACCCTCTTTTCATATATTGCTTGTTTATAGAACAGTGTGCACATTTCCTCTGTTGAAACATGAATTCTTATAATACTCGATGTATATCAATCTGTCTCTATTAGACTTTCCTAGCTGTGTAAATCAGCTTGTCTTGTCTGTCCTGCAGTCTATTCAGTACTAGTATATCATTGGATATACTAATATTGGACCTTGGTGAGTGGGGATGTAACCAAATAAGCCCCCCCACACACCAACTGTTACTAATAATGGTGAAAGTTCAGAATTATTTCATTTAAAACATTTTTTCTCTTTTTTTTTTCTTGAGCAGGTATCTTAACTTATCATGGCTAATTTATTCTAATTTTCTTTTTCCATTTGGCATGAAATAGTCTAATTTTTGTGTTGTCCTTCTGAATTAAAGAAAATTTTGAGATAAACTATATAGGTTAAGTTCATGTCTATTAGTTTTACAGTAGTATGAGTTGAAACTAATCATTTAATAGATAAATGAGATAGCAGAAAATTTTGTGTTCATCGCGAAGCTACAAATAATGTAAAATGTTAAAGAAATGCAAAAATACTTCCTCTGTTTTGTATTAGTTATAATATGTAATGCATACAATAACGGTAGGAAAGGTATTTCTTCCAAACACTGTAGAAAAGTATTTCTTCCAAAGTAACAATTGTAAATTCTTTCCCCACTTTTTAAAAATCTACTTCTTGTTATAACGGAGATTGTATTTGTCTGTAACTGAAACTGCGTCACCACCAATGTCATAATTCCTTTGTAATTTACAACCGAGTAGCAGTTTACAGTGTGAACAAAGTGGCTAATTTTCATATTGATCATAAAAATTTGATGATAATGAATATTGGCTTGGATTTCTAATTATTTGATTCCATTTTGATAAAAGAAATTCCCTAACAATAAGTAACAACTGTAATTTTATTATTTACTGTTTGATTTAGTTAAATTGGAAAGAAGAGCCATAAAAGTCTGGAGTGATGGGAAGAGCTGCCATCCGAGCTGTTCTGTTCTTGAATTATATCCCTCCTATTTCAAATAAGTTTAATGTCATTGAAATAAAATTAGTGCAGTCTTATATGCATTCTTATTTAGTTTCATTGGTTTTCTAATTTAATATATTTTATTACATTAAAACATAAATATTTTGCTCATCTTCTGATCTATTTTTTTTACATATAGATAGACAAAGTATATTTCATGTATCTACTAGCCTCTGTGGTTTTCCAAAAAGATTTTTGTATCAAACTGTCTGACCTATAAAATACCTTTTACAAGGGCCTATTTAAATTATATATGTATAGAGCCCATCAAAATTTATCCTGATTTCCCAGGATATAGAGTTTGAAATTTTAATGCTTAGATTCCTGTTTATAAAATTAGTGCATTGAATACAGTGTAATATATATTATGTTTATCTTGGAAAAAATGTCTCTGATGAGCCAGGAATATGATTAATTACACTGTATTCATATTACTATGAATATAAATGTATGGTTGGCCAAAAAATTAACAGGAAAAAAAAATTGAAATCAAGTAACCAAGTTCATATGGTCTGTGACAAGTTTTTCACTTTATACTAATGCTCTTGGAAAAGGCATGACTGATTTGATATCACTTCACCTGTGGGTAAAGCAACAGGACAAACTGATATCTTTAGTCTTAATTGGTGATCAATCTAAGGCAGGGGTCGGCAACCCCTGGTTCACTGGCCACATATGACCATCGAGTAATTTTTGTCTGGCCAGCTATCTTACACAGGATTGATATTACATTCCAATTGACTTTCAATGTGACAAGTCCTTGAAATCAAAATTTTAGTCTGAATCCACTGCTGACTTTTAAGAGGAATATATATTGCCAAGTAGAAAATATAAAAACATCTTGATTAATGAGAAACTGATGATATCATTATTTTTAAGTACATATGCTTGTGAACAAGTTTTTTCCAAAATGAAAAAGTCATTCAAGAACAAGATTGTGTGACAACCACCTGGATAATGTTTTACTTCTCTCATTGACAAATATTTCATCTGAGGTGTAGAAGTTATCACACAATAAGCAGAAACAAGTATCTTATTAAATCATTTACCATTTCTAACTGTATTTCGTTTGTAGCAAGGAATTTGCTTTTTTTGTTGATTGTGATAGTTATTGTTTTTTGGTATTCCTGCAGGAAAATAAGGAATTTGCTTTTTTTTTTAGTTGAATGTGTTGGTAGTCTTTTTTTCTTTTTTGTTATTCCTACAGTAAAATAAAGGGCCTTGTAAGAATAAAATTATCTTAAATTCCTTGTTTTGCTTTAAACTTCCAGAAAATTTATTTACATATCTAATAATATGGCCCTCCATAATACTAAATAGCTGTTTGGCCCTTTCATTCCCAAAGGTTGCCAACTCCTGATCTAAGAGATGGTAAATTCTGATTCCAAACCATATTTACCCCCCCCCCCCCGCTCAGGCAGGATATGACACAAGGTCATTTTTTTAGCAGAGTTTAACAGATTGTAATTTAGAGTTTTCCTTATCCTAGACTAGTTGCCTCACCAAGGCTGAAGAACCTAGTCTGCCCTACTATTTAACCATAGCTGGAGGGAGAATTGTTGGATTCATATCTTTCCCAAGGGTATTAGTGCTATGTGAAATGCAATCAGTCTCGTCCAGGATTTGAACTCATGTTGCTGTGTCCATTTCCGACGACAATAACCATTACACCATGGGCACCTCCTAATTCTGATTCCAAACCAGTGTGTGAAACTCACCTGAATGAAGCTGTTTGCATTTCACAATAATACCCTTTGGAAAAGTATGAATCCAACTATTGTCTCTTCATCTATGAGTAAATCGTAGAGCAGATAGAGCTCTTCAATCTTCATATAGCAACCAGTTTAAGAAAAGGAAAACTTTAAATTTAAACTTGTTAAATTCTGTTTCATTTTTTCATGCATAGAGGTTGCTAAATACATATATGATTAATTCTAACAGCATGTCAACCAGTCTGTGGTTATTTCATACCAAAAGGTTGAGGAATCATGTACATGAACATTTACATTTTTTGTGTAGTTTCTTTTGTATATGGTTATATTCTAATAAATATTCCCATCTAATGCAAATAATTTGTGAACAGATTCATAGATAGGACTCTAAAAGTATCAATCTGGGTCAGAGAGGACCTGGGAGTATGGGAATGAAGGAGTACTCCATAATCCCCCAGAGCTCCAGGATCACCTCAGCACCAGATGCAATTTAATGTCATACCCAGGTCACCCCTTTTTTGTGGGGAGAGGATTCTTACCCTTCTGTAGGAGATACAGTCAGTGTATTCTGAGCCCTACTGACAGAGCAAAGAAATATACTGAAAAATGTAAATACCAAAATAAGCATAGAGCAGGACATTTGCAATAGGATGTCGGTTAAGGACTTATTCTATTCTGTTTACTCAGTGTCTTATAGTGTGTATAGCGCATCCTGATTATTCACTGTATTATGCTCTCTCTCTCTCCTTCCTTTGGATTCAAGCAGACAGGGATAAGAGAAAATAGTTGATGATGTGTATAACTCTATCACTATAATCTGAGTTAAACACAAGTCATGACTTCAGATGAAGCCAGACAATAGAGATTGAACATTATCATTATTATGAATTAAAAAATATCCTTTTAGAAGAAATATATTTAAAGAGAAAATCTAAACCAAGAATAACAATTTTTTGTAGATAAGAAAACAAAATGTAGTTAGATAGTATCAAGACTGTGAATAGCACTGAATATAAAATCAATGATAAAACAGCTAGAATAACAGAATCAAAAATATTGGAATGCTTATGACAATTGACAAGAAAAGTTAACAAAGTGTGGGAAATAATGGCTATAATCTTGGCCATAATAAAATAATTTTTTTATACAAAGAATATCAAGGCTTTTGATGACAGCTGAATCAGGCCACAGCGTAAAGACTGCAATGTATTGTGATGACTGCAAGATGACTTTAATATCCCTGGGTGCAGAGTGAAAGAAAGCGTAAATGTCACCGACAGTTGTAAAGTAAGCAGAGTCTCTGCATTTAGGGACCTATGTTGAGGATGGACACAAAGGCTTGGAAAGAGAAATTCTGTTAACTAATTTTTTTAAAACTAACTGAATGAAAAAAAAAACCCTGAAAGTCAGTCTAAAGATGCTGAATAAAATATATAAATTATCAAAAGATCCTTGTGTCCTCCTTCCTATCACTGTATAAAAGCAAATGTTAAATTTTGTGTTCCGGTCAGGAAAAAATGGCAGTAAGTGATAGTCACCTATCATCCTGACAATACAACAACAACACTTTGAGATCATGGCAGACAATCTTATACAACTAAGAAGACTGTAATTAATTATTGTTGAAAAGAGGAAGAGATTCTGTAAGGATGTGGACATTGTTTTTCTGACAGATCATAAGGTAAAGATCGAAGAAAATAAAAACAAAAATAAAGAAACAAATACTTGAACCCTGTTGGAGTACAGAAGGTAGCTCAAAGGCAATCAGTAAGGATTGTGCCTGTTATAACTGGAGAACTGATACTAGAGGTCAGATTAGTAGAATTGCAGATTCAAGAATGTGTTGACACTGTTCAGCTATTGGGGCCAGTAAGGTCATCAAAGAAGGTACTAAAGATGTTAGGAAACTTACTGTCACTTGAGTCCTAACCACAACCACCTGACACTCATTTTTAATATGTAAGTGTATAAATAGAAATATGTTCATAATCACTGGAGCTCCAGGAACTTTTTGACTCTAAGAAAAAGATTGGAGCACTTAGAGATCTTGGAGGAAATTGAGACAGTACAGATCACAATACTAATGAACTAAGTCAATATATGCAAAAAACTCCCAAAAGATTTAAGATTTGCTGTCACTTGATCTTGAGTAATAATTACCAGATGCATTTGGCATGATGAAACATAACTATTTAAAAAAATAAATGAAAGGAATTACAAATGAAATTTGAAGAAAAGAACAGAATCACTCTCAAAGTCATTGCTGCAGAACTAAATTAAAAAAAAGATGCAAGTGTGCTGCATCAAAACAGTAAATGTCACCTGTGTAAAGATAAAGATGAAACAGTCAATTATAGAAATGAATGCAGTAAATTGACTTGAGTGGGTGGGAATGGTGATCCATTGGGAAATGTGCAAGTATAAGCAAATTTTATGTGAAAATCAAAAGCTATTCCCGAGAATGAAAAAGTAAAATTCTATGAGTCTTAAAAATTAAACCGGATCATCCACATTAAGCCCAGCAGAACACAGGGAAATGTAATAATAATAAAATGGAGAAATATATATTTTCCCAACAGTTTTAAAAAGATTGGAATATGAAGATGAAAATTGTAATCATCATTGGTGGAAATCTTGAAAAACATTACAGAAATATAAATATTTGAAATTTAAGCAAAAAGTGAAACAAATCCGAAAATAGCATTATTAGAATTAACAAGAATACCAAGGAGAGTTCTGGAGTATTGAAGAAACTAGCTGCCACTTGATCTCTTGTGAAAACCAGCAAGGAAAAAAAACTAGATTATTATTAGTCATATTATGAGGGTGTGCTGAAAAATTCTTGTTCAATCAAGAAAGGATTGATATTTATTTTTAGATTTTTGATTTTTTTCTTTGAAGGGTTAAGGAAACATGAAAAAAAAATGTATCAAGCATATTGAACTTTAGTATAAATATGTGGAATACTATGTCTATCTCCTGGCTTTTGGTCATTGTCTTCTTGATTAAGCCAAGGACTTTGAAGCATACTTGAACACACCATAGGTTAAACAGTTTCATTGGTTTGAAACATTTTCTGATTTGAGAAAGAAACATTTGTTTTGAAGATGCTTGAAAAAGAACCAAGCAAAGTGTACCTTATTAAAGTTCAATTCTAAGAGAAAAGAAAAAGAATGAATAACATGGAAAAGCAATATTTGATTGCATTGAAAACAAAATTTAGACTATAATAGGGTAAAGAGAAAAAGAGGTAAATCCTTAACAGGTAAATGAAAACAAATATCTTGAAGAAATTACTGTGAGAAAACTAATATGGGATTTTGAGATAGCCAGGATAAAACGACCAGACACAATGATGGAGATGGAATAATTATCTTTGTAGAAAATAATTATCATTTCAAAGAAAATAGAATCAGTAACCTGAGTTCAAATCCTGGATGGGGCTGTTTGCATTTCACCTTGATGGGGTACAACAGATCTCTTTGTCATAAAATTTTCAACTATGTACACAAGTAGGTATGCTCAGAGTTGATAGTTTCTATCTAACCAACCTCCCAAAGTGTTGGGATGTGACACAAAGTAGTTTTAAATTGGAGACCCTACAAGGAAGCTTCCTTGGAGGAGTTGTGTCAAAATAGCCCAGTTGTGTTGGGATTTCTCAATTAGGATGTCTCTGGTGCTGAGTAGTAAACTCAGCCTCTATCCCTTTAAATGAAATCTGCTGCCAGGTTTGGGGAAGGTTCCCCGGAATGAAAGCGATTTTATATTTACAATTCCCAACACATGAATGTGCCGTTGAATATACTCAGGGTTGGTAGGTTAAATCATTACTCTTTCGTTAAACTTTGCATACCCTGTTTGCATTTCATTTTATGCTAATGCCTTTAGGAAAGACATAAATTCCCCTGTTCTCCTCTAAGCTATGAGTAAACACTAAGGCACACTGGGTTCTTTAGTCTTGGTTAAGCAACTAAGACTACAAGAAGGAAAACTGAAAACAATTTTACCTTGCTTAAAGATTGATCTTTTATCACACCCTGCTTGTAGTGGAGTGGTTGTGTAAATACATACTCTGCAAAAGAATTGACCTTGTGCCACATCCTGCACATGGTGGAAGGGTTGAGTAAATACATACACAATGATAGCTAGATGTGAGGCTCATTTCTGTAGAAGATGATCATTCCAGAGTTTGATAATATAATATGCAGAATTTTTCAAGTTACATGAAAGCAACTTTAGAAAAGATTAAGAAAAATACAGTAATAACAAAATTAACACAAGTTCATTTGTAGAAAGATCTCATGAAATTATTGTGTATAGTTCACATTAAGACTATTTGTGTATTATAATTTGTATTATTGGATATTATAATTTGCAATTATTGTGTATAGTTCATATTAAGACTATTTGTATCAATTTTTTTATCGTTGAAAACTAAAATACAATGAGATTCTGCAAACTTCATGTTTATGAGACTTAAAATATCACTGAGAGGGTTTAATTGACATCAAGACTTTCTTTTTGTTTGCTTTTTAATGGCATATCAACCTTTGTAGGTTATTTAATGCCAAAGCCATCCTTCTAGAAGAACAATAGTGGTACTATTTAACCCATAGCTGGGATGATAAGAGGATTCATACCTTTTCCAAGATTATTTTTTTCTGAAAGTGAATGTAATAGTGCAACTGGAGTTTGAACTTGCTCACTATAATCCCGCAGACCATTGCTTTAACGATTACACCATGAGGACACCCCTTCAAAATTTTCATTTCCTCAGATGTGTATGTATTTATTCAACACCTTCTGCCTTGAGCAGGATGTTACACAAGGTCAGTTTGTTAAAAAGAGTACAGCTGGTTTGAATTCAGAGTTTTCCTTCTCCTTAACTTGTTGCCAATCTAAAGCTGAAGAACCCAGTTTGCCTAACTATTTACTTATATCTAGAGGGAGAAAAGATAGATTCCTGCTTTTCTCAAGGGCATAAGCCTAAAATGAAACAGTTTTGACCAGGATCTGAACTTGGGTCACCAATTACATTTTCTCTAATGATAATTGTAATACTAAGCATGCCTCATAATAATTACATCAATAGGAACATAGCAAGTTCTGGTAGCAAAGAAAAATGAAACAATAATTATAATAGGATTTTAACAATGAGTTTTTTAACCAAGAAAATATTAGCAAGATTTCAGCTTGCCCACTGATTGTATCAATACACCACTACATCTCAGTTTCCCTATTAGTAATCTTCTAAATGAACAAACTAAATCCTTCTGAGGGTATGCTGTAGTAAAAAAAAGTTGATGATTGATCAAAAAATTTGGCAATTAAAATAGAATATTGTAGAAAATTTCAGCACTCTGTCTGTATGATGTATATTGAAAATGAATGATCAGGAATTAAGTTTTACTAAGAGAATTGGGTTATTATGTGTATAATGCAGCGATATTACAAAGCCAAAACTGAACTGAAGACATTTTTAATTCTTTGGTTATGCTACTGAATACTCAACTGAAAAAGTTTCAAAAAACTACATTTTGCAGTTCTTTTTGCTTATTTCTGAATTTGAGATGCAGGAAAGTTCTCACTTCTAAAAAAACAATTCATTGATTTTCAGAAACTTAAGGAACTTTAAAAAAGAGTAATGAATTTTGGGATGGATAGAGGAAAAGCATTTGTTTCATGGCTATAGGTTATTTCCTTCTTTATCAGGCCAAGGACTTTTCAGCTGGCCCCATTTAAGTTTCTTGCGATATAAATATATATATATAATCACTTAAATTTTACTTTTCAGCTCAGTCAGCTGGGTTGTAGTATACTCTAACTACATTTCTACAGAGGGGTTAACACCCTACCACCAGCACAAAGTGTCCTGGATATGACACTAAATGGTATTTGATAGTGAAGTTCCAGTACTAGAGGTCAGGGCAATATGGAGTACCTCTTCATTACCATTACTCTGACCCTGGAGTGATATTATCTGTTAGGATCTCATCTATGGGTCAAATAGAACTGTTTGATCATTTAACTCTGTTAAAAAAAAATGACTGATGTTGAATTGCTAGTGTTACATTGCAATACATGAAACCACTTAACTGTGTACAAATAAAACTATTAGTATTAGCAGTACTTGAAGCTATTTAACTGTGCACAAACAAATGAGCTCTGACTTGTTTAAAATACTTTCCATAAACTATTGATTTACAAATTATATATATATTTGATACATATGTATATAAACAGGATTTGGCATTAAATAACCTAGAAAGATTGATATGCCGTAAAACCCAATCAACCTTTTAGCACATACTGAAAATTGCTCTGTGTTTAATATAGTGCTGAAAAGTTCTAGGCCTGACTAAGAAAGAAATGAATTTTAAAACTTTTTTTAATTTGCTAGAGTTAAAGAAATTTGAGAAATGACATTGGAAGAATATGGAATAACAATGTCTCTAGATCATTCCTTTCAAGATCAGGCCAAGAACTTATCAGCACCTCCTTGTATTTTGGATTTCAGTGATACAGATAATCTTAATGTGAACTACATATTATAATTGTGTGAGTTCTTCATATCACTGAATTTGTGTTAATTTTGTTATCATTACATTTTAACTAAGCTATTCTACAGGCTTCTTCAGGTGTACAATTCATAAAAATTTGAGAAAAAATTGCTTTTATTCAGAAAATGGTGGCACATAGACTGATCAGATCATTTGTAAAAACAATGAAAAATACTTTATAGTGTAAAAAAAAGAAAAAAGTTGCCATGTATCAGCGGGTGTTGAAAAGTCCTTAGACTAAGTAGGGAACGACATGCTAATTCACGTATTCATCCTGAAGTTTAACCTACTTGGCTCATTATTTATTAAGTTTATCTCCCTGTCATAAAAAAAGAATATGGTAAATCCATTCTTAGTGGGTCTGACTTTCAATACTGCATCATAAAAAACTATGGTAGCAACATCATTCGTGGATAACAAAAATCATCTCTTTGGATAGAAAGTGGTTGCCATGAAATTTCAAGACAAAGCTGACTTGTATTTAAACCCAGACTATTGACGAATGAAAAATGGTAGAACAATAAAGAAACTGGCGAAGAGAAAGATTCTCCTTTTTGGTTTAATTAAAAAACTAAAAACAAAAGAACAACAAAAAGCAAAAAAAGAATTGAATCCTCCCTCAAATCCAACAACCAAGAAAAAATTGATTAATAATTTATTTCTCTGAAAATAGAAAAATTCCTTTTTTACCCATCACCAGCTAATTGGATATTGCTTGCCAATTCCACAAATGTGAATAATGGTTTTCACTGGATTGCAAATAATACAGACTATTTTCAACTGTCTACTGTACAGGATGAAAAATAAAATAAAATTCAAATAGTCCATATTATACATTTCCATCTATCTCTATATACCCATCTCTGTGTCACGTAGATAATTTTGAAGATTATTAGCATTAAATTGAAATACTTGAAACAATATAACTGTGTAAAACTGATTAGCATTAAATAGGAATAGCTACTTGAACCCTCATTAATGCTTAAAAGAAAACAAACTTTGGAATTAAATAACCTGACTTGGGTTGACATAGCATAAAATCAATGAAAAAACCAATCAATATGTCATATAGATCTTTTTGATAATTATTAATTCATTATTTTGGTTGCGATTTTTTGGATTGCTGTCCTCACCTTTATTTGGCCACTGTATCCTCCGGCCTTGTTTATTTGAATATAGAAATGATTCAACCTGGGAAATCATTTTTAAACTTTGACTCTTGATCAAACAAAGTGTTCAAGAACTATGAAGATCTTATTCAAAATATGATGTCCTTGTTTTTCACACCTATCAATCTGAGAAACATCATGAGAAGTTTCACAAGAAGCGTCATGAGATGAATTTGAAATGTAAAAAAATCCAGTGGCATCAGTTATTCTTGATATTTTTAAAGTAATCAGTAAATTAATCAGTGGCTGAAATGTGTATTAATTTATCACAATAAAGATTAGGATAACAGTCTGTAAAATCACAACCAAAATAAAACATATCAAGCCTCATCTGAAAAATTCAGGCAGATGATTATTAATTCAATTAGAATACTTGAAACCATATAACTGTGTACAAATTATTTGTGTTAAATATGAATAATCGAAATGATATATTAAAAAGAAATAGTTACTTTAATCCTCATTATTACTTGAAAAAGACAACAAAAACACTTTGGCATGAAATAACCCAACAAGAGTTAATTTACTGTAAAACTAGCCAACCTATCTATATGTTAAATAAATCTGTTTGAAAATTATTAATACTAGATAGGTCTGGTGAGAATGGGGAATGTTGTATTTGCCAAATCTTGTTTTGTTTATCAAAAACTATTGAGTAATGCCATTGATTCTGGACAGTTAAGGCAAGAGTCTTGACATAATTATTATACAAGTTATTCAGCTGGGCCCATGTCTTCATTTAGATTTTAAAATTAAAAAAAATAATTCAAAGTTTCAGTCCCAATATTGTCGTATCCCACTTCATGTGTTTTTATTCAGGAAGAAATTATTTGGGTATTTTAGGATTAACTTAGATTTACTGAACCACCTTCTAAGTTGCATTATAGCATTTTGTAACCAGAATTAATATTTAATATAAAAGGTAAGAAGGTAGCATGCTTTTGTGCTGTACTAAGCTAATGCTAGTAAATATCAGAATATAGGTAGTGAGGAGTCCATGTGGCCTAGTAACTAAAGTGCTGGACTGTGATATCATAGTGAGTTAGAAGTTAAGGCATGCTATTATGTTCACTTTCGGACTTATACCATTGGGAAAGGTATGAACCCCCTTCTTTCCTAAGCTATGGATTAAATAGTACTACAGCTGTTCTACAAAAATGGCTTTGGCATTAAATTATCCACAAAGGTAGAGAAGCCATTAAACAAAGAAAAGAAACCAAATTAAATTGTAGATGATATATGAATTTCTTAATAGTTATTTTCAATATATTTTAGGGTGGGTGGGAAACAATTTACATCAAAGAGAATTTATATTTTTGTTCATGCAAATCTGATACAGGTCAGTTATTTAATTTTGATATTTTTCTGCTTTTTCCAGATAGTTTTCTTGATATAGGCTTTCAAAATTTATACTGAATAGCCATCTGAACTTTTTTACTTTAAGGAGAATGGGATGTACAAATTGAGGCATGAATCTTCTTCAACTAGTAATGTAATGTGGATGAATTTTTAGCGAGGAAATTTATAACTTAATCACTTGTGAAGTATTGTCATTTTTAACAAATGTAAAAGAAGTTAAGAAAAAGATGAAAAAGTTGGTTTTCCACGTTTTATGTATTTATTTAACCCCTCTGTATGAGCAGGATGCAGTACAAGTAACACATTTGAATTCTGAGTTTTCCTTCTCCTAGACTGGTTCCTATACCCAGGTTAAAGAGCCCAGTCTGCCCTATTGTTTATCCATAGCTGGCAGGAGAATAATTGGATTCATACCTTTTCCAAGCAAATTAGTGCTTTGTAAAATACAAACTGCCTCATCCAGGAATTGAACTCAGTTTGCTGTGTCCATTTTCTATGATGATAACCATTACACTACAAGCACCTCCATGTTTTATCCACACAAACACTGAGGTTAATTTTAGATGTAAACATTTGAGTCTTAATTTAAAAATAAATTTATCTCAACAAAGCTAGAGAGTAACCTCAGGATATTTTGGTAAAATCATAATTAAATTCTCTGCTTTATTTTTGTGTATGATAAAGAAGATGAATAATAAAAAAAAACCACAGCATTTGTAAATATACCTCAGAGCTAGACCATACCATTTTTGTTGAAGAGGTATAAATTTTTATTCTTATTACCAGATGAATAGTTATTATTATGCAATACTCAAAAAGACAAGCAAATAACTATTTAAATAATTGTAAAATCTACTGAGGGTATAAAAATGGCTCAGTCAGCTAGGGCTGCTGAATACATCGACTGCACCTCTGCACAAGGGTAAGACTTCCTCAATGAGTGTCCCGATTACGATACTAAACAATCTAATGTTGAGGCTCCAGTAATGCTGGAGCTTTGGGGTATGTGGAGTACCTCTTTATTGCCATCGCTCCAAGGTCTGCTCTGGCTCAGATAAGGTCTTATCTATGGGTCAAATAGAAGTGTTTGATATATAAATAGTACTCATGCCAAACTGATTTGTCTGAAATAGAACTGTTTTGATATTTAAATTGCATACTTATGCTAGAATGAATTGTTTGAAGTAGAACTGTTTTGACATTTAACTGTGTGTAAACAAAAAATTGTACTTATGCAAAACTAAATTGTTTAAAATAGAACTATTTGTACATATTAAAACGGATTTAGCATTAAATAGCCTACAATGGTTGATATGCCATAAAACTAAACCAACCCAACCCAAACAGGACATAAATATTAGCCATTAGAAAAAGAATTGTAAAGAGACTCATATAACAGTTTAATGGTAAGTAGTTAACTATAATTTCTTGGGTCTAGTGTGTGCCATGCCAATTTAATAAGGGAAGTTATTTGCATACGTATGGATAACATGAAAAATAGTCAAAAATTCAACTTCTGTTGTATGTTTGACAAATCAGAATCTCCCCCTTTGGGGTATGCTTATGGAATCCCCAGAATTGTTTTTATTTGTTGTTGTTTTTAGCCATGTCCAGCTAGATAACAAGAATATGGCCGAGATTGATCATCAGATTGCACACTTTAATCCAAAGCCTGAAAGCCAGGGTAAGTGGATTGTCTTTAATGCATTTAATGATCATATATTGTGACTTGTTTTAGAAATAAAACCTGAAGTTATTATTATATGTGTTTTAAAAAATTGAATAAATTCTGAATATCTTGATTGTACTGCCTTGTTAGTGAGACTTAGAATATGCAGACTCAATCTCCAGCAGAGGGGACAAATGATTATTATTAAAAAGAAATAGTTCAGTGAAACTTTATAATTGCTAAAAAAACAAAAGTTGGCTTTAAATAACCCAATAAAGTTTGACATAAAATTAATCAACCTACCTACATGTCAAACAGATCTGTTAGGAAATTATTAATGTTAGATATGAATACTTGAAACCATTTTACAAAACATTTCTATGCATATTATCAACAGTAAGAATAGTTACTTGAAATTCTAATTGTTTACGAAGGTTTATCATAAGTTACCTGAAATCATATAATTGTGTAAAATATCATTTGCCCTGTTGGTGGGGCTTTGAATATGCCAACTGCATCCTTTATAAGGAGGCTAAGAGCATCACTAAGAAAAAGAGTGTTATTTATAATACACTAAATTGCATTTTGACTGGCTCATTGGCCCAGTGGGTAGAGTATTCGCCAATGGTCTGGGGTCCAATCCCAGGTCGAGTTATACCAAAGACTTTAAAAATATGGTACTTGATACCACCTATCTTAACAATCAGCATTATAAGGTATGTATCAAGGGTAAAGTGGCACAATCCAGGGAAAGGAGTAGCGCCTTCCCCTACACCTCAGTGTAGTAGCTATTGAAAAGAAAGCCTTCAGGTCACCCTCGACTACAGATGCCAACTTACTTAAACTGCATTTGGCAGCGAGGTTCCAGTCCAGTTCTGAAAGGCAATGAGAGCAATGCTTATATCTACTCAGGTTCAACCGCTCTGGGTAGGTGGGGGTCCAATCTATGGGTTGAATAGATCTATTGGCAAATTATTTGTATTAGATAAGAATACCTAATATCACATTACTGTGGGCAAAAAACACCCTAAAAACAAACTCTGAAGAAACTACGCAAAAAATGTAAACATAGAATGTATGCAATTCCCTCACCTCTTGGCATACTATAACCCTAGATAGGTTGACATGCTGTTAAAATGAATCTATTAAGCTTGTAATAATTAATATTCAACCAAGAATTATGAGGGATTTTATTGAGATATCAATGTTTATTCATGGAATTCTGAAGTCAATAAAAATGAAGAGTAGAATATTAAAAAAATCCGATGATCGTTCTGTTCCTCAAATATTAAAGACCTTATAAGCATGATTAAAGTCAATGTCTTACTAAATATCTCTCAGATAATTATCATATTTGACAGAATTTGTGGTAAAGCTTGAGAATATCAACTGTATCACCCAAAAATCAATACATCCCAAACAACTTTTTTATAAAAAGTAAATTTCCTTCTAAACCAAAGATACCAGGATTTTGTCACTTCTTATGGAACATATCCAATCAAACCAGAGAGATTGGTTGAAATTATTATTATCAAACTTTACAATATTGAAACTGTAACCTCTCAAAAAAAAAAAAAAAATTACAAAAAATAGAGAACTACAAAGAAATATTCTTATTTGTTTTATTACATTTGTTTATCTCTGTGTATGAGTGTGTATATATATATATATATATATATATATGCAGATGTGTACTCATTTTTGGTTATAGTTTCAGTGCTCTATGTTTGTATATATATATATATTTTATTGTATGTATATATTTACCCAATCCCTCTGCTACAGGCAGGGTGTGAGACAGTTGATTTTTAAGCCAAGTAGAGCTGGTTTAATTCAGTTTTCCTTCTCCTAGACTGGTTGCCTAACCAAGGCTAAAGAACCAGTCTGTCCTCCTGTTTATACAGAGTTGAGGAAAAACATAGATTCATGCCTTTCCCAAGTGCATTAGCATGAAATAAAATGCTAACAGCCTCATCAAGTATTTGAACTTGGGTTGCCCATTCCATTTCCTATGACAATAAACATTATGCTAAGTGCATCTCCTGCTGTATGAGTGAATGTGTATATAAGTCATAAACTGCTCTTGTTGTAAAACATGATCATGACTATTATTATCATAAATCTCAAAGTTATTTTGTACACAAAAACATATATCTAGTTTAAGTGTTTTAATTACTATAATCTGTGTTGACCCAGTTGGCTGGGGCTTCAGAATACATGGACTACTTCTTTGCAGATGGGCAAGACTCCCCCCAATAATTGTCCCGGATATGACACTAAATAATCAGATGCTGAGGCTCCAGTAATGCTAGAGCTTTGAGGAATATAGAGTACCCCTTTATTGCCATTGCTCCAAGGTCCACTCTGGCCCAGAGTGGTAACACCTGATAGGGTCCAATCTATTAGTCAAATAGAACTAAAAAGTGCACTTATGTTAAACTGAATTGTCTGAAATAGAACTGTTTTGACATTGAAACTGTGCACTTATGTTAAACGGAATTGTATGAATAAGAACTATGTCTATGTATAAAAATGGATTAGACATTAAGTAACCTACAATAGTTGATATACCATAAAACTAAACCAAACTATAATCTGTGAAAGTTTTACAACATAGTAAATAAATCATTATTAATATTATTTAATTTTCAGCTTTAGTTTGGATTTCTTACTATCTTCAAGTTTTTACCCAAGACCTTGGGTGAGGAATGGTAGTAAGTAAAGTAAAGTTGGCGACCAGAAGGCTCCCTTTTCAATAGCTACTATACCGAGGTGTAGGGGAGGGCATTACTCCTTTCCCTGGATTTCTCCACTTTACTTTTGATATGTATCTTATATTGCTGAGTGTTAAGCAAGGAGGTATCAAGTACCATTTTTAAAGTCTTTGGTATGATGTGACCTGGGATTGAACACAGATCTCCCGGACCATTGGCGAACACTCTACCCATTATGTATTTATGTTTTTTGTTGCCTCTTTTGGGTGATATTTTTAAATCACATTTATAGTACTCTCTTAAGGAGATGAGCAGTTCTGAAAAGTGCGTTTTTAAAAAATTTCATGTAGACTCGAACTGCCAGGTGTTAAAGCATCTATCACTTTCTTGATCATACCCAAGGCCCCCACTATTCCTAGCATAGTGGTAGTTCTAAGGTGCTACATTTTTTTCAATTTCTGTTTCTAGGTCTTTATATTTACTTATTTTATTATATTCTTTGACAGCTCTGTTATTCTCGGTTGGTACTGACTCATCAATTAGAAGGCACATTTATTATTACTATTATTATCTTTGAGTTTAATCTAGACAAAGAACATATACTCAATATAAACAAGGTGGTTATGAAAATAGTTTGATGTGGAGTTACAAGTAATAGATTTCTGTTGAATATGGTTTAAGTAATATAGAATAAAAAGAATATCCTCTATTGTTATTTCAGCCTAGGCAATGTCATTACAAGGCATGTCTGTGAATATATATATATATATATATATATACCCAAATACAAACGTATATATAAAACCACATTTATACAAATGAATGTACTCATCATCATATAATACGGCTATTTAAATCTAATTTCAATGGTTTTCTTTATTCCTTAAATTAAAATTTAGATTTGATTAAGATAATTTTTCAGCTGTTTCTTTGAAAGTTTTTAGAATATTTCTTTCTTATTTAACAATAAAAAGTAAATGTTCTCTGGACAATGTCTCATTAGAACGGCTTATTCACACAATAACAAGGTCTATTGCACTTGCAAATTTTAATTACTGCCTTTCATACTTAGAATCATTCCCAAGTGAAAACATTTTTCTCTGCATTCAGATGTAAAATTGGATAAAACTATAGAAGTGAATTGAATCACTACAAAAATATCTTGCTGCATCTAATTAACCAGAAAATATATGACAAACAAATTGAAGTCTCATTTTATCTCCTGTTGTGCCATAAACAAAACAAAAACAAAACATTTTATTAGTTCTTCTAATTGGAATAGATGGAATCTTTAGCTATTTCATTCTCCTTGTGGTAGCATAAATTTTATGATTGACTGATTTTTAATTGCATGTCAACTTGTCTAGGCTTATTTTGTGCCTAAAAGCTAGGGCAGCACATTAATTTTAAGTTCATATTTACATTTTTGAGTAGTTTCTTAACAGTTTTTTTGCCCAGTCAGCTGGAACTTTAGAATACACTGACTGCATTTCTGCAGAGGAGTAAAACACTCCTGCCAACAAGTGTTCAGTATATGACGCAAAACAATCAGATGCTGAGGCTCCAGTAATGCTGGAACTTTAGGAAATGTGAGTATTCATTCTTTGCCATCGCTCCTAGGTCCACTCGGGCCTTGAGTGGTAGTACCTGATAGGATCCTATTTATGTGTCAAATAAAAGTGTTTGACTTTTAAACTGAGTGCAAACAAATGACTTATGCTAAATTGGATTGTTAGTATGACTCAGTTGCTATGATGGTTGAGTGTATTCATTATTTTTTAATTTGGTTTGGTTAGATAGCGAGTTTTTTATTTAGCTAAAATCTTTGATTGGGAATGTAAATCAAATTGGAAAGTTCAAGCAAGTACACTAGTGACCAACACAGGAAGACCAAATGTAAACAAAATAGATTCCTGTCTTGTCACAAGTTTGACTGAATAAATGAAAACAGTGAATTTGGAGATGTATGAGATGACACAATAACTTAGCAAGATGACATCACCCTAATGATATCCTGAATTTAGATATATAAAAATTAGCAAATTTTGGAAAGATTGTCAGTCAAAAGTTGGAAGCAGTTGGGGTGAGATGTTGGTCAGGCTGGGAGGTGATGTCACTTTGTGTTTATTCATAGACCCTTACCGATTTTCTCTCTCTTTCTCTCCTGCTTCTGTATGAAGTCTGAATATCAAAAAATAAATTATTGTTAATCGTTGATCGGGAGTTCTTCTTGTTTTTGAGTTGCCAACACCCAGGCAACTTTATTCCAACAGATCACCCTGTCAGAAGAAGTTCCGGATGGATTGTGTCATTCCCTATCTATGGATCTTTCAAACACAATGTGGCCACAGAGAGGATTGATAAACAAACTATCTGGAAACACATTTCGTGCTGTTACCAGGATAAGATCAAAGTAAAAGTACCGTGACAACTATAGTACCACATTTGGCACCATTACCGGGATAAGACTAATCATTATTATTACATTTGGTGCACAATGGTATTATATTTGGCGCAGGTATCAGTGTTGGTAGTTGTGACCATGATATTACTACAGTGGTGCAGTGCCAAGATATTGTTACATTTAGTACCATACACAAATGATAGCGTTACGAATGGTAACCAACCCCAGAACATAGCATCACATTTGGTACCAGACCAAGTGATAGTGTTATAATTGGTGCCAGGCCAAACCATAGTACTACATTTAGTAGATAGTGCAGACCATAGTTATATTAGGTGCCAGACCAAATGATAACATGACATTTGGTGCCTGAAAATCCATAGCACATCTAGACACAAGATTTGACCCTAAAAACCCACAGTGTAGCCATAAACAGGATTCGACCCTGAAAAACCATGGCCAAGCAATAGTACTACATTTGGTGCCATGCAAACATATTTAGCATATTATTTGGCACTGGTAACCAGACCAAACTATTGTGTTATATTAGAAGTAGAACTGTTTGATCATTTAACTGTGTGTAAATAAACAACTGATGTTTAATTGAATTGTTAGTGATACATAGTAATACTTGGAACTATTTAATTTTATTGACTTATTTTTACAAATCATATAAATCTAATATATACATATAAACAAAATTTGGCATTAAATAACCTACAATGGTCAATATACCATAAAACCAAACCAAATTAATCAGATTTTTTTGTGCACAGTCCTAATGAATATTAATAAATGTGCAAATAGAGCTATTAGAACCAGAGATGGGACCCTGACAGGTACTACCGCTCTTGGTCAGAGTGGACCTGGAAGTAATGGCAATGAAAGAGTACTCCATATTCCTCAGATCTCTGGAGTTCCCCATCAGATGCAGTTAAGTGATACTCAGGACATGACTTCTTTTTTTTTCTTTTTTGAGGGTGGTGGATCTTACTTCTCTGCAGGGGATATAGTCAGTGTATGCTGACATGGTAATGCAAATTTTAGTCTGATCTGACTGTTTAACTTAAGTTAAGAAAAAACCAGGACTATTATAGGTACATGTTTTATGAAACATGTGTACAGGAAAAACTGCAGTTTATATGCATTACCCTACAGTGTTATATAAGGAAGTTGGCTGACCATAGTTGAGAGCGACCTAAATGCTCCCTTTTCAATATCTACTACACCAAGTTGTAGGTGGGTGTTACTTCTTTACCAGGATTGCTCCACTTACCCTTGATCTGTACCTTATAATGCTGAGTGTTAATCAAGGAGGCATCAAGTAACATTTTTGGAGTCTTTGAAATGAGTCAAACTAAGATTGAACCCTGGTCTCCCAAGTCATTGGTGAACACTTTAACCATTATGCCAATGGACTGCTTATGTAGTGATATATATATCATCACATGCACATCACACAATTAAGAAGTAATCTTATAGAAAGATTGGTTACTTTAGACAGTGATGAGTTTAATAATCCCAACATCAAAATTAACAAAAACAAAGGAGCTTTAAACTTGTATTTAACCTAACTCCATAATAATGTAATGAATGTGAAAGGGGGTCTTATATGATACTTTGATACAATATTATGCAAGGATTCATTTGGACCTGTTTTGTTTTGGATGCTATATCCTCTAACCTTTTTTTGATATGTTTTATTTGGGAATTTTCCAGAATGCTTCATTTGATCTGTAAAGATATGCATTTCTATATCTGTCACATTTAGTATCATTCCAAAGAAATTTCAGAATTCATCTATTCTTCTCTATTGTGCCAATTTATACCCAGCCAACAACTGGCAAAGACAGTATAGATATTTCTGCAAGTACAAAACCAATAGATTAAACTGATGACTTTCAAGGGAATCAGATATGATTTACCAATGGTTTTATTTATCAGGACACTCTGGTTGTAATTTTTGAAGCCTTAGATTATTGTCTGTTCTTTCTAATGTAATATCTGTTGCCATATGGTTAAAGATACAAGCTTGCTGATTGGCTGATTTGAGCTTTTAGTTAGCCACCCCCACCTTTTTTTCTTTTAGAAATATTTTCTTAATATGTGATTTTTCTTTTTACAAAATTTTTCAAATCTTTCCATCACTCTGATGTTAAGAATCATAAATTTTAACATGATAAATTTGTTCTTTGAAGTTGTTTTTGAATTTCATGTCATGCTTCAACTCATTCATGTTATAAAGTAAATAACCTTTTTTTTTATTCCAGTTTGTTTTTATTCCAACTTAGGAACAGACAAACACACACACACACACACACATATATAATATCAACATAAGATACTAAGTCTATCGTAAAGTTGGGTGGGTTTTGATCCCAACTTGAAGCATCCTGTGTGTCTAGCCACACTGAAGAGTTGTGATACAACAAAACAGTCTGTCTGTGGATGACAACATATATGCTTCTCTCCAAGGGGTTGAGCACTCAAGTGAAGAAATTAATGGCTGCCACTCGCATAATGCAAAGCTCTTCAAACGAATAGAGCACCCCTGTGTCCAGTAATGCAAAACATAAATAAATCAAAGCCAATACATAATGTGTTATAATTCCGAAGCTGACGTAGGTTGCCTGATGGCTGAGCGGTAAGATACTAAGTCTAACTTAAAGTTGGGAAGGTTTCAATCCCAGCTTGAAGCATCCTGCATGTCTAGCCTCACTGAAGAGTTGTAATACAACGAAATAATATGTCAGAGGGTGACTATATATCTATATATATATATATAATTAGAAGTAAATATATACTAGTTTTTACATATATTTAATAGCATGGAAGCTTGTCTGTGACCACAGGTTTCATGCCGTCTTATGACCAACAATCATCAAGCAGAGAAAGGTATTAAAAAATTGAAAAATACAATCAAAAGAACATTAGGATTGTGTACAACTTTTTATGTGTGTGTGTGTGTAGATTATATTTGTATATTATTGCATGTAGTTGTATAAGTGATATTTAGTATGTGTGTGTATGATGACACATTTGCCACAGGGCAAATTTGAGGTTGTCTTCTGGATATATGAGTCACAATGTATAGCTAAAGTCGCGACAGTTTGACTGAGTAAAAAAAAAATTTTTTTTTGTATCCCTCTGTGTGTGTGTGTGTGCGCGCGCAGTGATAATTTTATCTAAGGAACAAAATATTATCATCATTGCATTACGGAGAAAATAAAATTTTGATTTGTAAGCGTAATAGACAAAGGAGTATGGTGGGTCAGAATGCAATAAATATCATTTAACCAATTTATATGTATACATATATATATATATATATATACACACACTGACATTCAGAGTTGGATGATAGTTATCAGTGTGGAAATGAAAATTGGCAAATAGAGTTCAAGTGTTAAGGGAACTTGAGTTTATTTTCTCCTCCATTCTCTTTACCCTTGATCTGTACCTTATAATGCTGAGTGTTAAGCAAAGCAGCATCAAGTACCATTTTTTGAGTCTTTGGTATGACTCAACCTGGGATTGAATCCTGGTCTCCTAGATCATAGTGATCAATACTGATGATTGAAGCTTTGTTAGATCTAAATTAGACAAGAAACAGATCATATACTCTTGGTCTGATGATCTCACTGGCTAGAAACTGACAGTCACTAAGTGACATATACACAAAGGAGTAAGACTCTCCCATTGGGTTTCCTGGATATGACATGATACAATCTGATGGTGAGGTTCCAGTAATGCTGGAGCTTTAGTGAATGCTGAGTACCCCTTTATTGCCATTGCTCCCAGATCCACTCTGGCCCGGAGTGGTAGTACCTGATAGGGTCTTATTTGTGGGTAAAATAGAACTAAACTGAGTGCTTATGCTCAACTGAATTGTTTGAAATTGAACTTTTGACATTTAAACTGCATACTTATGCTAAACTGAATTGTTTGAAATAGAACTGTTTATACATATAAAAACGGACTTGGAATTAAATAGCCTAAAATGGTTGATATGCTATAAAACCAAACCAAATCACTAAGTGCTACTAACTCTGTGTCTACATGATTCTAACTTATATATAAAATTTATGTGGTTAAGTGTTGTAGTACCTAAAGTGAGAGTACTTGATATATATCTAGGGTAGAGCATATATAGGTAATATTAACAGAAATTAAAACCGTATATTTTAACTAATAGTTTAACATTATCATAATCATTAGGCAATGTTATATTCTGAAGAATCTCTCATCATGTATTGGTCAGTGTAGAAGAAAAGATAACTTACCCTGTGTGCCAAAGTGAGCATACCTGGCATGCAAAACAAGTGGTGGCCTCCAGAGAGAGAGAGAAAGAGAGAAAAGGAACATTATTGCTCTAACACTGCAGTTTAAGATAAAATGTAATCTCAAGTGAGGAGAATTGATTCTCACCAAGTGCCCTTCACTTCTCTTCTTAGGACAAATTAAGTTACACTTAGTTCATGACTACATTTTGAAGAATCTTATCACCTAAATAAGAGGAAAAACTTCTTATCACTTGCAGGGATGGTATTATTCAAAATGTTGTATTGCCTAAAGATTGGATGATTTCTTTGGTTTAATGATATATCAACCATTATGAGTTATTTAATGCCAAAGCCACCTTTTTTAGTGGTACTATTTTGCCCATTGCAGGTGTGTAAAAGTGAATGTCATAGCATGACTGGAGTTTGAACTCACTCACTACAATGTCGCAGTCCAGCATGTTAACCACTATACCATGGGACTCCCTCACTACCTCGTGGTTGTTAAAATTGAAAATAAAATATTACTAATAGTATATAGTTTTGATTTCTGTGTTACCTTGCCTATATATATATATATATATAGTTGTTCTGTGCCTCTGTTGACAGTAGGCCAAAATACTTTTGTTTGCTTTTCAATGTATCATCAAAAAAAGTAGTAATATTGTAAAATAATTCTTACATCCTCTCTAACTCTCTACTTGTGTTTCCTTGCTTGGATTGCTATCTGTCATAAATGGATACATACAATGTTTTTTTTTTAAATCTATCTCAGTCTGTAAAATTTTATCAATCTAAATAGAGAAACACTTGTAAGGTAATTAGTAACACAAATTTTTCTAAGAACTTAATAGAGACACAGAGCATTAAACATCATTAAACTCTTCACAGTTAAAAAAAAAAAAAGTAAAGTTATAACAAGATTTTGGCTATCTTGCTTTTTTTTTTTTTTTTTTTTTTTTTAATGAAGGGAGTTGCTGCTTTGAATTAGAGCTGAGGCTGGCCATTTTTAGATGATCTGACAGGGAAAAAATATGTTAATTTTTTATTGTAAATATACAGGGTGTTTACAAAAATGTTTGATTTTTTTACGGGAATTCCTTTATGACATTATGATTTTAAAATCTCCACCTGTTCACCATCCCTAGCAACGCATTACTGGAATCTCCACTTGGGGTCTCCATAATAAGTTCTGCTTTTCTGATAAAGATATTCCTATAAAAATATTAACATTTTTTCAACACCTGTGGGAGATTCCAAGATTGTGTCTACAGTGATAGTGAAATTATTGAGACTGTTTGAAATTATATCATAATGTTACTTCCATGAGGGTGATAACATATTTTTTAATCACTCTGTATGTATCGAATAACCATATTCCTTGGCAAGGTTGATATTAGTAATTGTTAGATCATAAGGAGTTGCTCAAAAGTTTTTGGCCTCACCAAGAAAGGAATGACTTTTTTTTCCAAAGGGTTAAAAAAAAACTAAATTATATGCCAAGTGCAGGATGAATATATAGAACAGAATGTATTTTTCACATTTCAAAGTCATCTCAGCTTTAGTCAGGCCAAGAAGTTTTCCATATCCATTGTAGATTATCAATAGTATGATGAAATAGTATATTAGAAGCTGTTAGACATCTAAAATCTTCCGAGATTTAGAATAAAAAGATTAAATGAAGTTTAAGAGAGAAAAATACCTAAAGAATTTTTTAAGAATTAGAACATTGCAATAAAGATTCAACATGCTTCCTGTTTTAGGTTTTCATAAAACTATGTTCAGATTCAATGAACTCATGAAAAAAATTTCTATGAAAATAACTTGCAATAAATTGATATATATTTATATATGCATTTAAGGTTTTCTGAATATACAAAGTGAACACAAAAATACTCTTAGGTAAAACCTTGAATTATTGTGTGTGAGTGTGTGTAGGTATAGGTATATATATATATATATATATACACACACACACAGAGTGGGAGTCAGAAAACAGTTGATATAGAACTTTAATTTTCTTTTTTGTAGGAGTGCTCGCCCATTACAAAAATTATTTTCTAGAATATTCTAGAGGATATTATTAGCCATAACTTTTAAATTATTCACTCTTGAATATTAACTTTAAATTCAATGTTTTTGGTGATAAAAAGTTCAATATATCCTTAAAAAAATGAACAGAAAAGGCCATTTCTCTAAATCAGAAACGAATATTTTTCTTTCAATATTAGTAATAGGCTAAACTCCTTGTTCATAAAATTAAAAATATAAAAAAAAAGATAGACTAAAAACAGTTTAAAATGTAAATCTTATATGGCAACATTCATGACAAAAAGAGTAAGAAATTTTTTTTTCTTGAAGGTCCATAAAGAGACTTACCTTTTGCCCCAACATATTCAGTTCAAAGATGGGAGATTATAATAAACACTTTCTAATCTAATCAAAAGGATCCTTTGAAAGTAGTTATAACTGATCTCAAATTTTTGTTTGAAATTAAAATCCAAAATATTTTCTTTTAAATCCAAAAGAGAAATTTTGAAAAATGTCCCTTTTCTGATGTTCTCCTGAAACAAATAAATTTCTACAGTTTCAAACTAGCAGTTTTAAGAGATAATGATTGAAGAGTGATAATCATTGGCTGGCTATTTTTAAAGTTAGGAGCTTGAAAGTTAAATTTCCCAACAGTAGTTTTGTAAGACCAACTGCCATTGAGCAACAATGTTTGTAAGAGGCTGGGCTTAACAAATTTAATTTCACTGACTCTGTTCTGAAAAGTACAGAACAAAATAACTAACCTTCAAGATGGTAAGTACAGAAGGTAAGTTTGACCTTTTTAGACACCAATATCTTTAAGTAAGTCTTTTGTATTTGTGCCATTGATACCATTTTCAGCAGACATTGACTGTCTGGTTGGTATGAGCCTGACTTTGTCATGCTCAGATATTCCACTCACCTGCAATGTTGAAAGATATATTGTGTAACATTTACTAATGATTACTGTTTTTGGCAAGGGATGTTTTTAAACCAGATTTGGAAGCAGACACTTGGTAGCTTCAAGGGTAGAAATAAAGATTTTTATACCTGTTATGTAAACAACGGTTGTCTGTAAAGTAAGTATTAGAACAAGTAGGTCATAATGAACATTCATAAACATAATAATAAATAATATCTTAATATGAATTATCAGCTAGTTGCAATATATATATATATATATATATATATAAACATAAAAAAGAGAAATGCCAGAAAAAGTTTGCATAAACTGATTGAGGCTGTTACAGCAGAGCCGGTATAAAATCTAAGAAATATAAGTATGAACACTTGAAGTTTATAAGTTAGTTTCATGAGGTGTGCACATTTATCAGACAGAAATATGAAAAAAGAGGCAAATTAATTGTATTTCTAGTGTAGTGAATTGTTATATGTTAATATCAAAGTACATTGTGGTGTATTATGGGAAAGGTATAAATCCCTTATCTCACCAGCTTTAGGTTAAATAGTACCACTACACTCTTTCTACAAGAATAGCTTTGGCATTAACCCACAAAGGTTGACATGCCAATAAAAACAAAGAAAACAAACCATATAAATGACCCAGTCAGCTGGAGCTGCAGAATACTCTGGGGAGTAACATTCCCCCAATGAATGTCTGAGATATGATACTAAATAATCTGATGGTGAGGCTCCAGTAATGCTGGAGCTTTGGGAAATGCAGTGTACCCCTTCACTGCCATCGCTTCCAGGTCCACTCTGGCCCAGAGGCCCGGAGTAGTAGCACCTGATAGGGTCCTTTCTATGGGTCAAATAGAACTAAACTGTATAATTACACTAAACTGAATTGTTTGAAATGAACTGTCTTTACATCTAACTGTGTGTAAACAAAAAATGTGTACTTGTGCTAAATTGAATTGTTTGAAATAGAATTGCTTATGTGTATAAAATGGATTGGACATTAAATAATCGACAATGGTTGATATGCTATGAAACCAACATAATCAATAAATTATATGAACATATGATACATCACACTATAAATTGAATTAATTAGCCATTTTTCTCACATTTTTATCTGATGATGGTACACAACACATAAAACTTCAAGTAATGAACTTCTATGTATGTATATATATATATATATATATAAAGTGGTACTGAAAAGTTCTTGATTCGAATAAGAAGGGGTTGATCTAGGTAAGACATTGGGGACCTTTTTCTGTTCAAAGTCTGCATAAAGAAAGGACTTCATATCAGGCTTCATTCAATAATTTTTAAGTATGTTTACAAGATCAAGAATTTAAACTTAACTAAATTTAATTCATACATTAAAAGAAATTGACAATCTTACTAACCCTTTAATGACTTTTCCGAAGTTGTTTTTTTCCAGAAAAATTCTGGTAATTTTAATCAATAATCTTTGGACGGCAACACTTAATGCCATTAGTTTCATCAATCATTATGAAAAGTTCTTATCCAGATCAAGATGTTGAGTGACATAGAGCCATGAAATGTACATACTATTCTACCAATCCTGCAGTTAAACCTACTTGGCCTTTGTTAAATCCCTTTAATCCTTGAAATAAAACTCAATAAAAATTTTAAAAAGTTAGTTGGGCTGAGAATTTTCCAGCACTCTCTTGTATTTTTTGATTATTATTCCTATTAATATAAACAGTGATGGAGGATCTAAAACCCTTCAATGAATACAAAGTCTTGGTTGGGTAAAAGAATGTTGAATTCCCTTGTTTTGTTTAGCATTGTCATTGATTTAATTCATTGATTAATACACTACATCAAAATCAGTATCTAATATACAGGGCTGATAACACTAAGGAAAAAATTTAATTCAAAATAAGAAAATGAAAAGATTTTTCCTTCAATTTGAGAAGCAAACTACTCTTCTCTCTCTTATATGCATATGTGTGTGTGTGTATATATATATATATATATATATATATATACACACCATGGCTTGGCATTTTGAATGAAGAATTCAGAGTGTGTTCCTCTTCTGTTACAGTCTCATTGATGATTGGAAAAACCTACCCGAGACAGCTTACTAGTATTTTTCCTTGTTCTAATTGATGTAGGATTTGTAATATAGAATGCCTTCAGGCCTTTACAATGAAGTTTGAGTTGAGCATGTTACTCTCTCCCAACCTTTTCAATCAAAGATTTACCTGCCAACACCCATCAAAATGGGACAATAGCAGCCAGCTCTCTGTGTTAAAGGTTTTTATTGGTGTTTCCTCCTCCTCATCTGTCAAAGGCTAAAAAGGTTTCTCTTTCATGAAAAGGTGTTTAAGACTGACTGAAACAGATACTTCACTCTGATTCTAGATACATTGGACTTCTGTCATGCTACACACTTGGGGATAGTCCCTGAGGAGTGATTGCTAAAGTGCTGGACTGCAGCCTCCAAGTAAGTGAGATGGAACTCCAGTTACACTGTTACCCTCAGGAAAGGTATAAACTACCTTATCCTTTTTCTATGTGTTAAATAGTATCACTGGTATTTCCTATATGGATCGCTTTGGAATTAAATAAACCATGAAGGTTGATATGCCATCAAACAAAGAAACCACACACACACAAAACAAGAATTTCAAGTATTTTTTATAATGTAGTTATCTTTAGATATATAGGGTGTCTCAATATACATGGGTCTTCTATGACTGCTAATAACTCTACTACTAATAATAATGTGTTTTTTTGTTTCAGATTTGAAAATAGTATACTATAACAACAATTAATCCTTGATCAAAATGGTTTGGACAAGAGACAAAAAAATATTTTGCATATCTATTTATTTGGAGATGAAATCATTCAAAAGTGTCTCAAAATAGATGCAACCCATTACTATGATAATGATTTATTATTGAGAGAAGAAACCCAAAAAAAGATTGCATGTCTTGGAAGCTGATGTAATAACAATTGATAAAAAACACTGATTTGATGTCTGTAGCTCAAAGGATATATTTTTTACCGAATGTGTTGTGCTCGTTTCAGTAATAAATCATAATTATATTAATGGGTTGCATCTATTTTGAGACACCCTGCCATTCATAGAAATTGCCTTAAAATTATTTATCAATAAATTAATCTAATCAATATCATAATTATTTGATTTAGTATATTAGTATTTTACTGTAACACAGAAGATATTGTTTGCATTGTCAATGGGGCTTAGAATATGCCAAATGTATCCCCAGCAGAGGAATAAGATACCCTCCAAAATGGGTATCCTGGATATGATAGTAAATTGCATTTGATGATGAGGCTCCTGTTTTGGAATTCTGGGGAGTGTGAAGTATCCCTTCATAGCCATTGCTTCTAAGTCTACTCTAAATTTGTATTATGTAGGAAGACTCTATACCATTTAAGTGTGTTTATTAAGAATTTATGTTAAGAACAATAACTTAGTTATAATTGTTTACTAAGGATTATTACTATTATTAGTTATTTGAAACCACATAACTATTTGCTAAGGAATGTTTATAGGCAAATAAAAAAAATTGCTGTGAAACATTGAAAATGTAGTTATTACAATTAAGTATTTACAAATGAATCAAATTTTGGCATTAATTAACCTATAAGGAGTAAATAAACTGCTAAACAAATAAACTATATCAAGATTTTATTTGTGTTGACTGGCCCATTGGCCTAGTGGGAGAGTGTTTGCCAATGGCCCGGGAGACTGGGATTCAATCTCGGGTCGAGTCATATGAAAGACTTAAAAAATGGTACTCGATACCTCCTTGCTTAACCCTCAGCATTATAAGGTATATTTCAAGGGTAAAGTGGAGCAATCTAGGGGTAGGAGTAGTGCCCTCCTCAACATCTCAGTGTAGTAGCTATTGAATAGGGAGCTTTGGGGTAGCCCTTGACTATGGTTGCCAAATTTACTTAAATGTTGTTAGAAAATAAAGCAATTTTCAATCTAATAATATAGGATATTTATTCACATTCCCTCTGGTCATTAGAGATTTTCAAGAAAGATAACTAATTACAGAGTCCCCACCCCTAATGAGTGTCCTGATATGACACTAAACAATCTGATGGTGAGGAATGCAGAGTACCCCTTCATTGCCATCACTCCCAGGTTCACTCTGGCCCAGACTGGTAGCACCTGATGAGGTCAAATAGGACTAAACTGTGTTTTTATGCTAAACTGAATTGCTTGAAATAGGACGGTTTTGACATTTAAACTGCATATTTATGCTAATCTGAATTGTTTGAAATGGAACTGTTTTTGTATTTTAAACTAAATTCTTTGAAAAAGAACTATTTTTGATATTGAAACTGTTCTAATGCTAAAGTGAATTGTTTGAACTAGAACTGTTTTACTAAACTGAATTGATTGAAATAGAAATGTTTTTGACAATTAAAATGGGTACATATGATAAGCTGAATTGTTTAAAGTAGAACTGTTTATTTGTATAAAAATAGATTTGACATTAAATAACCTACAAAGGTTGATATGCCATAGAACACAGACAAACAAACAAACAAACATAATCATTGAATACTTCCCAGTTAAGTTTCAATTAATTATAAGTACTCTAAATAGGCAATGACTCAACATCAAGCTTAATAGCCATCAAAAGTAACCTTTAAGTGAATGTTAAATTTACCTTTGACACATTTTATTAATTGTTGGCAAAACTTATGTATACTATATATAAATTAACTCAGAATAAACTTGGTATATATATGTTAAAGCTTTGAAATATATATATATATATATACATACACACACACACGTGTGTATTAAGATAATGTTCAACTCTTATTCATATGTAAAGGCCAATTTCCTGGAGTTCAGAAGCTCATCAGTCTTGAAATGAATATTCTCGGATGACCAACAGTCCGAATTTAAAAGATTACAAAAATATTTTAAGCAACATTTATGCATCATTTCTTTCATTTATACTCTCTCTCTCTCTCTCTCTCTCTCTCTCTCTCTATATATATATATATATATATATATATATATATATATATATATATATAATACATTAGTAATTAATTCTACCTATGCTATAATTCTGAGAAATATTTAAGTAGGAAAATGTTTTCATAACAAAATACAAAGCAGTTATTACAAACATTGAATTTAATAGATCAGAATGTAAGGGTCTACCAGCTTTGATCAGAAAAATGATAAAAATCCAATAATTTAGAAGTTGTTTTTAGTGGTATCTCCTTACCTACTTACTTTTGCATCAGAAGTCAGTAAATAAACATAAGTTTATACTTGCATAAGTTATATAACCATAAGTAAATAATTGTGTACTTTGTTCTGAATTTTTATGAGATTTGGTATTTTCATTAATCCAAAATTCGTCTGGTCCCATGCTTTCAAGATTAGTTGAGGACAAGCTTTGTATGTAAAAAGCACTATTGAAATATAAATAATTATTTCTTTTTTATTGAGACTGTCCTTTATAAAGAAATGCTCTTATTGCTCTACTTAAAAATAATTTATTTTTTATTTTACTTTTATATGTGTGTTTAGAGTAAAAAGGTTGTCCAAGTGGAACCTTAGTAAGTTAAACCTAGAAAATCTTTCATTGTTGTATTAAAGAATATAGAATCATTGTTAGTATAGAAGTTTTTTTGTCATGGGGATCTTTGATTTTCCTTTTGGATGAAAACTAGAAAAAAATCAGTGGGGTTAAAAAACAAAACACAAAAGAGAAAGATTAAAAAGCTCTCAAAAAATTATTTGAATTTTTAGATGAGAGAAATTTCATTGTATTTGTCATGCAATAACATTGATGCACTTTTATAAAATGTACTCACATTATAGGGTCATTTTTCATGATGCAGGGAAAGGATTTTAGAACATTTTATATATGGTATGGGTAAGGCCTTAAGCTTTTTACTTAGATATAGCCCAAGATCATGTGAATGGGGCACTTAATGAGACTCAAATTTACTTGTAATAGTTTGCTAGTCCAGCTTGTTAATCATTACACTACCCAAGATATAGTAGCTATAGGCAATGGCATATCAAATCTATTTGACTCATAGATTAGACTCTAACTGGTACTATCACTCTGGGTCAGAAGGGACCAGGTAGTAATGGCAATGAATGGGTACTCCATAATCCTCAGAGCTCTAGAATTGGACTCGGTGTCATACTCTTGACACTGCCCCCCCTCCTTTTTTTTGAGAGGACCTTATTCCTTCGTGGGGAATAGAGTTGGCGTATTCTAAGTCTAGCTTAGAATATACCAACTCTATTCTCCACAATGTGTTTTACTTGGCTACACTGACTCATGATGAGTTTGTAGGGGTTTGAATTTACTTATCCTTCTCTAAGACTGATTGCCCTACTTAGGCTGGACAGCCCAATCTGTCCTACTTCTTACCAATCAATAGCTGCATTAGCATTTAGTGAAACAAATGAGACACAAGCAGTCTTAGCCAGAATTTGAACCCACTTTGTCAGTTTTTTTCTCTTACCAGAAACCTTGCCCAGTTGGCAGGGGCTGCACCTCTGCAGAGGGGTGCGACCCCTCCCAAAAAAGTGTCCTGGATATGACATTAAACAAACTGATGGTGAGGTTTCAGTGATGTTGGCACTTTCGGGAATGCAGGGCATCCCTTCATTGCCATTGCTCCCAGGTCCACTCAGGCTTGGAGTTGTTTGAAATAGAACTGTTTATTTGTATAAAAATGTATTTGGCATTGAATAGCCTACAATGGTTGATATACCATAAAACCCAAACAACCAACCAACTATTATCCTATCAGTGCCTTCTATATATCACAGTTCCATATTTTTAGCTAATGGTATAAGTTAGACAGTTCCCATGAAACTCTATTATTAATTCACACCTGTCATAATTAATTTTATAGTTACTTTTTAAATATACCACAATTGTAATAAGGTTCTAAAAAGATGATAACTTTTGATTTGAATTTCTTGTAAAAATGGTAGAATATGTACAAATATAAGTTTTTGACAAATTCTTCCTTGAAATATCTGTTGACTGGTTTGATTTTGTTGATTTTGTGCAGATTGTTTTCTGACTTCTTGATGGGAATAGGAAAGAACAGATTGAAGAAACTATCATGGATATATCTGCGTTAGCAGAAATTTTGTTTTCCCTTACAATGCATTTTGATTTGTCTCATAAATAAACTACTTGAAATAGTCAATGTCAAACTTACGTTCTGTGGTTTGTATAAAAAGTGATTGTTATGATTCATGTAATTAAAAAGCATGATCTCTGGGTTGATTTGAATGGAAGGAATCTACCAGCCTTATAATATTTGTATATGTATGACAATATAAATGCATGTATATACATAAGTATTTGTGTATGTGTATATATATATATATATACACACACACACATTTATGTGGTAATATAGATTTATACATATCAGTGCCTTCTATATATTATGTGTGTGTGAAGATGTATCTATTTATAACTGTGTATCTGTGTATAAAGTAGCTTTCATAGTTTGGTTTGGTTGAGTTTTATTATAGGCTATCTAATGCCAAATCCTGTTTAGAGATATGTATTGAATATTTGATATGTAAACATATTTTGGAGATAACATTCTTAAGTAAGTCTGTACTCTTTTTTGCACAGTTACATGGTTTAAACTATTGCTATATGACAGTCACAATTTAACTTCTGTCATTCATTTGTGCACAGTTTGTTCTATTTGCCCCTTAGATAGGACCTTATCAGGTGCTACCAATCCAGGTTAGAATGGACCAGGGAGCAATAGCAATGAAGGGGCACTCCTTATTTCCCAAAGCTTCAAGGCTAGAGTCTCATAATCAGATTGTTTAATGTCATATCCAGGACACTTGTTAGTGGGGTCTTAGCCCACTGCAGAGATGCAGTCAGTGTATTTTATAGCCCTAGCTGACTGGGATGAGCTTTGATAGTGTGTGTGCATATATATATATATATATATATATAAAGGGCTACTGTGTGAAGTACAGGCCATGACTCAGTTTCATGTATGGTGGATA
>OY757909.1:90462949-90605449 GCA_963585895.1 Sepioteuthis lessoniana
AATTGTTATCGTTACATTGTGATACTTGAAACCATTTAACTTTGTGCAAACAAATGATTAATGATAAATAGAATTATTCATGTTTGATAAAATTGCTTGAAATCATTTGACTGTGTGCAAAAAAAAAAAATGAACTCAGGTTCATTTAAAAATGTTATCTTCAAAATGTGTTTACAAATCATATATATTTAATATATATATATAAACAGGATTTGGCATTAAATAACCTATAATGATTGATATACCATAAAACCAAAGCAATCAAGAACCAGAACCTCATCAATAGACATAGTTTAATGTCTTATCTAGGATACTTCTTTTGGTTTTTCTTCTTGCCCCTCTACAGAGGATAAACGTTGTATAGCATGATAAACGAATAAATGAAGGACTAAAACACTTTTTTTTATATAAAAATTTATCTCTCTCTTCTTTATTAACTCGAAGGGTTGAAATTGGCTCTAAGTGTGAAGGACTGCTAAATTGACCTTTTCATAACCATGTTGTGAGTCTATATTCAGGGCCTTATATCTTTGCTTCTTTGATGGGCGGTTCTCAACTAGGGGTGCCGAGGGCCACCTGCCTCCCCTTTGGGAACTTACTGGCTACTACCTTGAATCTCTTCCAAGTCTGTGGGTACCTGTGTGTGTGTGTGTATATATATATATATATATATATATATATATAATTTCATAATGCCTATGTATTCTGGTTATCCTTCAGGCTGTCAACCCACATGACCTGCTTCCTTTGTTCTTGTTCATACAGCTGGAACATCTGTGTAGAATAACAATAATACATACCTCTGTAAAGCATCCAGCTGGCAGACAAAAATAAAGCAGGTCATAACTCAGTGCAGTCTTCCTTACAATGCTAAACTGAAGCTGGTTTATACAATAAAATACTTCCACTTACTTACAAGCAGCCAATCACGATCTATGCAATGGAATATCCCACTTGTGCACAATGGGATGCGCCAAGGCATCATAAATAGCTCCCGTTCCTCAATCGGTAATGGAGTTTTCTTGTCTTCATGACTGATTGCTCTGAGCTAACACGATTAATTACTCTCAGCTATCGCTACCAATTGCCCTACGCAACTTGCTGCAGACAGGATAACTCCATGTTATCCACAAAATGTGTTTAGAAATCATATATTTCATATATATGTATAAAGGGGATTTGGCATTAAATACTCTACAATTGTTGATATGCTATTAAACCAAAGTAAGTCAAACCAAACTCCAGAGGGACAGATAGGCTCTTGTTTTTTTTGTTCTATTTCAAATACCTTTTTTGTTTTTTTTCTATTTGATAAAATTAAGTTTCCAGTAAGAATTCATTTTGCTGGCTCTAATAAGAAGCATCTTTTAATCAATTGTGTTTCATATGAAAATAATATAGAAAAACATTGTCATAGTATTTCTTAATGCAGGGTTAAAATTGACTTTCATATTTTGAAATGACCAGATTATGGCAAAAGCAATAAAATGTTGTCCATAGTTAATTACTTGATGTGTGAATCCTATTCCAAACATGTCAAAGGCTTGGCCTAGGTTTTATTTATTGTCATTAAAATAGCAGAGAGATTTTTCCATTCCAATAGAATAATTCATGGATGAACTAACAGTTAGTCAAAAATAGGAAAAATTAATCAGGATTGAGTTTTATTGAACGAAAATTAGATTTTCGTCTCTCCATTTTTAATGAATTCTGACAATTCCTTCAAGTAGATAATATTTGATAGAATAAAATACATAAGGGTACCACTGTGTGAAAAAAACGTTTCTATTCATATATATAAATTTCTTAATGAATTGGTCTACTAAGAGATTTGTATTTTTTAAGAATTATTCATTTTGTTCTTACATACTTGTATGTTTCCAGCTTTTTGCTCTCGTCAGTGAACATGTGGCACAGGGCCATATGAATGGAGCACTGAGTGAGTTCCAGTCTCATTGGGTGTCCCATTGATATAACCTTGTGCCATATATGTTCTCTGACAAAAGCAACAAGCTGGAAATATACATGTATGTAAGAATGAAATAAATAATTCTTAAAAAATACAAATCTCTTAGTGGACCTATTTATTTTTCTCTCTTTGGACCAACAACAAAAATGTTATATATATAAGCTAAGTGCATTATATTTTAAACATATATATGCTTTTAATTGTGAACTGGTTTCAAAGAATTCATAGGAGTTAAATTTTTGTTAATTTACTAACCTATTAAATAGGGGTAGCAATGAGTATTAAAGTCACTGCACAAGGCTATTTGGATGTGAAGATTCAGTGAGGACTAGAGTTATTTAAACATAAGGCCATATATGAGGGATATCAGTGAAGCTTGAAATCATTATATCAATGAATTGGCTAACATGGTCATTTTACATATAATTATTCATATTTATGCCATTTGGATATTTAGGATTTCACAGATAGAAAAATTAACTAGAGTATGAAAAGTGAAAAATCTTAAGCCAACAAATGAATGAAAGTGCAACACTTATATCAGATGAACCACAATAGTTGACCCTACACAATATTCTCTGTATGGAGCTCTGGCCAAAGCCAAGTTGAAATTAAACAGCTAGTATTTGCAACATTCAATCAATTGCCTCAGTTAGTGAAAATAGAGCTCTAACTTGAGCAATGGTTTCATCTTTGTGTTTTCTAGCCCCTTATAGGTAATTGCTGTCTGTGTGAAGGATGAGTGAATTGATGTGGTGGTAATGGTGGGGTAATTTACTCAAAAAAGCAGGCGAGTCTCCAAGAGCTAAGAAAAACCAAAACCTAGACTAAATCTAATTGGTGGAACTTATCCTTCACCCCCCTTTCTCTAGAGCCAAGTGGGTTGTGTGGGCTAACCTCCAAATCTCCACTTATAATGGTAGGTCAGTGGATCAAGTAATAGTTGGCCATATTTAGTTGCTGCTCAAAATATTCCCAGCATAAAAGCCAACATAAAAATCACACACTAGTTTTTTTGTTTTCGGTCGATAGGGAAAAATCATGAAATGATTTATAGTAGGCATTTCAAATAATATTTATCTTACATACTTTGAGATGAGTCTTTATCATTCCAAGAGTTGTTCAAGATTATTGATCTCATTCTTTTTCTTAATATATTTTGGCAGATCATTTCTTTAGCCTTCCTCAGGTGTACAACATGAGATCACTAATCTGAACATGAACACACCACTGTTGGCTGACTGGCAAAAACTTAGATTCATCAGTTCTCTACATCATTGGGTGCCCATAGAAGACTTAAAGTGCAATAGCTGATAGGGAGGGTTTGTTACTTTTAAAAAAATTTCATTCTTATAAAAGTTATACACAAGATTGTTGCTTTTGTATGTCTTGTATAGTGGTAAGGAAGAGATACACAGTGAAATAGAGTTAACCATTATTAATTCAAGTGGTACAGTCCAACAAATATTATAAGTCTCGTGCTGTGGGTGTTACGTCCGAAGTCAGTCTTACTACTGACCGAAATCTTGTCAAACACTCTGTGCTTAAAAAGCATGATGTCTTTTATACCTCCACAATACTGGAAGTCATGTGGTATGAGCCACTATACAACAGTATGTAAAACAATAAAATTACAGATAAATAATTCAGTATAGTTATCAACTAAAACCTACTTTTAAAAATTATGATACAAATTTGATATCCCATGATTGTGATAAATATAATTCATCAGTATATATAATACCCATTACATATTGACCATGTATATTAACTATTTAACATGATGTAGGCTGTTTTGAAGTTAGCATAGGTGCAGAAACATGAATGGAAATTTGCATTTATTAACACAAGTTAGTTTTGTTATAGTTACATATTTTTTTCTCTGTTAGAATATGATTTAATCTGAAACCACACACACTTTCTTCCACTTGCTAGTTCTTCTCCTTTTAGAGATTGTGACATAATATATTGTTCTCATACTCACGGCATAAAATCAATCCAACAAGTACTGCCAGATTTAGATTTGGCAGGGCCCTAAGCTATGTAAATATTAGAAGCACCTTGTTCAAAAAAGAATTATGCAAAAACAAACTTTTTGTGGCCTCTTGTAAGGCTTCAAGATGTAGTTTGTTTAGCTTAAGTTATTTGGTAATAATAACCCTTTAGCAGGCAGATAATTTTTTAAAATCCTTGGATAGTGGGCAAATTATTTTCAGAAAATTTGCAAAACAGAGGCCATGTTCAAACAAGTGAATTAATCATATATAAAACTAAACATGATAATTTGATCAGCAGTTGTGTGTCATAACGCAATAGCAAGAAAACAAAACAATAAAGCCCTCATTTTTAATAATGATATTTTGCAAGACAACCTTTACACAATCTTACACTAATGTTTCTATACATCATCATTGAATTGGTCAATGAGCAACCAATATAAAAATGCCTTACATTGAGCTACTGCAAAAATGTTATTCTGCCTGTGTATCATTGTTGGCAAAAAATGTTGCTTTACTTGCAAAAGGGTTAAGTAATATTTTAAGATAGATGATTCTCATTATCATTCATTCTTCATTGTGGTATATAACTTATACAAATATTTTTCTCTTTATTCATTCTCACTGTCTATTTCTTGCTTTGTTATTGTGTAATTTCATTAGCTGTTCTTTTAGTTTAGCTAACTCAAGTCCCTCAATTCTTTGTGGAAGCATTAGAAATGTTAAAAGCAATTTGCTCCTTTTTAAAATGCTTTTAAGAATCAATTCACTAACTTGTAAATACTTTAGAATATTCAAACGCATCAGTTTGTGTTTGAATGGGTCTAAAAGCTTTTGAATGAATATTATTTTTCTGAAAACTTGAGGAAACATTTTATCTGTAGATAATTTCCATTTATATAGTTTAGTATTCAAGCATTCGCTTTTTTCCGTAAAGAACTTAGTATCATTTGAAATAAACTTTAGAACTCTTCTTTGACTCATAAAAAAATGCTGTACTTCTTAGCAATCTACAAAAACAAAATGATTTTTTCACCATTTCATAAACAAAATGAATTAATATTAATCCCGCCACTAGAGTTTTAAATGCTCAAATGCTTTTAAACTAGTATGGCATACAAATTGCATTAAAATTTGAATGAGACATTAATTTTAATTTTTATTGTGTTAAAAATGGATCTGAAATAATAAAATTAATATATATGAGGGATATTCCCATTTATTTCAATGAAAACTAAAACATATAGAAGCAGCACAGTAACACTGTTGTATAGCAGAAATTTTCAGCGATAAAACATTTTTTTTCATGAAGTCACTAATGATGGGTGTGCTTGAAAGAGGGTTGCTCCAAAAGTAATGCCTCCTATTTTATCCCAACAGAGGCAAATGTTGTCAGTATAGAAATAGATATTGAACTTTCCTACCAATAACTAATGATTTTTTGCTTTGTTACAGATACCAACAGGAGAATCTACTTATGATGAATGTGACATTATATAAAAGGCATATGTTGATAGTATGGTAGTAGTGGTTGAACCTTTTTGCCAATAACCCATAATTTTTGCCTTGTTACAGATAGCAGGTGAAGAATCTACTTATGATTAAAGTGACATTATGTCAAAGGTATGGTTGTAGAGGTTAAACCTTTTTGTTAATAACCCATGATTTTTTTGCCTTCTTACAGATAGCAGATGAATAAACTGCCTGTGTATTATGATAAATGTGATGGTCACACACTTGTGTCCTGATGAATGTGATGGTCACACACAAGTGTCTCACTGGCTATTGAATAAATCAATTGGAGAATGTCTGATCATATATGGGAAATAAGGTTACCTCTGATTAGTTGTCAAGTTACATCAAGGTTATACAAGTTTCTTGAGATATTTCAAATGACTTGGTCTGTTCCAGACAAATCTGTGTACATTAGCAGTTTAGAAAAGCTAAAATCCAAATGACATTCTCCTTGCAATCTTAAAACATTTCCTTCTCTTATAGTAATTCATATACAACTGTATAACAGAATACAACAAGAGATCAGGAGGAGGAGAAAAAAAGAAATATGAGCATCTGTTTACAGAAATGGAATAAAAATAAATGTTTGAAAACAAAATAAAAAGATTGGTTGAATTTATGTTATTGAAATTTAATTATAGACTTTGGATTGGCAGATAATAAAGTACTATTTAATTATAATAAATATTTATAAAAAAGTAGTAAGCAAGAAAATAATAAAAATCATCATCAGCAGCACAGATATCCATGACCCTCTCTCACCACCCCTCCCTATTGTTCATCACTTCTGGCAGGTCCTCAGGGCTATATCCTGTATCTATACAGAGCTGCTATATGTAGGTTCGAGCTGGTTGCCCTGCCTTTGCTCATCCATATGAATGGCTCCACAGAAGTAGGTCACTTATGAGTTCGTCCCTACTTCTCCCGCAGTGTCCCACATGTCTGGTTTGTCTAACTTGGATAGTTTTCGTGATGGGTGCTAAGTGGCCGTACAGCTGCTGCTTTGTGGGATGCTGCCTCCAGGGCTTGTTCAGCATTGCTCGCAGCATTCTTGTGTAGTTGCCGTCAAGCTTTTTCTCCATCCATTTAGTTAGTGTCCATGTAGTTCATTCATATAGCAGTATCAACACGACCCCTGTTTGGAAGAAACTGCGTTTCATTTTATCAGTCAGGTCTGACTTCCATATGACCGATAGCCTATCGATAGCTGCCCATGCCTTCACTAGTCATGTATTGATGTCTGTCTTGGTTGATGAGACACTGCTTCCTAGGTAGGTGCACTTGTCAACTAGTTTCAGAGGGCTACCATTTAGTGTGAAGATGTCGCCTGTTCGATTAAAGCACTATGTCATTGGCATAGATGGCGACAGTAATTGGTTTTGTGCAGGGAAAGGAGTAGTGCCCTCTCCTACACCTTGGTGTAGTAGCTATTGAAAAGGGAGCTTTCGGGTTGCTCTCGACTACAGTCACCAACTTTACTTTTCAGGGAATGGAGTAGTGCCCTCCCCTTCAGCTTGGTGTTGTAGCTAATGAAAAGGGAGCCTTTGGGTCACCCTCAACTATGGTCGCCAACTTTACATTTAAAGTGCTTAGAACATCTATTGATAAAATAAAAGAAAAAAACAATAAAAATAAGATATTTAATAAAAAAAATATTTATCTGATAAAATTTAAAAAAATAATTTGGTGGACTGTGATTGAAAGTTAACAAAGATTCATTAAAAAACAAATGAAATTACAAAACTAGTTAAAAAAAACATTTGTTTCATAATAATGGTTAAATTTGTATATAAATTTAATGTACTAATATAAAACAACTATTATGGAATTGAGGTACTAATCACGGCTAGTTTCGGCTTGAAATCAAGGGGGATACATGCAGGTGGTTGGTTGTATGACTATTTGTTGTAAAACAACAAAAAAGTAGATATTTGAAGTAGTAATACAATCTAGGATTTTTATTACATGAAGAATCATCAACTATGACTAATTTCTTAATTGCATTTTCTCAGATCATCAGTCTCAGAATCTGAGTGTAGACTTACAATCCAAAAAGCAACAAAAATTAAGATGAAAGAAATACTAGTCAAATATCAATGATTGGAAAAGTGATTGAAAACAAACAAAGTTAATGTTTAGTTTTGATTTTCACTTTGAGATAGAATTTAAGGTCTTTAGCATGTAGTTGTAAGCAACAAAATATGTTAAAAGACTCATTTTTTTTTACACTCAATCTATTTTTTCTTTTCTTTATATCCCTATTCCTTATTCTGGGTATGACATTAAACTGCATCTGATTGTGATGCTCTGGTCTTATTTAGGGTAATAAGGAGTATCCCTTCATTAACATTACTCTCAGGTCCACTCTGACCCAGAGTGGTGGTACCTGTTAGGGTCCCATCAATGGGTCAAATAGAACTGTTCTGATTTTTGGTTGTGACTATTATTATCAATGATTTGAAACCATACAGCTGGGTGCTAAGTGTTAAGATTTTATAAAAATAGTTAACAAATAAAATTACTAATTTTAAATAGTAATGGTTGAAACCATCTGTGTGAAAACAAAGAATTAATATTAAATAGAATTATCAGTGTTAATGATATTTGAAACCATTTAATTGTGTGCAAACAAATGAGCCATGACTCATTTCAAAAGTTACCCACAAACTATTTGCTTACAAACCATACATATAAACAAGATCTGGCATTATTGAACCTTCAAGGATTGATATGCCATAAAACCCAACCCAACCAAATCATCCATATTCCATGGGTTCATGTCTTTATTTATGCAATAGTATGAAGTAAAAGGTAAACACTGTCATCCAGAATTTTAAGTTGGTTACATTTTTCTCAATGATAATTCTTATATTATGAATGGTAAAGCAAGGAAAAAGAGAGGAGAGAAGGAAAGATTGATGTGATAGAGGTAAATTGTGCCCCTTTATTATTCAAATACTAGATCTTGAGGTTTCTATATTGGCTGTTGTTTACATATGCTCGGTTTGGTTTATTTAACTGCATATCAACTCCTTATGGGATATTTAATGCTAAAATTTGATTCACTAGTAAATGTATGATAATAATCATAATATTTTCAAATTTTCATTGCTTCTTTTACATTGCAGACGTTTTATTTGTCTGTAATTATTTGTTTGCACATGGTTATATGATGTCAAGTAACAATTCATACACAATTACATGGTTTTAAATAACACTTTTACTCAGTAATAATCATTTGTTTGCATGCAGTTATGTTATTCCAAGTATTCTTATGTAATACAAATAATTTAAAAACAATTATATGGTTTCAATTAACTAATGATAATTATCTTTAGTAAACAACTATATCTTCAAGTTATCGTCGCAGGAATTGGACACGGCGACATGAGTTCAAATCCTGGACTGATTGCATTTCACATAGCACTAATACCCTTGGGAAAGGTATAAATCCTAATTATTCTCCCTCCAGCTATGGGTAAATAGTAGGGCAGACTAGGTTCTTCAGCCTTGGTGAGGCAACTAGTCTAGGAGAAGGAAAACTCTGAATTCCAACCTATTAAACTCCGCTTAAAAAAAATTTACCTTGTGTCATATCATGACCGAGCGGAGGGGTTGGGTAAATATGGTAATATTGAATAACAATACTTGGAACCATTTACCTGTGCACAAACAAATGAGATCTAGCTTGTTTAAAATGTTACCTATGAACTATTTGCTTACAAATCATATCTACTTAATATATATATGTATAAAGAGGATCTGGCATTCATTAACCTGCAATGGTTGATATGCAATAAAATACAACCAAACCAAACCAAACCAACAAGCTGTGTGTATGTTTGAATGTGAGGTGTTGTCATGTGGTTATAATGAGATACAGGAAAAACCCCTGACTGTGGTTTGTTGCTAAGGCCTTCATAGGGTTATTGAGGCAATAGGTGCATAGAGAACTGAGAGAAGAACTTGCTACATGTGATGGGCAGGTTTGTGAGAGAGCTGGAGCATGATATGACCACTAGAGATGCTAGTAGAGCTGATATATAGGAATAGCTCATGAGGCTAGAAGATTGGCTATGATGGTTGGTTGGTTGGCTGGTTGTGTATTATGGTGTATCAACCCTTGTTGGTAATTTGATGTCAAATCCTGTTAATACACACACACACACACACACACACACACACACACATATATATATATATATATATATATATATATATATTAAAAATGATTCTTAAACAACTAGTTTGTGGGTTACATTTTTTTAACAAGTCAGAGCTCATTTGTTTGCACACAGTTATATGGTTTCAAGTGTTATTTTCTAACACTAATAATTCTATTGAACATTATTCATTCCTCTACATACAGTTAAATAGTTCCAAGTATAGTAAATGCTTGAATATGTCTATTTGACTGACAGATGGGACCCTAACAGGTACTACATGGTGTCAAAGTAGACCTAGGAGTAATGGCAATGAAGAGGTAGTCAACATTTCCCAAATTTTCAGAACTTGATTCTCACCGTCAGATAGTTGAGTATCATATCCAGGATATTTGTTGGAGGAGGGAGGATCTTACCCCACCGCAGAGGTGTAGTTGGAGAATTCTACAGCCCCACCTTATAGGGTCAGACTCTGATGTTTTGCTGTGGTCTGTGGTGGTCTGTCATGTTTGATGGTCATTGGAGCTGAGAGAGTTATTTTGCCATGTGTGATAGCTGGTGGGGCCAAGAAAAAAGAGGGTGGAAATAAAGAAGTATTTATGTTTTTGGAAAAAAATCACTGAATCATTTGGTGCATCACCTGCTGGCACCTCCTGATTGGCCAAAAGTGCTCAGTCCCTGGTGACATGACCTGCTGACCATTAAGTCTGCTCAATTGGGAGTCAGTGACCCCATACTGATCACAGAATGTTTAGAATATAACATAACCATTGCACCACCTCCACCTCCTAACATATTACACCTTATATTTAGATATCTATGTACCTGACCAAAATATTTTTTATTCATTCCATTCCCCCTGACCGACAATTAGTTTTTCTCCACCCAAACAAACTTATCTCTTTATCTCTCTCCCCAATTCCCTGTAATCAGGCTGACTGAATATTTACAGCTTTATCTTTCTATTATTTACTTTTCTAGTGAGTCAACAGCTGTCTTGAAATTAATGGATCAGGAAGCAGAAAACTACATTATTCAGTTTTTCTATTTTTAGTTCTAATTAATAATTAAATCAATTTAATTTTTTTTTTTTTGCAGCTTGTTTGAATTTGAATGTTTTACACACAAAATTTATTAGCAGTGTTAACTTGAAAAAATACCCTCCCCTCCATACATATGCTGTTAAAAGTATTTTATATCTCATATGAATCAGAATTTGTACATACAATTAATATATTGATGAATGCCATAAAATAAATCAATCACCTTAGTATTTTTATCCTTCCTGTAATTGCTCATCTAAAATACACTTTAGATTTAGTTTGGTTTAGTTTTATGGCATATCAACCATTGTAGGTTATTTAATGCCAAATCCTCTTTCTACATATATATATGATTTGTAAACATATCTTGATAATATTTTTAAATGAGCCTGAGTTCATTCTTTTGCACTCAGTTAAATGGTTCCAAGTATTCTTATGTATCACTATCAATTCAATTAAACTTTAGGCATTTGTTTACACACTGTGAATTAATCAAACAGTTCTATTTCAAACAATTCAATTTAGCATAAATCATTTGTTTCCACATAGTTTGAATAGTCAAAAAGTTCTAATTGACCCATAGATAGGATCCTATCAGTTACTACTACTCCAGGTCAGACTGTACCGGGGAGCAATGGCAATAAAGGGGTACTCCACATTCTCCAAAGCTTGCGGGCTGGAGCCTCACCATCATGTCATATCCAGGACATATGTTGGTGGGTGGGGTGGGATTTGGGTCTTACCCCTCTGCAGAGATGCAGTCATCATATTCTGCACCCTTATGTGACAGGGCTTTTTACATACACTTGAGGTTCAAAGGTTAATAATCATGAAATTAGGCATTTATATAAAGATTTTGTAATTAGTGGGTTTGCTGACAACTGTGTAACATTTAACAAAGGGAATTCAATTATTTGATAATACCTAACCGAAGTAATTATTATTTTAGTTTTTTCTAATTGAGGGTTCAAAATGAGATGGTGATGGTAAAATCTCATGTGTCGTAGATGTCAAGTTGGTTGATAATCGTTCCACTAGTTTGCACATCAATTTAGTAAACATATTGAATGGGGGGGGGGTAAATTCATGACTTTTTTTTATTAGTATCAATGCAAACATAAGTAGACTTAGCTGGAATTCAAACTCTGTTTGCTGATTTCGTTTTCCTCACTAATAAGTGTTTCATCATCTTGCACTTAGATTTGGTGCGTGTGCACAAGTGTCTCTCTCTCTCTCTCTCTCTCTCTCTCTATATATATATATATATATATATATATATATATATATATATATGCACACACAGTGTTTCAGAAAAATTGATATTTGGTAATCTAAATACTTGACCAATTCTTGTTCAAATGATCTTGAATTTCAACAGCATGTTAAGAAACAAAAAACATTTCTACTTCTGCGGTTAAAATTTGAGATCATTTGAATGAGAATTGGTCAAGTTATTCAATTATAAAATGGTATCCATTTTTCTGAAACACATCAAATGATATCAAATTTTTTATAACACCCTGTACATTTCAAATGATATCAACCCTATACACACACACACATATATATATATATATATATATATAGAAAGAGAAAGAGAGAGAGAGACTCATGCCATTATTATAGATGTTAATGTGAACACAAACAGCCTAAGCTGGAATTCAAATTTGGTTTGTGGATTTTATTCTCTGTGCTGACAACCATTGTACCACCTCACATTTCCGAGTTAAGAATATTGCTTCAAGGTAAATATATTGAAGTGTGACTTCCAGATTCTGTTTTAGCTTTAGTGTTACCTAATCAATACCTGAAATTTATCATTCTTAACCACAAACACTGAAACAAACATGATTCTAATTAAGTGTGAAATTGTACAGAGATTTGTTCAAATTTACATTAATGAATTAAAAATGATATTTTATTATGATGTTTATATTTGACTTATCTGGTAGAAAGCAAGAAAATAGGTAAACATATCGATCCTAACATGTGTTAAATATTAAAGAAGCTGTCATATGTTGGAAGGAGATGCTTCTTTTAATCCTGTCTATGTCAAATGACAATTATGCTTTTACAACTGCAAAGATATGAACACATAATGGATGAATATTTAAACTGAATACTGTGTTTGTGTGTTGGTTCAATTCTGTGATTATTTCTAGGTAGAACTTTTGTTCTCTTTCGAGTTTACTGTTCACGTGTAAAGTTAAAATAGAATGACAAAAATAGTGTTCAAGATTTACTTTAGGGAATGTCCCCATTTTTCTTTTTGAGTTAATTTTTGGTGCTTTCAATTAATAGCAAAAATTTTGAATTTTTGTCCTTCACAGCTTTTGGTTAGCAAGAAGGATGACTTGGTGAGGGGTGTGCTTTTCATAATGGTTGTCTTCTTAGAAATGGAATTAGTGAACCAAATTCAAATTTTAGACAAGGCTATTTGCATTTCACTTGCCTTGGGAAAGGCATGAATCCACCTGTTCTCCCTGCAACCTCAGCTATGGGTAAATACGAAGACAGATTAGGCTCTTTAGCCTTCATTTGGCAACCAGTCTAGAAAAGGGAAATCTCTGAATTCAAACCAGCTTTACTCAGCTTAAAAATTGCTTTTGTGTCAAATCCTGTCAGTGGCTAAGGAGTCAGGGTAAATACATATACTTAACATAATCGAACATAAAGAATAAAGCAATTTCCAATCCAATTTGTAATTAAATGATAATTTTTTGGAGTCTTCCTTAGTTCTCTTGACATAAAGATAACAATAAAATACTTATTAGAATGTTTTCTTTTTTGGGATACCTTAGACATCATCGTTTGACACTGATCTTATTCCTTTGGATAGAGTAGGGATGTGCTGCAACTGTACCTCAGCCTTGATTTGCTCTTTGGCCAAAAAGACTCTCAAGAAGTTATTCAAGAGGAAGACCAGATTGGCTTTGTATAAAAAAAAATTTCATGTTCACCAGGGATATTTATTGTAAAGTAAAGATTAATGATACCTAGGAAAAAAGGAAGATAACCCTTTTTTTCTTTTGTCTATATATCAATAAAATTTTCATTGTTTGCAAGTAACTTTATCCCAGTAAAAATTACGTGTCATAGCAAGATTTTTTTAAATGCTTAGAAGTAAAATTTCCTGTCTAATTTGCAAATAAAGGATAATTTTATAGAATCACCATTGGCACTAAATATTTTTTTAATCATCCAAATTTTGATATGATTATGAAACACTTATTAGAATCTTTTACTCCTTCCAAAAATATCAGTATCATCATTTATCACTGTTACAGCAGGAACCTAACTGGTCCATGGGTTATTGAGTATGTAATAAAATCAAAGTTAAAATAAGTTTTTGCAATCTTTTATAACCATAATTACATAATTTTTATCAGAGCAATAATTCATTTAAAATGCCTTAACAAATAAATCAATTTACGTCTATAGGGGTCTGTATTCATGTTGAACATCATTTTTTTAATCATCCAAATTCTTGATGTAAGGGAGATAATTGTGAAATGCTAATTAGAATCATTCACTCTTTCTTAAAGAGAAGCATCAATATCATCATGGACTGCTGTTAGAACAGGAATCGAACATGGTCAAAAGTCATTTAGTAAAGAAATATTTGTGACACATTACATAAGTTTTGATTAGACAAGCCAAATATATAAATTAGAATGCATGTAAAAGGAAATAATCCAATGAAAAATTTATTAGATAATTAAAGAAAAAAGAATGAGTGTATAGAGATTAACTACAACACACAGTTTGAAAAGTTCTGGTTTAGAAAGTCTCATAAATAATTGCTAGTGAATTTGTTCCTCTCTTGGTGCCTTCTAAATGCTTCTTTGTATTAAAAGTTGGCTCTGTTCCATAAATTCCTACCCACAAACAAGATAGGTTTACACACAAACTTGTTGCTTGAAGACTATATTCTTTAAACAGAACAGTCATAACATATATACATAACTACAAGGAATTTGTAAATATTGAAATCTTCTTTGCTCTATCATATGGTAGACATCAGATAAATAATCCCAATTGGCATAAAATCAGTCGATGTTCGTTTACTGGAATATCGAAGATGAAGCAGATATTTTACCTGGCTGAGGATTGTATTTTTTTTTGCAAGATGATACTGTTAGTCTAGTTGTGATTGCAAAGACTTTAACAACTTATGTTACAGGTTATATTTATAATAGTAGCCACTTGCAATAGTACCATGATAGTTCTTCATGATATCAATATGTGATGCAGAAGCTTTAAAGTAATTAGTGTCTTTCAAAGAGTAAAAATAAAGGGCTTGATTATGTTAGGAAATTTTAAATTTGGATGTAAATTCTGATCTTAACCCCACCAGGCTTTGACTAAAATTGCTTAATTGGATTCTCGCATATAAAAATCAGTCCTGAGACCCCCTCTGATATTAGGGACCCTGAAGCTTAAGCCTCATTAGTTTCATGGTAGATATGTCACTAGTCTGGGTTGTTCTCACTCTTAAATATTTTAGTGCCTATTTTTTTGTTTATTCCTCTAATTAAAAACACTTGGGAAAGGTAGAAACCTCCTTATCTCTCAGCTGTGGATTGAATGCTACAACTAATTCTACATGGATGGCTTTGACATTAAATAACCCACAAAAGTTGATGTGCAATTAAAGAAAGCAAACCAAACCAAACCATTTAAATATCTGCTGTTTTTTTCTTGGAAGTATTAGTAGTATAGTCATTGTTGTGTCATGAAATACATAAAGTCAACACACACATAGAAATAAGAAGTATTTTATGCTGGAGAGAATATGGTACACTGTTGACTAATGGAAATAACCATTAGTAGTAAGTTGCTCTCTCAGTCTATAGCAAGTACTGTTTTAAATAGTCTTTAACCTAGTCTATCTTGTCAGGGTGTTCCACCTACTCCACAACAGTCATTATTATAGGAAAAGAGACACAGAGAACAAAGTTGAAATCCTGGATGGAACTGTTAACGTTTTTCTTTATGCTAAATCACTTGGAAAAAGCCTGAATCCATCTCTTCTCTCAATAGTAATGGATCGATAGACTAGGCTAGTCTTGTAGGTAAGCAAACTAGTCTTGATGAAGGAAACACTAAGGAGAGTAGGTGAGCAATTTAGCGACTGAAACTGTATATAGTGGAGTTGGGACTCTCTGCTCCACAAGGAACTACAGGAGCATGCTTGGAGCATAATAGTTATCATTGTAATAAATGGACTCAGCCAAATTCAATAATACCCTTAGGAAAGGCATGAATCCATTCATTCCCAAATAACAAATATATATTGCAGGCAAACTAAGCTCTTTAGCCTTGGAATGTAAGCTACTCAAAGAGAAGAAAAAATTTGAATTCAAACCAGGTGTAGTACTCTACTTTAAAAAAAAATGGTCTTGTTTCAAATCCTGTCTATGACAGAAGGGGTTTGTGAGTATATATATATATATATATATATATAGGCAGCATTTGTTCATTGATACATATTTGATTTAACATAATAGACATTTTTTGTCTACATATTTTTTCTTAATCCTTTCAAATTGCCGTATTGATCATATGATATTGGGCAGGAATTGGTTGATAAAACTTCCATAATTAGTTATTTTCCAAGTACATTCTGCCCAACTTTGGGTCATCATCAGGGGAGAATGTATTACAAAAGTGATGTAACTTTAGTATGTACATTACTACTTTGTAAGAATGAGTGTTTGTATTTAAAAGGATTAACAAAAAAAAAATGTAGACAAAAAATGTCTATTATGTTCAATCAAATATATATATATATATATATATACACACATACATATAAGATCATTCTCGTACCTCACCATAATTTATTTCTCTTGAAGAATTTCATGATCTCTTGTGAACTGAAGTAAATAAATAACAATGACAAAACCATGAATGTGCCAATACTGCATGCTTTGTTCTGTTGAAGTTTCCTTAGAAGGATTATTGTTTCTAGCAGATCTCTGATCATTAGTACAATGGTGCTGAGTACTTTCAAAACTGACACTAGGAGGAAATTAGATTTTGGGGAAAGAATTATTCTCTGAATGGGACCTGATAAATCTTATGCAGGCAATCAGTCTTGCCACTTCAACTACTGGATAGAGTTGAAAACTGGTTGGTCTTGTGACTAGAGACAGACAAAGAGATGCTTGCACTGAATCTGATACAATGTGAAGTATTGTCCAAGTTTGTGCCATTGGCAGAGATGCAAGCTGACAAAGGCATCAGCTTGTCATGCAGTAGATTGTAGATTTCCACCTTTAATGCACTTTTCAATAGTCAGAACTTTTCTTGGATTAAACTGTTAATGATTTACAAAAGTTCTACCGTAGGTCTCAAGGCTGTTTGCTACTTTAAGTAGTACATTGTAGTTTATAGCTTTTGCGTAAACTTTTGAGGTTGTGCTTGAGGTATTTTATAATGAATAAAATCCTTGCCTGTCAAATAATTTTGACTAAAAGGAAAAACAATAAAAACAGCAATCATTTTTTTTGCTTTTAGATATGATTATATAGTGAATATATATATATATATATATATAAAAAGTGGCTTATTCCATTTTGAAGAACTTTGTAATTTTTAGTGACCTAGTAATATACAGTGAATCTATAAATAAAAAAGGTAAAGGGTGATGTGTAAAAGGTTTTAGATATCAAACAAAAGCATAATTCCAAAAAACTTTTTTGACTGAAGATGATACTGGGCATGCCTTTGCACATTTAGTAGTTTCAGTTTCTTTGATTAAGGGGATATCAATCATAGTGGGTTATTTAACACCAAAGCAGTCTTAGTAGAAGAACTGAAGTGATCCTATTTAAGCCATAGCTCAGGGAATTAGAAGGTTCATACCTGTCTCAAGAGTATTAGTTTGAAAGTGAAGTTTAAACTTGCTCACTTTGAGACGGCGAAGAAGCACTTTAACCATTATGCCATGAGGACTTCTCCTCTCTACATTAAGTGGGGGAGACAATATCTATGAGATTACGTGATGATATTTCAAATACTGTATTGTGAGGGTTGAGTACAATGCTACATGATGCTCAACAAATTACAAATATACTCAAAAGATTATTGCAAAGTCTTGCAAATCAAAGATTCTGTTCATTCATTATCAATTTTAACTTTTATTTTCCTTAATTTTAGTGGGTTTTAAAAAAAAATTTTTTTTTTTTTTAATAGTAGTTCACTCAGATCCTTATTAATTTTGACTTTCATTGATTTTACTATTTTTTTTATAGCAATTCACTATTATCACTATTTCTATGATAGCAAGGAACTATGCACATCAGAAACAAGAAGCCCGTGAGACTTGAACGTAAGTTCCCTTTTGCCTTGGGAAAGCCAGGTTCTTTGAACCTGCAGCTTTAGCTTTACCATGTAATCCATAAGAACACCTATAAATCCATTCAATATTCTTACCTTCTGTCTGCTGTCACTGGTATTGTTAATAGCATATCTTCTTTTTATTTTTTAGATGAATTATTATCAATAATAATAATTAATTTTGGCTGGTGTTTTTCTTCATCTTAATTTCAGTTAATAATAATAAACATTGTTTTATCTAAAAAAAACATAAATGAAAAAGTTATTTTCCCATTTTTCTACCTGCTTGTGTTTTTATCAGTTCATAAGGCTTATTTATGGATATAATAAATCATAATAATAAGTAGCTTAAAAGTATTTCAATAATTTATTGTTACTTAAATTAATACACAGACCAGAGGAAATTTTGAACTTTCTAAAAGAAATCAACCTCTTCATCAAAATCTAACCAAATATTATAAAACATAACAAAATCCCATACCCTAAATTTTAAAACATGCACAAAAGACAAAATCAGTCTAACCTTTCTGGCATTAAATTACCCTTAGAGGTTGGTATGCTGTTTAACAAAACACAAACTCAAGCTTAAATTAATGCAGTAAATCCCTTGGCCAATGGCATCCAACAAAATATTAATATAAATTGATTCTAAAAACGGAATTCAAACAGCAGATTTAAATTAAATTTTAATTTCATTAGATTCACCTTCAAGGATTTAAATAACATAATTCATGAATTTTAGGTGAAATGTATAAATAACTATTTCAAGCTTATTACTTTATAAGATTTAAATTTTCTTTCAGATTTCTGTTACCTTAGGCAATATCATTTTAATAGTTTACTAATTTTAATTTCTAAAACTTTGTGCTAGCAGAAAACTAATGTAATTAGTCATGTCTAACACACATTCCTAACTTTTGGCTACAAAATTCTGGAAAATAAAACATCCCTCATGTATAATACACATTGACCTTTTAGAATTTGTAGCAGATACATTTCTACTAAATTTAACATTTGTTGAACTTTTTATCCAGTTTGTCTTCACCAAAAATAAGAATTTATGTAGTTTATATAAGGTTTAGAAATACAAAATTTCTACAGTATTTTGGTCAAATGCAAAGATATGTTCACTCAAAAATTTAACAAACTTTCCGTGTAAATAAGTTCACAATAGAAGAGTCAAATTATAAACAAACACACATTCCAGTGGTTATTTCTCTGTAGTGGTATAAAATAGAAGTATTTATTATACATTAGTTAGTTTAGACCATAGATATAACTTAGTTTCAGTTATGTCTTGAAAACAGCAATGCACATAGCTGAAAGAAAAGCTAATATTTAGTTCTTGTGTATAACACACACACACCAAGCTTTTTGCTTTCAAAACCTAGGGGAAAAGTATCTGTCATACATCAATGATTATGGTAATCTCCAACGATAATTTTGTGAGAATATAAAAACAAACAGTTAGAATGGTTAAAATGAGTGGTAATATTTTCTTAACATAAAAAACAGTGTTATTGCTTGAATTTTATAAAAATAACTATTGTGTTTGTTATATATCCTGATAATATTTTTCATAGCTTTGGTTAATAAAGTTTGCTAAGTGTATTTGTTTTAGCCATGAATTTTGATAACTTTTCATTAATATATGTGTCATGAGTCTTTTAAAAGCCATTCAAAACTACCTTAATATGCATGAAATAAAATGATATATATATATGTGGACAGTGAAAACTGTTACTTGTGGAAAACAAAACTTATTGCAGTTAAACACCATTTTGAAAGTCTGCTGTTTCCTATTTTTTGAAATTTTATAATAACCAGCATCCTTAATTATGTTGCCTTGATAACTCTATAGACAGTTGTAGAATTTCCCCTTATTGGTTTTCACATCTTATTTCTATTTCATATCTTATGTATATTACTTGCTGTATTTATAAATTAATTAAAAATTTGGCGACTGTAGTTGAGTAACCCAAAGGCTCCCTTTTCAGTAGCTACTACACTGAGGTGTAGGGGAGGGTGCCACTCCTTTCTCGGAATGGCTCCACTTTACCCTTGATACGTACCTTATAATGCTGAGTTTTAAGCAAGGAGGTATCAAGTACCATTTTTAAGTCTTTGGTATGACTCGACCTGGGATTGAACCCAGATCTCCTGGACCATTGGCGGATACTCTACCCACTAGGTGAATGAAGTTTGAATAGTCAAAACTGACTGCTTGGTGACTGTTTATTTTATTTTTTTTTTTACCTATGTGATCATCAAAAAAACCAAGAGACTCCCATGTGCAGGTATGCCTTTATATCAGAATATAAAAAGATACTATTTACCAACCCCTCCGCTCGGTCAGGATATGACATAAGGTCAATTTTTAAGCGGAGTTTAACAGGTTTGAATTCAGAGTTTTCCTTCTCCTAGACTAGTGGACTAACCAAGGCTGAAGAACCTAGTCTGTCCTACTATTTACCCATAGATGGAGGGAGAATAATTGGATTCATACCTTTCCCAAGGGTATTAGTGCTATGTGAAATGCAATCAGTCTCGTCCAGGATTTGAACTTGTGTCGCCGTGTCCATTTCCTAAGACGATAACGACTACACCACGGGCACCTCCATATATAAAAATATAAAAAGATACCCAGCGTATGAGAGCTTCTTGGTCTGATCATTGCATTGTTGAGAAACTGATAATTACTGAGCACAAATGATTTTTATTCTGTAACCTAAATTTATATAAAGTGTGATATCCTTTAAGATGTAAATAATTTAAAATAAAAATTGATATCATTTGAGATGTAAATAATCTATGCAAACCAAGATTACTTACATCTCAAGTGATATCAATTTTTTTAAATACACTGTATATATAACTTCAGATTGAATAAAGAATTTTTATCAGTTTTTCTAAAGCAGCCTATGTGTGTGTGTATATATATATATATATATAGGTTCTTTTTTTGTAATTTTCACAATATTACCAGTAGCTTTTTATATGTCCTATATATATATGTGGACATTGAAAGCCAATTTTTCTCACATTTTTGTACTCTTCAATTTGTAACTTGCGGAATTGTTGTTCATTTTAATTTCACATAAACAGGATGTAGACTGGCTCAACTGTCTGACTCACTTAGAAGTAGCACAATTTTTTGAATACTGAACTATTACAAAATTATTTCTAAAGAAAAGAAATGGTTTTAAATCAATAATATGAAATAGGAGTTATAAAAGAAAATTGACAAAGAATGGAAGTTTTTCTCATTTTAAATATTAGATAAATTTGATAAATATGATTGTGCATGTCTATTTATTTTTTAAAAGGTGAAATTGCACCTTGATTTGAGTAGCACACATTTTTATCTTGTCTGCTTTTATGGTTGTCTGCTACAAACTTGTTGAGAAATTTTTGATAGGACTTAGAATTTTGAAGAAGTCTACATATGAAGTTAATTGATTGGTTGTTATTTGATGTTTTTTTTAAATAGGAGTTGAAAAAAGAAAATTGACAGAAAGTTTTCCTCAGTTTGAATATTAAACAAATTAGATAAAAATGTTATGGTGCATGTCCATATATATATGTTTTTTTTAAAAGGTTTGTCATATCTCTTGTGGTTGGGATTTATCATTCATTTTCAGAAATGAAACCAAAATATACCATTTTAACAATTTTACACATCATAATCACATTTTCTTTTATTCTACTTGTTAATTTTTGGTTGGTATACATTAAAGCTTGTAGCATAATGGTTAGTCTTGTAGGAAATTGACTTGGTATCTCAAGTTAAAGTCCTAGGCTGAGTTGTTTGCTTTTAACATGATACTAACACCCTTGGGAAAGGTATAAATCCAACTATTCTTCCCCTAGTTATCGATAAATAGTAGGGCAGAATGGGCTTATTAACTGTGGTATAGCAAACAATCAAGGAGAAGGAAAACTTGGGATTCAAACCAGTTGTTCTCCATTGAAAAGAATGACCTCATGTTGCAACGGTTGGGTGTATATATATATAAACTTGCCCATTGACATAATGGTTAGTGTTTGCCAATGGCCCTGGAGACCAGGGTTCAATCCCAGGTTGAGTCACACTAAAGACTCAAAAATGGTACTTGATGCCTCCTTGCTTTAACACTCAGCATTATAAAGTACAGATTAAGGATAAGTGGAGCAATCCAGAGAAAGGAATAGTGCCCTCCCCTACACCTCACTGCAGTAAGGGAGCCTTTGGGTCACCCTCAACTACGGTTGGCCAACTTATATATCTATAACTATCAAAGCTTCATGTATATGTCTGTGTATCTTTACATTGAGATTTTGGGTTGAAAAATTATTCTTTACTAGAGAAAAGGAGTAATATTGTAAAGTTATAAAATTAAAAAAAGAAGAAAAAACTGTTCTACTCACCAGTCTTGTGGGCTTCGGTTCCCCACTATTACTTTTCAGACTTTTAACAGCTTTTTTCCACATGCCTTTAATACTTGCTGAAGAATGGGTCTTTTTTGGCTCCTGATCGGCGCTTTCAACAGCACCATTGTGGTTAGGACTTAGCACCTCGATCTGGAATACAGGAAGATCATATGTTGGTTTCAGAAAAAATATACATTCTAAATGAACAAAATCTTATCAAACAATTAGCATGAATTGCAGTGTACGAGTCAAACTTTTGAAGCCTGAAAAAAATCTCTGCAAAACTAGGAGTGTATTTAAATGGTAGAGCCAAAATCCAGACCTTTACTACGGGGGGGGGGGTCAACCAGTAGAACAGTACTCCTAACCATTGGTATACACCACTTAATGTAACTCCAGCAAACTGCCACAAACATTTCCAACTTAAATATGTTCACCAAACAAACACAGTTTACTATAAAATGATCAATGGTAATACAAATTAAGGATTATATTAATGCTATATCACATGCCTTTTCTAACACCTGATGTGCAGACTGAACACTAACTGGAACATCATAGCAGCCTGTCAGACAACTATGGTTTGTTGTTTATCTATACAACTCCATGATAACACAATAGATAATGAATTTACATGAATATAGTCTCTAATGTGTAAGATTTGCATGTTTCATATATGGCTGATGTAATCCTGATTTCAGAGAAAAATTACGTACACCATACACTACTGCAGTAATGACAGTTTAATGAGACATAAAGGTAGTTTATTGAATATATACATGTTGGCATTATTACTGCACTTATATGGCACAATATTTTCAATGAAGGTTACTTGGCCTACTAATAGCCTACTGTATGTTTGGGTGTTGACCTATACAGTTGATATAGGTCGAACCCAAAATTTTGAGCTAAAAATCTTGAGGTTGACTTATAGACTGCAGTTTGTGGTACCTGATAAAAAGAAACATTGATTTTTTAAAAGACTTATGTAAAATAGATAAAACGCAAACAGTTTATTCTTATAGATTGATCGATGGCATGTCAACTTGTCTAAGGTTATTTTATGCTAAGAGGTTAGGAATTTATTGACATATTATGTAAATAATTAAATTTTTTTTGTAGGTTCTTAGAAGTTTTTCCACACAGATATCTTTAATTTGTTTAAATCAGTATTTTTATAAGATCCTGATGTTTGTATGCATATGACTATAACCTAGCTAAAATAGCATATCATAGTGAGACTTTTATTAATAGAACAATACACTTAGAAAATAAGGCAGTTTCCTGTCCAATTTTAAACTAACTAATAATTTTGTGCTGAAAGTAATTTTCAATCCTCCAAATTTTCAATATAATGGGAATAACAATAAAATGCTGATAAAAATCTTTCACTCTTTGCTGAATAGAAGCATTAATATCATCATAGACCATTGTGAGAAGAGAAGACAACAGGTTCAAAGGTTGTGTATTTACAATACAAAAATCCCATACACTGATCTATTAACAAATTTGTGATGATCAAATATGCATCAACCTCCACTATATATAAAATACTATTGGTGAGTGCCTGACAGTTTATAAGAAGAAGCAGAAGAGAAGTGATACTTTCCAGACTTTGCATTGGTAACACCCACCTTATCCACTCACACCTCCTAAAATGCTCTATGTGTAAAGTACCCACCTCACAATCGAACACATTCTCTTAAATTGTGACTATTTCAGATAAACTCACCAAAAATATTACCAGACAAGCAACCTAAAGGAATTTTCAAAAACACCAAACCAGAAGACATTTTGAGTATTCTAAAAGAGACAAAACTTTTCCCCAAAATCTGATCAAATCAACCTTTTCACTAAAATCTGATTAATATAATCAAATACTATAAAAACCCATGCCCTAAACCCTAAAATCTCGGTAGAAGACAAAATCAATTTAACCTTTTTGGCATTAAATAACCCACTTAGTTTGATATGCCATTATAAAAGAGAAAGTGAAATGTATACTACATCTCACTACAGTTTCTCCTTAAATTACATTTTAATGTTGTAATAGCTTGACACTGTTAAGGGGAATGCCAGTGAGAAATTTAGGAGTTTGTCTTTTTCAGTTGTTTTAAACAGGAAATGGTCAGTTTAGTTGGGAAATTATTTAGCAAAATAATAAAAAGAATGCTTGCTGAAAAGTCTAAGTACTATAGATTATAACTTAAGAGTAAAATTATAGAAGTTTGCATGTTAGAACAAGAGAAAGACATTGACGGTTGCTCAACCAAAATTTAAATTTGGTTATTAAAAAGACAAATGAATATTGATTTCTGATCAACTGTGAACATATATGCTCACAGATTACAACAATATTACAACTGAGCACACAATTTGTCAGAAAAATCAATATGAGTCAAGACATCTGACTTAAATCATTTTAAAAGATCAATATATATATATACTTTAGTTCAAAAGGTAAAGATGACTGACTTATCATTTTAAAAGATTGACATGAGCACTGCTGTTCAAATGTGAAGATATTTGTCTTAAATTATCTTCTAAGTTAATTTATGCTTAAAAACTGTGATGGCTGATGGGTTGATTATTTTAATGTCAACCCATCTGGTGTTATTTTATGCCTAGAGGTTAGGGAATCAGGTATACTGTACATTTATATTTAAACTTTTTGCGTCGTTTTTTTTGTACATGGTTATAATATTATTATTCCTATTTATTACAAATAATTTGCAAACAGATCTATTTGACCTATAGATAGAACCCTAACAGATACTACCATTCCAGGTCAGAATAGACCTGGGAATAATGGCACTGAAGGGGTACTCCACACTCTCTAGAACTCTGGAACTGGAACCTCACCATCAGATGAAGTTTCATGTCATAGCCAGGACACACCTTTTAAATATGTTGTGCATTCCCCAGAAATCTGTACATCACAACTTACAAATGATTTATTCTGCATCATTATTTTCTGCCATTTTTTGGTTTGTAAAATTGAAGATTTATTGCTTATTAATATATGATCATCAAATAGTATATTCTTTAGTTTCTTTATTTAATGACATAGCAGCCTTAGTGGCTTATTTAATGTAACAGCCAGGCAAGTAATATTTTTAATGTATTAGGTCAGCCCCAATGTTTATTCAATAGCATTAAAAGCTTTGAGTTGTGACAAATATCTTTCATAAAAACTGCTTTTGATTTAAAATTGCCATTTTGTTCATTTGTATACAATCAAGATGGAAGTAAATGAGCAACATTTTCTGTATATTATGCATTTTCTAAATTTTAAGTTATTACAAGGGTAGTTTGAATTTTACCAAGTTAGATATAATGGGTTCATAAAATGTGGCTTGATGTTGTAGCAAAGGAGTCATCCAGATACTGTGATAAAAGAAGCAAACTGCAAAACAAATAACAGGAGGGTGAGTTGAACAGACTTAATCTTATGTATTATTTTGGCAATAAGCAATAATTTATAAAATGTTTTTCTGTGAGTATTAATTTTGTATAATGTCTATAAATGTTTTTGCATTTTTAAAAGATTTCTGACTTGCTGATTAGTCCTGAATTACCTTGAAGATAAAACTTGGTTATCATTGTGAAATTTGAGACAAATCTTTTGGTTTGCTGGTTGGAAAATCCAAATCACAGTCTGTTCTCTTTGACTTCAGGACTGTTACTGACTGATAGGGAAAAGCTGGTGTTCAGCCCCACTAGGTCTTAGAGGCAAAATAGGGAAAAGTTATTTTTGCCCAATATGACCCATTAGTGTTTTTCAATTTTTAGATTTGATGAAACACTTTAGTTTGAGATCATTAAAAAAGAAAGGTAAAAATATGGCTTAACTTCACAGAAAGCTGTGCCATTCATGAAGAAGGTATTGTAAATATCAGAATGTTAAGAGAGGTTTGTAAAGTTTAATACTTCTCTATAGTAGGGTAGACCAACTCAAATTATCCAAATCAAGCATTGAAAATCATTCATACTATCTTGCTTACATTAAATGCTTTTATGTATGACTTCCACTCAAGCAAAAAATAAAAGAAAGTGTGATGGGTGATGAAAATTATGAAAACCAACAACCTCTCATTTAAATTTTCTATTTAAAAAAATTGTGATGGGTGATGAAAGTGGATACCTTAAAACAATGTGGAATGCAAAACATAATTGGGAAAGGGAACTCTCATTAACAGTAGCAAAGGTGGACTTCAACCAAAGAAAGTGATGCTGTATATAGTGTGGAAATGGAAATTAACTTATTCTGGAGGAGAACCAAATGATTGATTTGAATAGATAGCACTCCTAATTAGTCCAACTGAAGGTTGCAATGAGCAAAAAGCGTCTGGAATTAGTTAAGAGAAAGGGCATGATATTCCATCAGGATAACATTAGATCACATGTATCTTGGTTTACTAGGCACAAATTGTTACAATTTGACTGGGAAGTTTTCACTCATTAGATGTTTGAATCTTGGATTAACTTTGATTCTATCATTCTTTTCAGAATTCTCTTAACAAAAAAAAAAAAAAAATCTTCTGGAAGACTGCAAAAGACACTTCCAACTTTATGGCTATACTAATGAATAAAACATCTCTTTCTTTCCCTCTCTGTTTATTTATCTATGTATCTCTCTCTTTCTCTCGCTATACCCAACCCCCATGGGGGTTGAGCACTCTGGTGAAGGAATTTACGGCTGCCACTCGCATAATGCAAGGCATTTCAAATGAATTGAGCACTTTGGTATCCAGTAAGGTATAAATGTAAACAAATGAAAGCTACTACTTTAATGCCTTATAATTCCTGAGCTGATGTGGTTCATTTGTTGGCTGAATGGTATGATACTAAGTCTAACATAAAGTTGGACGGGTTTTGATCACAGCTTCAAGCGTTCTACGTGTCTAGCCACACTGAAGAGTTGTGATACAACAAAACAGTCTGTCTGTGGATGACAAAATGTATATATGTTAATTTTCTTCTAAACCAAAGTGGTAGAATTTTATTATGTGCTACTAGAACATTATACAGTCAAAGTAGATTTTATTAGGTATTAGCCTTAAAACTCCAAACAATAAAAAAATGTTTGGTTTAAAAATATACTTAGTATATAGAATTTTGTATTGGAGTGTACTTAGTTTTGGACTGTTACGTACTTATATTTTTGGTTACAAAGTTTGAATGCTGTAAAGTTTGGAGATAAATAATAAAATCCGGGTATCATTGGTTTAGAAGACAATGAACATTTTTCAGATTCTTTGTTTAATGGCATATAAACTTTCATGGGTTATCTAATACCAAAGCCATTTTTGTTGAAGAATCAACCTTCACAGGTTATTTAATACCAAAGCTATCCTTGTAGAAGGATCAACCTTCATGGATCATATAATACCAAAGCTATCCTTGTTGAAGAATCAACCTTCACAGGTTATTTAATACAATCAATTTTCATGGGTTATATAATGCCAAAGCCATTTTTGTTGAAGAATAATAGTTGTACCATTTAATATAATCTATTACTGAAGGAGATAATGACATTCATATCTTTTCCAAGAGTATTAATCTGAAAGTGAAAGTAATGTCATGACTAGTTTGAACTCACTACAATGTCATAGTCCAACATGTTAGTCATTATGCCAAGAAGGCTCCCCCTCCAAACATTTTATTAAAAAGAAAATGAGTTAGGGTAAACTTATTTATAGATGATACTGTAATTTGATATTAATGCATTAGTAAGTGGGAGAGTAAGAACAAATTTTTTTAAAGGCTTTTATCTAACAAAAATTTTTTAGTGTTTTTTTTCTATATTTTTTTCACAGTAATAATCATCAAAATAATGAAAAAAAAACCTTAAAAAACTACTGTAACTGAAGACGAGTATTTAATCTGGGGGGAAAAAAAAACTGAAGAAAAGTTTTCTGGTCTTATAAAATATCTATAAATAAACTGGCTACCAAAATGATGTAGGAGCAATGATCTATTATTAGCACAAATGGAACTAGGAGATTCTTTTTACAGTGCTGATTTGGGCAAATGTGTACTATATTTAGATGCTTAGGTTTCTCATCTAAAAATAATTGCAAGAAACAACATCCTGCAGAAACATGGAAAATATAAAAAAAAAGAATCTGCATAAAAATCCTGAAATCAACTAGTCTGATATTGAAGCTTTTGATTTTTCAGGGAGAACTTTGCCAATATTTAAAAAAAAAAGTGTGTGTTTGTGTGTATGTGGTGGGGTCAGAGTATTTCAAATTGTTAATTGCATGAGTTAATCAATATCACTCATGTGTATCCACTTGTCTTTCAAGTAGGATATACTTATAAAATTATGTCTTCTTCAGTGTAGATATTTGATAAATATAGCATAGTCTGGCTCAAGGTCATAATAATGAAATACACTGATCAAAAGAGGCACACTTAGTGTCATGGTTATCAATGTAGGAAATGGAATTGGTGGATTAAATTCAAATCCTGTATGAGGCTGTTTGTGCTTCACTTCATGCTAATACCCTTGGGAAAAATATGCACACATCTCTTCTTCCCTCAGTTATGTGTAAATAGTAGAATAGACTGGGTTCTTTGGTCTTGGTAAGGCAATTGATCTAGGAGAATGAAAACCATGGTGGAGGGATATGAAGTATTCCTATCAAATACAAATAATTTGTTCACAGTTGGATGGTTTCAAGTATTCTTATCTAATACTAATTTTCATACGGTTTCAAGTACTTATTTCTATTTAATAATAGTCGTTTGTACACTTTTATATTGTTCCAATTAACTAATAATAAAAGTAAAGTTAGTGACTGTAGTTGACGGTGACCTGATGGCTCTCTTTTCAATAGCTACTACACCAAGGTGTTGGGGAGGGCACTATTCCTTTCTCTGGATTGCTCTACTTTACCCTAGATCCATACCTTATAATGCTGAGAATTAAGCAAGGTGGCATCAAGTACCATTTTTTGAGTCTTTGGTATGACTCAACCTGGGATTGAAACCCAGTCTGCCGGACCATTGGCGAACACTCTAACCATTATGACAATGGTCCAGTAAATAATGATAATCTTTAATAAACAATTACAACTTCAATTAACTCTTCTTAATGTAAATAATTGACAGCTATATGGTATCAGGTACGCTTATCTAATAATAATAATTTTCAAATATATCTATTTGGCCCAAACAAATATAACAACTTCAGGTTGGAATGGACCTGGGAGTAATGGCAATGAAGAGATACTTTACACTCCCCAGATCCTCAGAACTGAAGCCTCATTATCAGATGCAGTTTAGTGTTATACTTTTTACCCATCAGCAGAGAATACAGTCAGTGTATTCTGAGCCCTAGTGACTGGACATAGATAAAAAGGGAAATAAACTTGCTCAGAGTTGTTTTCAAATGAATATTGCTGAAATAGATAAAATGGAAGGGATAATGATGTAACTAACAGAAATATTGGCTGTATTTGGAGTGAGATCTATATGTGTAATAAATTATCTAATTCATCACTCATGTCTAATATTTAAAAGATAATTATTTTTTAGTGTTAATGTTATATCTTCTAATATTTGCATTAGACTGCAAAGAAAAAAACAAAACAAAAATAGATCAAGCAGTGACATGGAGTTAAATAGAAAATATACCTCAGCCAACAGAATGTAAGGGAATATGTCAAGTGTTTTGGAAAATGTTAACAGGCAGGGAGCAAATATGGTTAACAAATTTAGAAAATCATGACAACTTGGCAGTTGGAGAAAAGGAAGCGGTATGGAGGCAAAAAGCCAAAGTTTGAAATAATGAAAAGGAGAAAGAAAAAAAAATGATTTCAGGTCTTGGATTCAGTGGCAAAAATATGGATGATTGCTGTATGCAGTGATGCAAACATTTCGATTTCTTCAGGTAGAAAGATCTTTGTAGGATGCCACTTTCAAAGCAGGGAATAGGGGTGGTGTTAAATGGCATAAATAAAGTGGCACTCATGGCATAATGGTTATCATTGTAGGAACTGGACTTGGCTACCTGCGTTCAAATCCTTTATGAGGCTACTTGCTTTTGACATAGGACTAATAGCTCTGGGAAAGGTGTGAATCCAACTGTTCTCCCTCCATCTATGGGTAAATAGTAGGGCAGACTTGGCTCTTTAACCTTAATATAGCAACTGGTTGATGAGAAGAAAAAACTCTGAATTCAAACCAGTTAAGGACCTGGAGAGGGATGGGCTCCAGGCTATTCCTTTCCCAAGACATGTGACATGAGTAGCACCTCCCACCAACCAAATCGGGTTATGGGATAAGTCTTTTTAAAGTGTTATATGGGTGGGTAAAGAGGAAAAGTAGACTGGTGTTGTCAGATAAAATGAGAAGACTAGGTTGATGGTGATGAAACTGAACAAATACTTGACTGAGATCAATATTAAGTAATGTAAAATAGTAAAAAAAAAAATGTCTTGAATCATTATTTACCTGAGTTCATATTTAGAATTCTCTAATTATTATAAGGAAGAACTGATTTTTTCTTTTGACATTATTAGGTCAATTATTTATGCTAAAGATCATAGATATTTGGGGGTGTATGATTCCTTTTCACTGAAGGTATTGTAAGGTTTTGAGAACAATGAAGTACTTAAAGTCTAAATTTAGGTCCTAGAAAAATATTTGATATATCTACTACAGACAGGGCATTTCTGAACTTCTGAAGTATATCTAAATGGTTAAATGGTAAGCCTCTAAAATTAGGAGATCAGTTCATATACCTTGATAGCAATATCTCAGCTACTGAAATAATGTCAACATTTGCACCAGAAATGTGTGGACTGCTACTGACAGGTTAATGACCACATGAAATTCTGATCTCTCTGAAAAAATTAAGATAGGAATTCTTCCAAGTTGGTGAGAGTCTCCATGAAGTAGTGGCTAATGTCCTGGACTGTGATACTGTTGTAAGTAAGTGTAAACTCTAACTGAACTATCAGACTAATACCTTTGGGAAAGCTATTAACCCCTTTATCCTCCCTAGCTATAAGTTAAATAGTATCACTACTGTCCTTCTACAAGGATGATTTTGGCATAGAATAACCCATGAGGGTTGATATACCATTAAAGGAGGAAAATGAAACCAATCTTCTAAGTTGTAGCAGTGTCAATACTACAGCATGGTTGGACCATTTCGGCTTAAAAAAACACAAGAAAAAGCTAGAATGGAAACTTGACAAGAATGTTGCTTGCTATTATGAACGAATCCTGAGAGCAGCACCCTACAAAACAGTAGTTGAATGGCCATTTACTGCCCATCTCACAAACTATCCAAGAAAAGCAAGACATGCTGAGCTCTGCTGGAGATGTAAGGACAAACTCAGAATTGATATTCTCTTATGAACTCCTCTTCATTGTTATTATTCCCAGGTCTACTCTGATCTGGTAATACCTGTTGGAGTCCAATCTATGGGTCTAATAGATATGTTTAAAAATGATTTATATTCGATCGGATTATATGCAAAACAAAACTTCTTAAGAAACAACTACTCTAAAAGTATAAATATGAATATAAGTGAATGTGATTTCCTAACTCCTAGGAATAAAATATCTCTTGACATAGTGACAAAATCAATCAATCAATAGACAAAGGGTAATTTGGATTTGGCATAAACCTGCATGTAAAAGGTACCTAGTGAGGGGTAGAATTTCCTACTGCATAGTAATGGTCAACTCGCCCAGTTCACTAAACATTATTCCACAAGTTGGTAGCCATCTTTATGAAGCTCTATGGAATTAAATCATTTGGGTGTGTTAAAAGTATTTCTATATTTTAATTAATGGTATAATATTCAAGTTGATGTTCCTTGCTATTCTGAAATATTTTCAAGTGCTAGAGGTCAGGTTTTTTATCTTTTGTGTGAAAATAAAAGACAAATGGCATTTATTTTAAGAAATAAATCACCACTTTAAAATGTTTAAATTAGTTTGGAGCAATCTAGTCAGATATTGTTTCAATTCCTTTCACTTCCCAAATTTTGCCAGCTCAGTTGGCTAGGGCTGTAGAATACACTGGCTGTTTCTCTGCAAGGGAGTAAGACCTCCCCCAAATAAGAGTCCCAGATACGACATTAAATAACTTCATAGTAAGGCTCCAGCCTTAAAGATTTGGGGAATTTGGAGTACTCCTTCATTACTATTGCTCCCAAGTCCACCCTGACCCAGATTCAAATAGAACCATTTGACTATTCAAACTAAGTGCAAACAAATGATTTATGCTAAAATTGAATTGTTTTAAAAAGAATTGTTGGATCATTTAAATGTGTGTAAATAAATAACTGATGTTTAATTGAATTATTAGTGATAGCAATACTTGGAACAATTTAACTGTCCTAATGAAAGAGTAATGTTGAATATAATTATTAATGTTAAATAGGAATATTTTAAACTTTTTAACTGTGTTCCTAAATTGAATTATTGGTATTATATAACAATGCTTGGAACAATTTGCAGTGTGCAAAGGAAGGAATAGTATGTAGTTGAATAAGTAGTGTTAAATAGCAATACTTGTGACCACTTCACTGTGTGCAAACAGGTGATTAATATTGAACAGAATTATTAGTGTGAGATAGCAATAATTGAAACCATTTAACTTAGTGCACAAATAGATTAGTCCTCATTTAAAAATAAAATTACCAATAAACTAATCTGATATATCATGTACAATTACTTAAATGGGTGCAAACAAATAACTAATGTTAAATTGTAATACTTGAAACCATTAAACTGTGTGCAAAAATGAGCTGAGCTCAGTCTTATTTAGAAATGTTATTAACAAAATGTGTTTAGAAATCATATATATTTAATATATATATATAAACAGGATTTGGTATTAAATAACTGACAATAGTTGATATGTCATAAAATCAAACCAAATCTTGTGAGCTGCTACAGTGGCTTTGAGTCTCAATAACCATTTGAAATTGCCAGAATTTCAATACTTCTATCAACTATTATATCATCTGAAACAGAAGGTAGAGTCAAAAAGTATTGATAATGTTACAACATATATATTTACTGTAATGATAAGAGCTAGCACTAGTTGGTAGGTGACAAGACTCATTACGAAGACAGGATCTAAATGGAGCAAACTTAATGGATTTGGTCAGGCAGAACTTATGATTGATGAGTTTGGGATGATTTGGACAAGACAAAGAGGTTGAGTCTACATAAAAAGATTTCACATTTCACTATGATGGACAGATGGAGACAGACTCTCGACAGTTGACTTTAATATTTAGACTAACACAGGGTTCTTACATCAGATGCGTTCATTACTGCCTTCAACCCCAAGTCTCTATTTAGCTGGAAGTACCTCTTTTGCATATAAAGCTGTAACTACTAAAATTTGTTGTCTGAGGATTTCTTCCTCACAGATGGTCTTTTTTAAAGATGATCTCAGCCATTCCATTTTATTCTGTATCCAGCCTCAAGCAATCATCAAGCAAGCGTCATCTGCAAACTAACTAGGTGCTAGTCTAAGGTGCAATGCAACATTACTCAACCCCTCCACCATAAGCAGGATGTGACACAATTTTTTAAACAAATTACAGCTGATTTAAATTCAGAATTTTCCTTCTTCCAGACTGGTTGCCTTAGCAAGGATAACAAATCTAATAAGAGATGGATTCATGCTTTTTCCAAGAGCCCTATTGTGAAGTGAAAAATGTACAGTTTTGTCCAGGATTTGAAATTGGTTCGCTGATTCCATTTTTTTACAAAGTTAACTGTTATACTAAGTGTGCCTCCATAACATATATAATAGCAATAAGAACATGGTAGTGTCATATTTCATCTTTAGATGGGTACCTAAAATAAATTTTAAAGGAAAAGGTGTGTAAAAACAATACTTTTGATACACCCTAATATCAATTCAAATGAGTCAACAATGAGGCTTTACTAAATCAAGAGCAAGAATTCACAGTATAAGTGGCTTTATTCAGAAAGAAAGATTCTTATCCTATTTAATGAAATCTGAAACATGAATTTGACTTTCAGGAATTCATCTTAAAAAAAAATCTTACCAGTTAATTCATTTTTGTCTCTTTTTCTTTCTATTATTACATTTGCATATCTATGAAAAGAATACCCCACAACAATCCTTCTTTGCTAACCCCACTTTCAATCTAGTCTTAGCTAGAATTTTTTTCTGAGTATATAAATTATTCATATATATATATATATAACTGTTATATTAATAAAAGAAGTTACTTTATAAAATTTGATCCTTTCCAAATAGACATGCCAGGCCTGGCCAACTAACAAAAGCATTTGTTTATGAGTGAATTGTGAATAAACTGGTTGCATTAAGACAGTGGTTTTCAAACTGTGGTGCAAAGACTGTAGGGGATCCCTGCTAATGTTTCAAGAGTATCTTGAAAATTTATATAATCCAATTAGTGATAGAACCACAAATTTGTATTTCTAATTACAAGTGCACACCTATGAAAATTCAGTTTAAGTAGCAACCACTCCACAAATTTTAGCAAAGTGTGGCTTCTGTTGTCAAAAAAGGCAGTCAAAATGTTGCTTACCTTTTGCACATATTCATGTGAAACATTTTCAGCACTTACCATTATAATGACCAAAATCAAAAGGGATTTCAAATCCAAAAAGTTTGAAAATCATTAAATTAAGATAAATGTTATTGAATCAGTTTGATCAATATAACAGTTTTTATGTAGCTGCAGCATGCTTTAAAATTAGCAGTTTATTTCATCAGAATTTTCATTAATAGATGATTGAATTTCAATAATATGACAACTAGGGCTAGATTTATGAATGCTTTTCTTGACTTGGAGGATCAGCTTGAAGTGCAGAAAGTAGATGAATTTAGTTTATGACTCAGAACACTGTCAGGGCTTCTGTCAAAGTCTTAGGGAAAGTACAAGGGTATACTGGAAAATTTCAATGGAATAAGTGTGTACACAGCAAGAGGAGACTATGCTGAAAAATAAACCTCATTTGGTCATATTCTATGAGTATCTTGGTCAGTCAATGAATTTTTCAACTAACCCTTATACTGTTGAAGGCAGTTAATATCATAATCCAATTGACCATCAGAATGATTCTGAGGACAGTGGTTCTAAGGATATGATAGATAATTCTGATAATTATAACTGGCCGGGACTGTGGAAATCCCATGGAATGAAAAAAAATCAAGAGGAGCTATTTAAGTAAGAAAAGATTATTATTACATATAAATCTTATTGTTGCTTTTACAATGAATAATATAAAACAATTTATATAATTCTTTATGCATATATCATTTGTTAGTATTTAATTCTACCAAAACTGAGAGATCAATATATAATTGCATATTATGTTTCTTGGATAACAGTATTGCTGGTACTAAAGAATTGTTGGAGCACTTTTTCCTTTTCAGCTTTCAGTAGCATGTTTTTGAAGCTTATCAGAACTTCAGCTAACCAATATATAATAATTTATGTTTACTATGTTACTTAGTGAAGACAGATGAAGTTAATGCCGTATTTGATCTATGTAGAAGAATATCTCAATTGAGGGTGAGGGTGGAAGTAGATCCCGCTTGGCTGCAGGGAGGGTATGTGAATAAGCGTAATATACAAATGAACTGACAGACAAAACACTAACAGGATTATAATATGGATCCAATAAGCACATATAAGGTGTCATCAAAAGAAATAGCTGAAGAATATTTATCAAAAATATCTTTTTCAGATATTGTTGCTAACAATCCAGTTTCATAGAGAAACATTAGAAGTTTATTATTTCAATAAAAGAAGCACTATAAATTGTCAGTGGGGCTTAGAATACACTGACTGTTTCCCTTGCAGAGTGGTAATATCCTCCCCTTCACAAAAAAAAGGGTGTCTTGAGTATGCCACTAAATTGCATCTGATGACGGGGCTCCAGTTTTGTATACCCCTTCATTTCCATTACTCTTGTGCCTACTCTGACCTGACATGGTAGTACCTGTTAGGGTTCTATCAATAGGCAAAATTTGATAGGAATGCTTGATACCATATAACTTTGAACTATTTAAATAAAGAATAGCTACTTAAAGCTATAATTGTTTTGTTCTGTTGGCTGGGGCTGTTGAATACATCAACTGCACCTCAACAGGGAGGTAAGATTTCCCCCCACCCCCGGGTGTAATGACTATGACACTAGACTGCATTTGATGATGAGATTCCAGTCTTAGAGTTTTGGGGAATGTGGAGTACTCCATCAGTGCCATTACTCTTAGATCCACTCTGACCGGGAGTGGTAGTACCTGCAAAGTTCTCATCCATGGGTCAAATAGAGTAGGTCAATCATTTCCTAAGGATTATCATCATCAGTTATTTGAAACCATACAGCTGTGTGCAAATTATTTGTATTAGCAATTATTATTTATTGAAACTGTTAACTATGTGCAAACCAATGATTAATATCAAATAGAATTATAAGTGTTTGATAGGAATACTTGTAACTATGTGCAAATAAATGAGCTCTAACAACTTGTTTATAAACAAAGTCACCAACTAACTATTCACTTTCAACTTATATATAAAGGATTTGGCATCTAATAACCCAAAAGGTTTGATATTCCATTAAACACCAACCAACCTATAATTGTTTATTAAGGATTATTATTAGTTTCTTGAAATCACATAACTATGTAAACAATGATTATTATTAAATAGAAAAATCTACTTGAAACCATACAATTATCAGTAAGTAAGCAAAGTTGGTGACCATAGTTGAGGGGGATCTGAAGGCTGCTTTTTTGATAGCTACTACTCCAAGGTTTAGGGGAGGGTGCTACTCCTTTCCCTGGATTGCTCCACTTTACCCTTGATCCATACCTTATATGCTGAGTGTTAAGCAAGGAGGCATCAAGTACCATTTTTGAGTTTTTGGTATGACTCGACCTCAGATTGAACCTTGGTTTCCCAGGCCATTGGCGAATACTTTAACCATTATGCAAATGTTCAGTCACTTATTAGTATTAGATAAGAATCCTTAAAACCATACTACTGTGAGCAAATTCTTTGAATTATACAGAAATACTTGATATTGTATAAACTTTATGCAAAATAGTCTGAAACTTGAATTCAATTGGGTTGAAAAGTAGATGCTTCAACATTTCTGGACAGAAATCATAAATATGTAATAATTAGTAATAATTAGTTTGTTTGCTTGTTTGAAAATGATTCCTTACAATTTGATCCCAAAGATGAAAATAAAAAATAAATTAACCCATTCAAGTTGGTGTGTTACTAAAACATTGCTGTAAAACTTTTGAAAAAAATTATCAGTAGGAAAAAGTTTCTAAGTTCAGAAATAACACTGGAGATAGGACTGGGTACAAATAGTTGGAATGAGATAGAAAGAGATATGTAAAGTTAAAGAGAAGCTATAAGCAACTTGGCTGCTTCAGTTTCTATCTATGAGTCAGATGTAAAATGAAAATGTAATTGAAAAAAAATCAAGCAGTTATCTCAAGAAAGTTGTTTTCATGATGTTAATATTGGCAAAAAGTTATTAGGTGGGCTGAAAATCTGATGTCAAAACAGTTAAAGGGGAAAGCAATGAAATAGAGGATGCCTCCAGGAAGAGGTGAAATAAGACTATTTTTTTTGCAAAGAAAGGGGGTAGGGCCTTATTAGAACACTGTTGAGCGGTTGCTTTGGCAAATGCAAGAGTAACCCTGACTCTGATAGGTGTCCATTGATACACACAATGACGTAAGTGGCCCACTTACCACCTACTGCATATTATTTTACTGTCTGATGACATAGGAGGCCTTGCTGGTATTTCTGTCTACTTATATATATATATATATTACATATGTGTTTATGTGTGAACACTCCATATGACGATGCCTATAAATGTTTCTAAGTGTACAAAAATGTATTTGTCTCTTCTCTTTTCTGTTAAAAGATGTGCATAAAGCTTTTTGAGTAAAATATTGACATTCCTATCTGTTATTGTAACAAAGATTTTGAAGTCAATCTTCAGAGAAAATGAAAAATTGAGACTATTATTGATTATTTTTAACAATCCCATGGATAATAACCCCCCCCCCCAAAAAAAAAACTTGTAAAAGTTTTTATTTTATATAATACCACCCATAAATAACCCTTAACAATTTTTTGTCAAAAATTGATTTTTTTTAGACCAAAATTAATTTTCTTTTAGACCATTGAGCATCATCAAGGTTTGCTGACAGCATAGATTCCCTGAGCTCCCTAGTCAATTAGCTGATAACTGTAAGTTTTTGCTAGTTAATCAATACAAGTATGTCCACATATAGAAGTCCTTAGAAGGTTGCTTATGAGTTCGTCCTTACTTTATCTGCAATGCCCTATTATCTTATTTGGAGACTTTGCAAGATGGGAGTTAAGTGGCTGAAAAGCTGCTGTTTTGTAGGGTGTTATTTCCAGGATTTGTTTAAAACAGCATGTTACCTCCTTGTGTAGTGCCAATCTCCCCACTCCCAATTGTTTTAAAAGTCAATCAAACAGTAGAACTGACATGGTTACATCTTGGAAGAATTTGTGTTTTATTTTATCAGAGAGATCAGATTTCCATATGGTTAATAATCTGTTAATAGCAGTCTAGTGGAACAGGGCAAAAAAGAAAGATATTATTAGAAATCATTTATTGCTAAATACAACAGTATTGAAACTCTGTAACTGAAAATGAAATTGAAAAATATATGAATTGGTATTGCAATTTATTCATATATTTTTGGTTTAGAAGAAAATTAACTTTTTATGTGAAGATTTGTCTTCCATAATCATCATTAATTTTGATTTATTTTCTTAAGTTGATTTTTTAAAGAAAATTCACTCTAGTTGTTATTTCTATGTGTGAAGAACAGCATATATTAGAGACAATAATAAAGGATATTCTCTAGGTAAGACTGAAACTCAAATCCCTTTCTACCTAAACGGAGCCTGGCTATTTGTACCAGCAGTATTACAAACTATGCTATAGATATATATATATATATATATATATAATCATACACACCACATGAAACTTCAAGTGATGGACTTTTAGTACTTATAATATTTTTTTTAGGTTTTTTTATCTTTGTAATGATAGCATTAAGCTTTTTTAAATGCAAAATTTTCTTATTTGTTTAACTTTTTTTTATTATATTCATATATATATATATATATATATACACACACCAGGGAGGGCTGAAAAGTTCATATGATGAGGCTGCTGCTGCAGATTTGTTTTACCAAAGGGATTCATGCACTGCAACACCAATGGAAGAAGTGTATTAGACCAGAAACAGGACTATGTTGAAAAATATACCTCATTTGGTCATATTCTATGAAAGTATCTTGGTCAGAATATTAACTTTTTATTTAACCCTTGAATATATTTCACATGTGTGTGTATGTATACACAAAGGTACATCAATATATCAACAGTATAATGATAAAGAAAAAAAAAGCATTCATTTCACACAAAAAGAATGATTTTAAGCATAATCTCCTTTCTTGCTAATCAACTTAATACATGGTTGAATACTGAACACTAAAGAGAGAAAATTTCTGATCAAACTTCTAATTAATCCAATCTCCTTTATTTGCTTATCTACTAAAGCTTTACACAAAATATATTTATAAAGTATATAAATTTATCTGCCCAATGATTAAAAATTTATATATTTAGAAATATGTACAAGCAAAGTGATTTCCCTATATGTGTGTGAAATATGTATGTTTCTGAATTTATCATATCTGCCCATCTACGAAAGCTTTACACAAAACATATATACTGTGTATATAAATGTATCTGGCCAATGATTAAAAATTTATCATGGACATTTTGCAATACACATTTATCTATAAATACTTATGAATTATATAAGATGAAAAAAGTGATAAAACATTTTGTGTCATTTATTTTTTTGATTGTTCTCAACTAATTTTGACCTTGGGTCATCGTCAGGAGAAAAGTTTTTGTAGAACGTTTATAAGGGTTGATATGCTATAAAAGATGCAATGAAAAATGAACTGGTAATGTAGTATATCAATTTGTTGAATAAAAAAAGATTAAAATTTAATTTGGTACATATTTGTATGTTCATGTAAAACAGCAGAAATGTTGTAGCAAGATTTTTAGTGCTACAGAACAAACTAGTGTAGGGTGGGTGTGCCCAGTCTGATCATTACTTTTTTTTAATTGCCAGGTATATAGCACTTTTATTTATCTTAAATTATAATATAAATTCAATAAATAAGATATGACCCAATGTAGAGCTTTATGAATGACAAAGGTATCTTTTTAGCATATGTACACATATATAAATATATATTTATATACACAAGATTTTATTTTCTTATATTCCTGATTTTACATGCAACTACATTAAACATAAGTGCCAATTTTATAAGGTTATGAGATTATAGCTAGAGACTTAAAATTACCAAAGTTCTTAAGGGGTAATAACAGCATGAAACATGTCTTTGAAAAAATTCCATGCTTTAAAATGAGACAATAAATTGACAGTTTAATTTCATGAAAAAATTGACAGTCAAGATTAGACAAATGGAATCCTTTTATTCAATTTTTTTTTAATCAACTGCCAACTTGCAATGTCTTCTGTAACCTGCAATTATTTTTTTCTTAAAAGCATATCTTGTCTTTCCCCTTTGTCAGGGAATTGATAAATTCATTCAGGATTTGATATTCCTTACTTGGCAAAAAAATTGAAAAAGTGATCTTTTTTTTAAAAAAAAGATTTCTCTTTTCTTTTTTTTTAAACTCTAGAGAACAAAATTAGTTGAAAAAACAAAAATGCCTTTTTTCTGTTCTTTATATTAGTGATATCTTTATATTGATAAAAATTCTTGTTATATTTGTGTGTGTGTATATATATATATATAACCCAGTAACAGTACATGATGCATTTAAAATCTGTAACTAAATTATTCATTAAATATATATATAATGCATATGTACATATATTTTCACCTCTTCCTCCTTGATTTCTGTAAAATTCTCTTATTTCTCAAATCTCTTTGTTTTATCAACTTTATTCTATTCTTCTGTCCCTCTCTTTGTTTTTTTTTAATTTATTAAAGAAAGAAAAAAAGTAATCAGAAAAAGTGAAATAAAAGTGTAAGATAGTAATAGAACAAACTGTTATATTTTCATATAATTAAAATTTTCATTATGCTTGTAAATGTTGTTTTCAAGAATATGTAAAAACCCTAATAAGTCCTCACATAGAATATGAAACTCAAACCTGGACTCTATGGTTGAGGCATGAAAATTAGAGTGAATACAATGAAGAATGACAAAACTAATAAAAAAAGTAAAAAATGACAGTTACAAAGAGAAATTAGGATTAACAACTTTATTTTGAAATTTCAATCACCTCTCATTCTTCTTTCTAGTAATTATTGGAATTTTTAATTATGGAAGACATTTTTTTCAATATTTATCTTCAAACTGGAAAGTTACTGTCAAGGCAGATATCAAAAACTAAGTCTACTAACCAATTGGATTTTTTTTGCTAACAGAGTAATCTATTTTTGGAAGAAAATACCTAATCAGATCAAAAATTGTGTAGAATATTTTAAAATTGAATAGGATGGTTGCAGAAAAAAATGGCAAGAAAAGGAATTTTTAAAAGGGGCATTTTTGTGAACTATCAGATGAATTAGTTAACAGAAACTGATCTGCATATAAATATTATATTAACAGTGTATATATCCTGTGCAAAGATTTTTTTTTAAAGGGTTTTGAAAAGATAGTAAAAAGTGGAGATGCCCAAAGAGGTATAATAAAAAATAACACTGCTCAACACAATTTTGGTCCTAAGAAACAAAACATGCTTTTTAGCTAATTCGATGGTACTGATTTTGAAAATGATCTTAGTTTTTCATAGTTAGCAACCATTTTTGCAGTACAATAATTGCTCCTTTTTGGAAAAAAAAGATCAATTTATGATCTTGGCTGATAGCAAAATTTAGTTAATAAAGGTTGTAGAAACATTAATTTTCAGGTAGGCAGAGCAATTTATGTCATCCACCAGAAATAAACTATTTTTATAAGAAAAAAATGTTTTTCAGTAAAAAATTTGAAAAAGGAGTACCAAATTTTTCCAAAAATTCAAATTTACTAATAAACTATCAGTAATACACTTTAGTGAACCTGATAATTAAGGTGATATAAAAAAAATGAAACCCTAAAATCTTGTTAAATATCAATATTCATGAATTTATCCTATCATTTTGTCCCTTTACTACCTGAGGAAACCAAGCGCATAGAACTTTTCTTTTCACAGTTGAAAAGAAACTCCAACAAAAGACATCCCAATTGAATGCACCGATCCCATTGTACATGATGAACAATATGAAAATGGTTTCTCCATAATATCAGGAAACTCATTAAGGATGACGAATTTGTTAATTCAATGAATGACTTGGAATTACATGCTTTGATATAATTTGTTGACGTTCTGAAAAACTTATTAGGCAATTCCCTCCATTTTTTACATAGCCATCTAGATAAATTTCTGGATAATTGTGATGATATGAGTGATGAGTAAGGAGAATGATTTCATCAGGATATTAAAACAATGGAAGAACGCTACGAAGGACAGTGGGACAAATGAATGATTGCTGACTATTGCTGGAGTATCAAAAGGAACTTAAATAACATTGAACATGACAGACAATCAAGAAAGAGAAAATTTTTACCATAGGTCTTATGTTCACAAAGGTTTTATTTCGGCTAATAATTTATTAAATGACTTGATGAAAATACTTGTTAATTTGGTATATTCAATCATGTTATTTTTAAAGTCTGATTGTTATTGCAAAAATATTTGTTGGTTTAAATATGAATTGAGAAGTTACTATGATTTTACTTTGAGAAATATTGCCATCAGTCAATATCATATATGAAGAAAACAAATAAAAAAACTGCTTTCTTCCAAAAATCAGGTATTTCTATACAGAAAAAAAACGGTAGTTAACCAAGAAAAATTTTGATCATTTTCAAATTCAGCACCCTCAAATTAGCTAAAAATGATGTTTGGTGCCTCAACACTATTTCAAAATTTTCGTTGTTGACCACCCACCAGCTGGTGAGAGGAGAATAGATGAATTCATGCCCTTCCCATTAATGCAAAGTGAAACACAAAATAGCCTTATAAAAGATTTGAACTTGGATCGCTAAGTTCATTTACTAACAAAATAACCATTATAAGCCCTTAGACAAGTGTAGTAGAAAGAAAAATTTTGTTGGCTTGGTTTCTTTATTTAATAGCATATCAACCTTTGTGAGTTATTGAATACCAAAGCCATTTTTATAGAACAGTTTTGGTACTATTTAACCCATAGCTGGGGTGATAAGTGGCTTCATAACTTTCCCAAGGCTATTAGTCTAAAAGTTAGAACTTGCTTATGTTAACATTACAGTCCAGCATATTAGCCACAATGCCATGGAGACTCACTCCAAGTAATTCTAATTAGTTGTACTCAACATAAAAATTTGACCTCATATTACATGCTGCCGGTGGAGGAAGGTTACTTAAATATAGAGAGTAAAAAAGTTGGCGACCATAGTTGAAGGTGACCTGAAGGCTCCCTTTTCAATAGCTACCATGCTGAGGTGTAGAGGAGGGAGCTACTCCTTTCCCTGGATTGCTCCACTTTACCCTTGATCTTCACCTTATAATGCTGAGTGTTAAGTAAATCCGGCATCAAGTAACATCTTTGGTATGACTCAACCTGGGATTGAAACCTGGTCTCCCAGACTATTGGTGAACATTCTACTCATTAGACCAATGACCCAGTCAAATATAGAAATGAAATTCATTTATTTTTTTGTTTAATAGCATATAAACCTTCATGGGTTATTTAATGCCTAAAGCCATCTTTTAGAAGAACAGTAGTACTATTTAACCCATAGCCGAGGGAATAAGGTTTTTATCTTTCCCAAGGGTATTAGTTTTAAAGTGAATATAATAGCACAACTGGAGTTTGGACTTGTTTACAGTGATATTGTTATCAAGTACATTAGCCACTATACCACAAGGACTCCACTAAGAAATTTTGATCATACAAATGTGTAAAAGCCATCTTCAAACAAAGAAAACTCATACAATCCAGAAATATACATATTTGATACAGATACAGAAATTAAAATACTTGAAACAGAAAACACACACCGATGCATTGAAATTCATCACCCATATATCAAAGAAAGAATAAGGGAAGAGTATAGTGACCAAGTCAGATGTGTTAGAAAAAAATAGATATAAACAACTGTATAAGGGTTAAAAAAGAAAATCTGGAAAACAAAAAGCAAAACAATTCTTAGGAATATAAAAAAATACTTAGGGAAAAATAAGCTATTGCATAGCCAATGTTCCATATGAAGAAACAAATAGAAACTCTACCAATTATTGTCTGAAATCATTTACATTGAAATTTTACCTGAAGTGGTTTCTGATTACAGTCCAAAAATCAAAATTTTATGACCAAAAATTATATAAGGGTTGGATATTGGAGGCATGGCTTTCAGACATCTTGTAGTCATATGTGAATACCAGAATTCACCTCACCCTCCTCTTGTCTCTTCTTTAAACAGTTAAGATGTGCTTTTTTATCTCTGTTCATTGAACAGCTGAGACTTTATCCCATAACTTGGCATTGAAATGTAAAGCCCACTTAACTATAACCATTATAGAACTCAAGTAAGACTTTTACCATTTTTCTTCCCTTTCATATACTGCTTATTATTATTTATAGAACAATATGTGCACATTTGGTAATGTTAGTACATTCTTTTTAATACTTCTTGTATGTATATTACATAAGATGTTCTTAAATGTGCAAATGAGCTTATCTTGTGGCTTAATGAGTAGAGTGTTTGCCAATGGTCCGGGAGACCAGGGTTCAATCCCAGGTCGAGTCATACCAAAGACTCAAAAAATGGTACTTGATGCCACCTTGCTTAGCACTCAGCACTATAAGGTGAGGATTAAGGGTAAAGTGGAGCAATCCAGGGAATGGAGTGGCACCCTCCACTACACCTCAGTGTGGGAGCTATTGAAAAGGGAGCCTTCAGGTCACCCTTGACTAAGGTTGCCAACTTTACTTTTACTTATTATTGAATATACTATTGATAATGTGGGGACTCAACTGAATATCCCCTCGAGCACCAAATATCAACAATAGGATAGTTAATGCACTGGCAGTACAAGTTGTAACTTATTCCTCAATACAATTGACTGGTGTTAACCTGAACTAAAGAAATTAGATGTTAAAATAAGGAAAATTATGAAAAGTAATGAAATGTACCACCCTAAGACAAATGTTCACTGGTTATACCTCCCAAGAGGATTAGTAGAAATTGAAACAATTGTCATAGATCAGGAGTGGAGTAACATTCAGACTTCTAAACGATCAAGTTCAGTCTTCCATGGCCTTGTTGAAAAACCATTTTTGTACACCTCTACTTAAGAATCTGATATCATAATACTTTCCAGAAAAAAAAGCAATCTGGAAAAAATTCTTAAAAAGTTAGTAAAGTTGGTTAAATTTCTTCTAAGTTGTATACATTAATTTAATTTGGACGAAGGTAATAACAAATAGTTCAAAGATTAGATTTTGTTTTAAACATACAAAAAAGTTATTAAGTAAAGCCTTAGTAGTTAACGAGACATTTCACTGTCATCTTTAATCATGAAAAGGTTCCCCACTACTGGACTAGAATTTATCTTAGTTATAATACAAAACAGTTTTACCAAAATTGTGCTTCAACAAAACAAGAAACAAAAGTATTCAGTCACGAAAGCAGCTTTGAATTTCTTAAGAAAATAAATATAGATGATCTACAAAGTAAACTTCTAACTCAGAAAAGAAAATCTGTCTAGCAAAAACAGTAGCTAAGAATATTAAAAATACATGGGGAAAAATATTGCATGGTCAATGTTCCATATGAATAAACAAAGCAGACACCATTAATTGTCTGAAATCATTTATATTGAAATCTCCCTGCAGTGGTTTCTAATTGCAGTCTAAAAATCAAAATTTTATTACCAACCAATACCTTAAAAGCATCTACAAAGACACAGGTAAAAAATGCAGGCTCTAAAAGAATATGTTAAAACAATAGATGAAGTTATTTCAGGGTATCCTATATCAACAAAAACTAAATGTACTCCCAGGCACAACATGGCAACAGTCTATATCCACCGATGTCTCTGAAAATGGCACAATTTCAAAGACTCACAACCTTATTATGAATACAAACCACCATCACTGGTATGTGATAATCAAAAGGCCACAATATTATGAAATTACAGTATCAACGCAGACAAGAAAATCGACCAGGTATCATTAAAGACAAGGAAAAGAAGCACTGCTATATCATTGACATGTTTGTCTGACAATGATGTTGCAAAGAAAATGTCTGAAAAGTTATACAAATATAAAACGTTTGAAATGGATATACCACAAAACATGAAAACCACCATCATCTCTTTAGTTGTTGGTCTCCTTAGTAAAAACATGAAAAGATACTTATCAGAAATGTCATGTGAAATTACACAGACCAACAACTGTACTATTTGGTATAGCTGATATTTTGAGAAAATCTTTATCAATTGAAACAATTAAATCACAAACCAATTAGAAATATTTATAAGTGTAAAGCGTATTTTAAATCTTAAAATGTAAATGCTAGATGTAAATCTAATGCAGAATAAGGCTTGACACAAGGTTTGTTTCTAGTGACTAAACCTTGAAAAACAAGAAATAATAAAGGAACTTTATATTTTATCATATTATACAACTGTCTTAATAAGGATTGATTTTAATGACATGTCAAACCACCTAGGGCTATTTTATGCCCATGGGTTTGGGAATTATACACAACCTCATTGAGAATTTAAACTTGGCTCACTGAGCTTATTATATTCATTGCACGTTTATATTTACATTTTTGTGTTGTTGTTTTGTTAGAGGGTTTTTGTTTTTGTTTCATGTACACAGTCCTATGAAATATGAATAATTTCGAAATAAATCTATTTGACCCATGGATGGGAATAATGGCAGTGAAGGAGTACTCCACACTGTCCAGAACTGGAGACTGACCATCAGATGCAGTTTAATGTCATACCCAGGACACCTCATTTTTTGAGAGAGGGGGTTCTTATCCTCTGCAAAGGATATAATCAGATATATTCCTACTGATAGGGCAATATCATAATAATAATAATTTGGCTCAGACATGCACATAGTATAATGTTGGTTATTGAATGAAATTAACTTGGCAACCCAAGTGTAAATTCTAGATGAGGCTGTGAGTATTTTCCTTCATGCAAATGCTTCTGGGAAAGGCATGAATACATTTTTTCTCTCTTCAGCAATGAGTAAAATTGTAGGACACACTAGGCTCTCAATCCAAAGTAGTGAAACTGGTATAAGGAAAGGAAAAACCTTGGAAATGTTGTTCAGAAAATTAGTGCCATACTATAGCACCATTTTTCTATAATCAGCTCATTGAAAAAGTGTGTCTAGCACTACACAAGGCTTCATCATTAAAAACAAATCCCCTGTGTAGTCATTTGCTAAACTTGAATCACTTTAATATTTCTAATTGATATTAATAATGATAATTATCCTCCATTGTATAAAAATTGGATGAATTAAGGATTAGTATTCTGCTAATGAAAGCGTTTGATGGGACAACAACTGTTAGGTTAGGTTTCTTTGTTTAATGGCATATCAACCTTTGTAAGTTATTTAATACCAAAGCCATTCTCTAAGAAGAACAGTAGTGGTACTATTTAACCCATAGCTGGGAGGATAAGTGGTGGGGGCCATACCTTTTCCAAGGGTATTTGTCTGAAATTGAACGTAATAGCACAACTGGAGTACGAACTCGCTTACTACGATTCTGCAGTCCATCGCTTTAACCATTACACCACGAGGATACCCCACCCCAACAACTGTGCTATGGTATCAAAAAATTACAGCATCAATCAAAATTTTATATTAGATCTTTATCTAAGTATTTTTTATTTTTCTTGAATATTATACTAAATTTGAGCAACTTATTTGGTTTAAAATTCTTATCAAAACACTAAAAATGCACACTTACATTTTTATCAATCAGAAATAGTTCTAATATTTGATTATTTGAAGATGAACTTAACTATGTTTTTACCAGCCAAGGACATTTTTTGAAAATCATCAACTTTGTTTTTACCAGTATTGGAGTGGTTGGTGCTAAGGAGGATATTTAGTTATGTCCCCACTCACCAAGGTCCAATGATATGCTCACACTCAATAAATTAAAAGAACGACAAGATAAGCTTACTTACACATATATCAACATCTAATACATCCATAATAAACATACAAGAAGTATTAACAAGAATACATAAACATGTCCCAACAGATAAAGTGTGCACATATTGTTTTATGAACAGACAGTATATGAAAGGAATATAAAAATGGTAAGTCTTTTTTTTTGTCAATAAATTTTATGATGAAGCCAGGGTGGCTTAGCTGTATATTGGTTGGGCAAAGAACAAAAGCTAAAAAACACATTTTTATTCTTTGAAGAATAGGGATGAAAAAAAGATAAAAAGGATTCTGGGATTCTCATGTGGTGTCCAAAATTCAAGGGAGACAATTATTTGTTGTCTCCATACATCAACCTGGGAGAGTTCTGATAATTCATAATTTGAAGATCAACTTCAACATTTTTTTCTTCTCCTGATGAAGTTTAGATTTTTTTTTAAAAAGAATACTTACAAAGCTTCTTACTTCTAGCAGATCATTTAAAATGATATTCACTTTTTGAGGAGGATATTCTAAATATTTCCTCTAAACTGGCATAAGTGACTTTTCATTTCCTTTGTTATTCTTTACATAACTCTGGTAGTAGAGAATTAAAAAAAAAATGGCTGAATGTCCCATATTGTCAGCATCACAGCATATCATTTTAAGAAGGAATGTTTTCAATTTCCTGTCATCTTTGCAGTTGGCATTCAACCAGAATCATTTAGAGAATGTGCCGGAAGCAAGAAAGAAAGATGTTAGAGTGGATGTAAAGAAAAGAGAGAGTGAAAGAAAAAAATGATTGAATGAAACGAAAAAAAATAAAAAGCTGGATAGAAAATGATAGAAAAGATGAAACATAAAAAATGTTATAAACAAGTTTGTCGATATCATTTGCATTCATTTATATACACCTGAGTTTCTATTAGATCTCAAATACTTTGTCCAAATGGATAGACAAAAGATTGTGTTTACTTTTTATATGACTTAGCTCTTTAAACCCTCAGTCTGCTGATACTTTGTAACTGAGCTCATAAAGTTCTCCAAAAAATATGAGTTCAAGGCATTTAAATTTAATGGTGGGACAAAGTCATCTTTGTTTCAAGCTATCCCATTACTGCGATAAAAGAAAGGTTTTGAATGGTCACATAGTGAAGGGGTTCACAAGCTAGACTGGCAGGCTGATGTTGATTCTTATTGAATGTGCCAAATTTTTGGCCTCGTGCCAAACTAAGCTAGACATAGTAAATGACTAGGGCACTGTTTCTTGCATAAGGATTAGCCAACTAGGTTGGGAGGCCATTATTATTTTCATCAGATGCATCATACTTCTGCCCTTGTGCCAAACTAAACTAAGTTTAGTAAATGACTATGGGAACTTTCTGTTGTATAAGGATTAGTAAACTAGGTTGCCTTTGGTTTGGTTTCTTTGTTTAATGGCATATTAACCTTCATGGGTTATTTAATGCCAGTGCCATCCTTGTAGAAGAACAGTAGTTGTACTATTTAAACCATAGCTGGTAGGAATAAGAGAGTTTGTACCTTCCCCAATGGTATAAGTTCAAAAGTGAACATTATTGTAAACTAGCTTGGCAGGCCATTGTAATTGATTTCTATTCTCATTGGATGAACCATATTTCTGGCCTTGTGCCAAACTAAGCAAGGTTTAGTAAATGACTGAGAGACACCTTTTGTTGTATAAGGATTAACCAAATAGGGTTTCAGGCCATTGTAATTGACTTTTATTCTCACAGGAAGCACTTTACCTGAAGCCTTGTGCAAAGCTTAGTAAATAACTTCTCAGCTTATCTTAGTTGGGCACAAAGTTAAAATACTGAGGCATACAGAATGTTTGTTCTGGTTTAATTTTATGGCATATCAACCATGTTAGGTTATTTAATGCCAAATCCTGTTTATACATAAATATTAAATCTATATGATTCGGTTTGATTGAATTTTATGACATATCAACCATTGTAGGTTATTTAATGCCAAATCCTGTTTATACATATATATTAAATATTGATATGATTTCTAAACACATTCTGTAGATCACATTCTTAAACAAACCTGAGTTCTTTTTTGTATAGAGTTTAATGGTTTCAAGCATTGTTACATAATAGTCACAATTTAACATAAATCATTTATTTGCACTCAGTTTATTCTATTTGACCCATAGGTAGGACCCTATTAGGTGCTACCACTCCAGATCAGAGTGGAACTGGGAGCAATGGCAATGAAGGAGTACTCTGCATTCCTCAAATGTCTAACACTGGAGCCTTGCCATTAGATTGGTTGTCTTCGATATGACATTAAACATAGTGGGGTAGGTCTTACTCTACTGCAGAGATCCAATCAGTGTATTCTACAGCTCCTGCCAACTGGGCTCCATACAGAAAGTGTCAGACTCATGACAAGACTAGTTTTTCACTTTGACCAAAACCTTTAGATTATTCATACATAAAATTAACCTTTGAGTATTTTTATCTTCCTGTGTGCTGAAAAATGTATGAAGCTCTCATTTTGCAGTTGATTCATTACTTAGTAGTGTAAAAATATTAATTTTATCTTCTGTATTACACTATCATTTGATCTGCTCTTGATTTATTTTAATGTTTATTTATCTATTTATTAAAATATCTTTAATCTTCTTTCTAAAAAAACTGAATGTACTTTACTATATATTGTAAGTTAGGGTTTATCTAAATGCTTGGAAAATGTCCATAAATCTAATCTTTCCTGACACCTACATTATAAATCCAAATTTTCTGGTTACATAATCTAGAAAAGTTGTAATCAGTTTCTATTTCTGTAACACCAATAGTCTTGAAATGCTGAATTATTTTATGAAAAATTTGCATTCATAAATATCTCAAATTAATTTTCCAAAAAATGAGTTCATGTTCATAATGTTAATTTATGTAAAATTCAATTTGGAATAATTTTCAATATTTGGTATGATTCATTTTAATAAAAAGTACATATTTAATTATTTTTCTAAAGATTTTTTTAAGGGTATTAGATTTGACCTTAAGCATAAAATCAAATAATTTTGAATATAATTATGATGAAACAGTTTTTATCACACACATGCACATATAAATTAATCCTTATATATATATATATATGAGGTGCCGTATATAATCTTAGGGGATTTGAACAGTGCACACAATCTTGTACAGATCCTTTGCTGCTACTCTGTATAAACAGTACATCAGTATTTAATTCTTACAGCCCAGTCAGCTGAGACGGTAGAATATACTGACTACATCTCTGCAGAGGGGTAAGACCTCTCTCCCCTAATGAGTATCCTGGATATGATATTAAACAATCTGGTGGTGATGCTCCAGTAATGCTGGAGCTTTGGGGAATGAGGAGTACCCTTTCATTGCCATTGTTCCCAGATCCACTTTGGCCCAGAGTGGTAGCACCTGAAAGGGTCCTATCTATGCATCAAATAGAACTGTTTGACATTTAAACTGAGTGCAAACAATTGACATAAGCTAAATTGAATTGTTTGAAATAGAACTGTTTGATGATTTAACTGTGTGTAAAAAAATCACTGATGTTTAATTGAATTTTTAGTCATACATAACAATACTTAAAACCATTTAACTGCGTGCAAATGAATGAGTAATATTGAATAGAATTATTAGTGTTAAATAGCCATACTTGAAACAATTTAACTGTGTGCAAACAAATGATTAATAGTAAATAGAATTATTCATATCAGATCACAATACTTGAAACCATCTGTGTGCAAAAAAATGAGCTCAGACTCATTTAAAAATGTTGTCAACAAATCAAATATATTTAATATATATGTATAAACAGAATTTGGCATTGAATAATCTACAAGGGTTGATATGCCATAAAACCCAACCTAACCACATATATTTATATATGTAGGCATTAAATAACCTTGAAATGTTAAAATGTCATAAAACCCAATGAACCAACCATCTTAATTCCTACTTTTAAATAGGGCTGAGGAAACAAGGTGTTCAGGTGATTAATCTTTTTCATTGTCAAATTCTCAAAAGTTTTAGATAGCAACACACACTGTGTATGTGTGTATATATATATATATATAGCCAGCCTGAAGTTATTATGCAAATAAAATAAACCTCAGTAACTCAAAAAAGTTCTGAATCAATATTTATCAAATTTAAACTTGCCCATTTCCCCCCTTTTACTAAAATATTTAACTAAAATTTTTGTCATTTTTAATGGTTAGTTTTGGAGATATTTAGAATTTACAAAAATGGATTGACTGAAGTTAGTATGCAGATTAAACTAATATTAGCTAAAGACCTTCGAAATCTAATAAAAACTACTTTTTCTTTTTGTCCATAATATATGTTGAAACATGGGTATAGGAAAGTATCTAACAACTGCTGAAAAACAGGAGATAACAAAGTTATTGAGTAAGGGAATGTCCACATTGGAGCTTTGCAGAGATCAGTGATTGATAAGGAAGGCTGTTGAAAATATAACCAAATTGAGAACTTGAAGCAAAAGAAGAGGCTTTAAAAACTTGCTTCCTCAAGATGAACATAAACTCGAGAGAGTTATCACATAATCACTTCAGACCAGCATCTTTGAAAAGGCTGGAACTGAGAGGATCAAGAAAGACAAAAGGAGTAGAATACTTTGTGAATTGGGATCTGTAAAAATTCTCTGCAATCTCCTCTCACTAAAGTAAATATTTTAAAGCATCAAAATTTGTCCAAAATATACATAAAAATTAATTTTTCTGAAGTAATTTTCATGGACAAATCTTCAGCGACATTTGATAGACCTGATGGATGAATCATGCCTATGGCTAAAAGAAGGCAACAAGTAGACTGTAGGAGGATGATATCGATTGGAATTGTCAACTAAACCATTAATGGACCATTCAAAATTGATGAAGGAGTTCAACTGAACAGTACTATTACAATTTTATGGACAAAAGTTTCTTTGCATGGTACAAATCCCAGTCTTGCAGTTTCAAAGTGAACTGCATAGTTTTGTATAAGAATTCTCCTTTACATGTATCTACACTTATCCATGAATTCTTTATGCATAAAAGATGTACAGGAGAGAAGATAATGACCATCAACAAGTCCTGATCTGAGTCCTATTGAAAACCTATGGTCAATTTTGAAAATGAAATTATATGAAGGTGGCAAACTATATAACAGCAAAGTAGACCTATCAGAAGTAATTAAAACTACCATGCTGGAAATTGAGCCTGCTGAAGTAAAAGAAAAGAAAGAAAATCAAGGGATAATAGATTAGTGGCTGTTATTAAGAAGAAAGGTCACTATATCGAAATGTTTAGGATTCAAAGACTTATCATATGTGGCTGTTATGTGTTCTATTATAGGTGCTGATCAAGTTTAGATGATTTTATTACCTTTTTATTGAAGCAAAATGTGATTATTTGGTTTTGCCTACAAACTTCAGAGGGAGGTTTTAGGATACATTAAATAACTTCAATAAAACATATTGATACCACCTAAAATTTTACCTCAGCCTTTGCTTTGACAAATTGATTTTTTGAAATTTGAAAATTATTTGAGTGGGGTGGTGTCCTCATAGTGTAATGGTTAAAGTGATGGACAGTGGAATTGTGGTAAGTGAGTTCGAACTCCAGTCGCGCTATTACATTCACTTTCGGACAAATACCCTTGGGAAAGGTATGAACCCCCTTATCCTCCCAGCTATGGGTTAAATAGCATAATTGCTACTTTTCTAGAAGGATGGCTTTGGCATTAAATAACTCATGAAGATTGATATGCCATTAAAACAAAGAAACCAAAGCAAACCACAATTATTTGAATTATTGAAGTTTATGTAATTTTCTAAATAACTTCAGAGTATGAGTGTATGTATATATATATATATATATACAAGTGATGTCTGAAATGTAAGGTAAAAATCTATATATAAATTTGCCTTGTTTGCTTGTTATGAAAAGACTTCATGGCTAATGCCTAAATTTTAGCATATAAAATCCCTTGACCTCAGGGAGTGTCTCATAGTTATCGGTAAGAAGAGAGATTAAATGAAAGAAGCACAGTTGTGGAATATTTTAGCTGAAAACTATCTAGAATGCAAAAAAAAAAAATGGACTGGTAATTTCTTGTGTATGTACTTCACTTATCATCTCAAAGAGTCTTTTAATGGTAGTTGTTGCTGGGGGCATGGGAACTTCCTCTGTGGAAATTTTATCGAAGAAAACTAATGAAAGGACTCTTTCATACAGAAGACAAATTAAATGGATTCTTGTTCAACAAAATGTGTTTTAGTATATCATTTTTATCCTGGGCAATGCTGGGTATTTCTGCTAGTATTTACTAATCAACATGTTAATTATTTTACTATTAAAACATTGTGCATATGTTAGCTGCACTACTATGCAACTTTTCTCATAGTTGTAGCAGAAATTGATGCTCTTCTTCTATCGGTGCATGGGGTCATCAATAACCTCCTTTAAAAACTCACTATCAAATGAACTTGAACTGTGTTTTAGTTAATTGGTTTAGAATGGAATGCAGTGACACTTCTCATGGACAATTCCATGAACCACCAACTTTGAAATATCAAGTTCCATGACAGTATCACAAAATTGCAGTGTATCATCTTGAATTAAAGATTCAACACATGCTATGTTTTCAATAATGGAAGATATCATTGCTTTGGTAGAGCAAACAATCTAGAAGAAGGTTAACTTTGAACTAAAAACACTTTGCGAACATATCATGAATCAACATGGTAGGGCAATGCACATTATTCCCCATGTGTTACAAACCTTGCAAAAGGCATGAATTTTGTAAGGCAACCTGAGTCAAGAGGGATCAACTTTGAAATATCAAGTTCCAGGTATAGCGGAGGGTGCTACTCCAGTCCCTGGATTGCTCCATTTTACCCTTGATCCTTACATTATAATGGTGAATGTTAAGTAAGGTGGCATCAAGTACCATTTCTGAGTCTTCGGTTTGACCTGATCTGGGATTGAACCTCCGTTTCCCAGACCATTGGTGAACACTCTACTCATTAGGCCAATGGCTCAAAGGCTGATATGATTATTATAAGGATTATATATATCACATGACACTGATCAACAAATCACATCATTCTTCTGTTGGGGAGAAGGAGGTCTGTTTCATTCAATGAATGGTTTTATTCTATGTTGACAATACACTCAAACAATGGCCTATTCTTCTCATGCAGTAACATATCCGCACTTCCTTTCATTCTACACCTGGAGACAGTGAGGTCATCAATAGGTCATCACTTATATACATGCAGTGATCAGATGCATTTGTCATCCATTAAATTATGTAATCTATCTTCCTATCTGTAGTTGTATACTCATAATACTTTTGGTCTGGCAAAAACACACTAACTTTCTGGTCAGATGTGGCCTTATCTTCTGGAAATCTACTCTGTTTTTGCTTATCAATCATAATATAGCTTCATGAATAAGGGTTATATATTCAGAAGCTGATATATGTGAAGAAATGAGAATGTTTGGAACAGTGTGTATATATATATATATATATATATATATAATCAGGTTATTCAGATGGAAATTGTTGGTTCATGTAAAAAGAATTCTGAGAAAAAAAAACTTATTCGTTTGTTCATTCATTCAGCATGTTTCTCCTTTACCTCTACATTTATTCCCTCAAGGCAACAAAATCATCTAATCTCTTCTTGAAGAATTCTTCCTTAAAAAAACCCCAATAAATCCATTGAATGCTACTTCAGTTTTACTTTGACTGAAGAAGTACTTGCCTGTAAGGAATTGGTCTAGTTTTTTGAGAAACAGTTAATCCAAAAGAAAAAGGTAAAGAGAATAGGCAGTGTATAATAAAGTCTCAATCTTCACTTCATTCCACTTTTATAATGTAATTTTGGTAACATGTAGTTCTTTCCATTCATCAAACTGGGCACTGTTTGTTTGATATATGAGGATCATTCATTGGAATTTTTTGAAAAAAGCAAAATAGATTTTTTTTTTCTAAAATTGTTTTGATAAATATAAACTCTGCATTGTTTGCAATTGGTTTATAGCAAAAAAAATTACCTTTTTGTAGGAAAAGTATTTGTTTTGACACTCTTCAAAATGGTGGCAAATCTGGGCTTGAACAGACGTATATCATCAAATTTTTTTGTTGCTGAGATTTAAAAACTATGCAAAATTTATGGAAGAAAGAGTGATATGTACAGGGAAACATATTTTGCTAAAAAAATCTTTACAAATGGTCTAAACATGGCATTGCTACTATGAGCCTGAGTCAAAAAGAAAGTCCATTGAGTGGAAACACACTGACTCTCTGGTAAAAAAAAGTTTCAGGCACAGTGGTCAGCAAAGAAGGTCATGCTGACAGTCTTCAGGGAAATAAAAGGACCTATCACTAATAATCTCCTTGAAAAAGGTGCAACTGTAAACAGTACCAACTCTTTAGGCTGAATTCAGCTTATTTATTGAATGACCCTCATATAAAGTTTCTATTTTATATTGGTATACATATTTTTGTGTGTTGTCCACTAAAAAGGAAATGGTACAAAATAAAATACTGCCTCACTCACCAAAACAATTCAAGGATTTCAGTGGATTTGACCTTTGAACCTGTCGGGTTCCAGTTGCAATAGCCATTCATAATGATATTAATGATTCTATTTGGGGAAGAGTGAAAGATTCTAATTAGTTTTTTTTATAAATACCTCTATTATATCAAGAATTTGAATGATCAAGAATTTCAAGCTTGTTCAAATAACTAGGATCAGTATCTTTTAGGTGTTCTTATATAATTTTCCTTTTTCTTGTTATCAAAATCAAATGATTAAGTAAACTGCCTGTTCAAATACTTATTATAAATACTATACATATATACACAATGTGCATATGCATTTATCCTTTCTACCAATACAGTACATATTGCACAGTATCTATAAACAACTTGTTTATCTTTGTATGTTACTGGCATCTAATATTCAAGTTGGCACAACCCATTTACCTGGGATTAGAAGACACAGTATACAGAGCCAAATAACATTAACTTGTAAATGAATGTACACCTCATGCCACAGTGAGCACATGTTGCTATGCACTGGGGTAATGAGAATAGATTTACAGAAATAATAATGTCGTTTATATTTTGTTGGAGCATAATGCTGTCAACCTGGTGAGCAAGATACTTTAAAACTAGAGTCTACCAGCTTTAGATTAAACCTTAGACAGTTTTATTGCAAAATATACTTGCTTATAGAGCATTCATATTCTTGTAAAAACATCCAATTTTTATCTAAAATGAACAGTAAATTCTATTTCCTAATGGTTAAGATGTAAGAATAGGCAGGAATTTTTATTATGATAAACAATGACTTTTCAAAGTTAATATGAAGGTCCTTCAATAACTAAGGGAAATTTATCAATGACAGTAATTCAATAAGGTGAATATTAAAACAAAATTGAAAAAAACAAAATGAATTTTTTCATGTACATTTTTTCATAAATGTAAACTTTGCATTGTCTGGAATTAGTTTATAACAAAAATTATTTTAATTTCACAAAAATGTTTGTTTTGAGGCTATTCTAAATGGTGGCAAATTAGAATGCTCCAAGCTTGAAAAGATGTTTGTCATCATATCTTTGGAGGCTGAAAAGTGTAAGCCATATGAAATTTATCAGGAAACAGGTTTTAGTCAAAAAAATGTTTACAAATGGGTTAAACTTGACTTAGCCACTATGAGTTTGATTTAAAAAGACGGTCCATGGAGTGGAAACAAATTGACTCCCAGGTTAAGAAAAAGTTCTAGACATAGCAGAGCATACAGAAAGCCTTCTGGGATATGAAAGGACCCATCCCTCCTGATTTCCTCAAAAAATGTGAAACTGTAAACAGTAGTTCCAATAGCCAACTCCTTAGGCAAAATTCGCCTTATTTATTGAATGACCCTCATACTACTGACTTTTCTCTTACTTCTGCTTCAACCTATACTTTAAATCTTACCTAATTTACAGTATCTATTTATCATGCAATATTTACTTACTTTTTGTGTATGCTTGTACTTGTAAGGATCTTTTATAAATATAAAACTATAGAGGAATCACTAGAAAAAAGTCAGAGCAATTGATTAGAATAAATAAGGAAAACAAAATATGCACATTATCACCCATAAATAAGTATACCCCCAACTAATTAAAAAGAAGGCTTTATTCTCAACCAATAATACTGGGATTTTATTTTTTCAAGCATAATATTACACAGTATTATTTATTACCAAACTAAGTTTGATGTTTTTAAGAGTATTGTCTTAATAAAGATCTTGTCATGATGTGTCATTCTTGCAAGGTTACTATTATATACACACACGTCAACATAATGAAAATGTTTGATATATATAGATAACAGAAATGGAAGAATTTCACACTATTGAACATGATTAATTTAAGTCTGCATACATTTTATTAATTGTCGATCATTCAGATAAAACCATTCAACAAAGTTTTGTTTTACCAATTGCTTGGTTGGTTGGATTTTTTGGCATATCAACCTTTGTAGGTTATCTAATGCCAAATCTATTTTTATATAAATAATCAGTTAGATTTCAAACAATTCAGTTTAATTGTCAAAAACATTTTTATTTCAAGCTATCCAGTTTCATAAAAAAGTTCTTATTCACACAATTCAGTTTAGTATAAGTATATTTTTTGTTTACACTCAGTTAAATGTCAAAGCAGTTCTCTTTCGAATAATTCAATTTAGCTTAGTACAGTTTGAATGTCAAAAACAGTTCTATTTCAGACAATTCAGTTTAGCATAAGTACACAGTTTAAATATCAAAACAGAACTATTTCAAGTAATTTAGTTTAGCATAAGTACACAGTTCTATTTAACCCATAGATAGGGCCCTATCAGGTGCTTTCACTCTGGACCAGTGGACCTGGGAGCAATAGCAATGTAGGAGTGCTCCAAATTTTTCAAAGCTCCAGCATCACTGGAACATCACCATCAGTTTAGTGTCATATCCAGGACACTTGTTGTGGGGGATTTTACTCCTCTGCAGAGGTGCTGACTGGGCAATTTACCAATTTCTATCAAGTAATTTGTAATAGTTAATACATTGAAGATTGCTGCAAGTTTTCTGGCTGAGGCTTTTGTATCATTTTCCTCCATAGCCTTCAAATCTTCATTAGTGATTGATATTAGGTTGGATGGTTTTGATGTCATATCAACCTATGTAGGTTATTTAATGCTAAATCCTGTTATATATATATATATGATTTGTAAAAGAATAGTTTGAAGATAACATTTTTAAATTTGCCAGAGCTCAATTGTTTGCACACAGTTAAATGGTTTCACATATAGCTGATGATTAAACAGATCTATATATCCTATAATTCATATTTTTCTTCATCTCCATTGAAATGTAGTTTGTTTTCCCTGAGACCATAACCTGTTGTATCAAATGCTGAAGGTTGGTTTATATTTCAATAAAAGGAGCCAATTGGAGTTCATACTGTCAAAGTAGGTGAAGGCAGTAGACATTTTGGAATAGAGTATAGTATCAGTACTTCTGAAACAGAAGATAACATAATTTTAGTTAAATCTAACATATTTACGAACAAGAGTTACCAAACTGAAAACTTCATTTCTCAACTTCTTCTTGAACAACAGATTTTTTTTTACATATTTTCAATAAAAAACATTCCAGGCCATTGGCATAATGGTTAGAGTGTTTGTGAATAGTCCAGTAGACCGGGGGTTCAGTCCCAGGTCGAGTCATACCAAAGACTCAAAAATGGTACTTGATGCCCCCTTGCTTAACACTCAGCATTATAAAGTATGAATCAAGGGTAAAGTGGAGCAATCTAGGGAATGGAGTAGTGCCCTCCCCTACACCTCGGTGTAGTAGCTATTGAAAAGAGAGTCTTCGGGTCGCCCTCGACTATGGTTACCAACTTTACTTACTTACTTATAAACAGGCAAGATGTTTTATGTTAAAATTTATATAACAAATTCAAAAACATTTTTTGAAATTATCATTTGTATTTATTATTCTTTTTTTTCTCATTCAGAAATAGAAGTTGGATAGTGTAGCCTTTGTAGAATATTCATTTTAGATAACTAAAACCCAACCCTTACTACAAGCTGAACTATGGAAATTTTATGGTGTAATTAGAACAACCACTATTAAAGATTGGAATAAGATTTTCTAATTCTTTATGAGTTACATCTCTTTCTCTCTCTCTCAATATATATATATATATATACTCAAACACATTAGAGTCATTTACAATACAATCATATAAATTACTGGGGGAGTCAAAAGTTTTGCAATATTTTGGTAATGTGAGGCACGATTTGGCAGCTTCAGATAGTTTTGCAGAGGTTATGAAGGTGACAAATCACATTGGACAGTGAGACGCTATGCTTGCCTGATACTCTCTGAGTGCTACTCACCAGATTTGTCTTTATGGCTTGGAGCATAGCCCCAGAATCCAGTTTTAGGCTTAGTTGACCTTGCCTGATCATTGAGGTTCTTTGAACTCAAGCAAAATCTCTTGAATAATCTGGTTACTATATGGTGATCAACTGAGCTTTCACTTTTTGCATCACAAATATCTTTGGCTGCTTCCATGGCAGGGTATATGGAATAAAAAAAAATCTAAATACCAAATCTGAAATCATTTTTGGACCTATTCATTTAAATATATATATGTATGAGTGTGTGTGTGTGTATATATATATATATATACACACTAACCAGCGGTCATGTCAATACTACTGTATGGATGTATCACATGGAAGCTGACCAAGTGTATAGAGAGAAAGCTTGATGGCAATTGCACAAAAATGCTATGAGCTGTATTGAACAAGTCCTGGAGGCAGCATCCCACAAAGCAGCAGCTGTACAGACACCTATGAAAACCATCCAAACTAGACGAGTGAGACATGCGGGAGACTGCTGGAGAAATAAAGGTGAGCTCATAAACAATATACTCTTGTGGACCTCCTTACACTGATGAGCAAGGTTAGGATGACCAGCTCGAACCTATCTACAACAGCTTTGCAATGATACAGGATGTAGCATGGAAGACCTGCTGAATGATAGGGATGAGTGGCGAGAAAGGGCCTGGGAAATCTGTACCAGTGATATACCTTGAGGATGACATACATACACACAGGGTGATGAAAAAATAACTCCCATTTCATAGGGAGTGATGTTTTAATTACCCAGTATAATGCTGGAAAGGGTTTATAGAGAATATGTCAGTGATATTCTAAACACACAAACAAAAGCTCCTCTAGAAAGGTGACCTGTTATAAAACTGGATTGTGTGTCTGTGTAAATTATGGGAGATTAGTGGAATTGGTCAATCTCAAAACATTAATCATTGGAAATTGATTAACTGGATATTCTCTCAGTTACAATGTTGTATTTTTAAGTTTGTTTTGTAGCAGTGAAGATATGGAGTCGAATAACCACTCTCCAAGGACCAATATTAACATTAGTATATCTTTGATATACCATCACTGAACAAAACAAGATGAAATCAAATCAATTACACATACAAGAAAATGTTGTATTTCATATGCACAGTATACATGCAGGTAGCATTGCAAAGAAAAGAATACAAAAGTGTGTCTCTAGATAGAATTATACACATATTGTTCCATAAATAAGATGTATGTTGAAGAAGTATGTGACAAGTGTGGGTAAGTAACATTGTCATGTGGCATTACCATTCCTAGGCAGAGTCAGAAATAACATCTCTACTATTTAAAGAACTGAGGTAAAAAGAGGTCAAGAATAGGTTTCTACTGGTGTCATGTGATAATCTATGAAGCCCCTAATGGATATGCTCATTCTCAATTGTTGTCCTACAGACTGTTGCTGAATGCATGCCTTGTACTAAAGGTGGCAGAGTTCAACAATGGTTTGTTTAGACTTGTATCTCTTAGCTATTTTCATAACAATGTTTGAGCCACTGTATGCTTCACCTTTCTCAGATAATTATTTTTTTTATCCTGTAATTTTGGCGGGATTTTGAATGGAAGTGTTGTAGTTGAAAAACCTGCTCATTCTGAATGAAACTGGAAAATGTTGAATACAATAATACTTGTTTTAATTTCTCAGCTAAATGACTCATTGATTAAAAATAAATAAGATGGCTTGAGTGGGTAAGAGCTGGAATGATATCAGGCAGGGAGTGACGGTGAGGTTGTGCCACTTCAGACCAAAGTTGACACATCTTCAAACATGCATTGTGGCAAACAAATGTGTATGAACCAAGAACACAACTTTTCATCCAACTGCCTAAATGTATAATTAACTAGACTGACAATCGGGGTCACTAGCAGTTTTGCACCCTTGTTAAATACCATGCCAATTAACAGTGAGGTGTCTCATTGTCCCCTTCAAAAGGCCAGGATCAGGTGACTATATCTTGTTAAAATATCTCCTTTTTTCAAAGAAAATATGTAGAAGTATATCCACTGGTGTTTTCATTTTATACAGCAAATCTAGGAATAAGTCAATCATAAATTAAGCAGCAAAACACTTGTAAGGAGACAATAAATAGTTGTATCCCCGATACAAGGTAGGTATCTTTTGACAGTCACATATTCCATATTGGCCTCTTTCGTCCCTGTTCTGTGAATGATGGCGTCTTTTTTCTCTGTTCATTGAACATGTTGGAAGTCTGATTACTCCGACTATTATCACCCCTTTGTTCACTCTTTTTCTATCCCATAAGCCCTCAATAACGTTTTCTCCTTTCTATGTGACAACACATTTTTTTTCTCTATTCGAGTCTGTCAATTCCTACTTCTTTTTCCACAGCAGAATGCCAACTTTAACAGGTTATAAGCCCAGAAGGGATAATGGAAGTCACTGGAGCAAACTCCTATTTGACAGAGATAAGAAAAATATGAAATTTGGGAAAATAAGTTCTAAGGCCATCTACGGTCACTCGGCCTAAAAGACGCCCTCTTAGACTTAAACCTTACTGGAGGCGAAGACGATAATAGCGAAAGGAATGAAGAAGCCTATGCAGAATTGTATAGTTCTTGGACGACAAAAGCTTGTCATAAATAATGAGAGAAACCACAAACAACGGAAGAAAATCCCTCGGCGTATTACGTGGACATTAAGCAGAAAAAGGAAAACTGAGAGTTATCTCGTTGTACACCCAACTACCCAACTAATTTCTCTCAAAAAGGACACTAACGAAAGCATGATGGACTACGTAATAAGGACAGAAACCATTTTAACAGTCCCGAGAAATGCCGGACAAATAGGAGACGATGCTTTGGTAATCACAACGATATTGAAAGGCTTGCCAAGGCACTTGGAGCCCTTTTACGTCTACGTAACTCACAGCGACAAGTTGACGTTCTCGGAATTCAAAACTGAACTACAAGCTTCGAGGAAATACTAAAACGCAGAGATCACTCTAATAGTGACGTATTCATATTGTAAAAGCACCATCCACAAAAGAGAGCCCTATCGTTATAAACGAAGGGACATTATGAAAAAGGCAGAAGACGTGGAAGAATGCTCGCTCGCATTCGAAACGAACGACTACTACCAAAGAAAGATAACAGTACTCACGGGACTGATGGCCGACTTAGGAGCGACCTCACACATCATTAGAGACGCGAAAAAATTCAAATATTACGACCAAACATTCCAGTCAGAGAACCGCTACATGGAACTAGCTGATATAACAAAACCTAGCGTTAAAATGAGGAGACGTATGTCTAAGAGATGTGGATCGAAACCGCATGCTGGTCCCTAACAAAAAAATCACTACTCATACCCTCCTACGCACGATATATTTTCTGTAAAAGTCGCTGCTACAAACAGTTCTTTCTAAAGAAAATAAAAACCAGTTCAGACTTAAAATCTGTGCAAAATTTAAAATATACTTACACAAAAGACTGTACTACTTAATGAGTGCGGTGAGCAATAAGAATACTGAGGACAGTTGTCGAGGATGCTACGATATCCACACGTGGCATAAAATACTGGGCCATTGCAACTTCGACAACATTGCCGAGCAGCAAATCCAAACTTACCTACCAAATGATTACGACAACAATCTTTCCTAAAGAGATCTGACGAAAATTGCAAATAGAAAGAACTTTCTAACAAGCAATTTAGTGTTGGCAAACAAACAAATACCGAGAAGGATAACGATTCTCGAAGATACCCAAATCGGAGATGGAACGTCCCTCGCTTCTTGGAGGACTATGTAACAAAAGCCGATGATAACAACGAGATGGACCACCGAGGAAAATACGCTCCCGTAAAACTATTCAGGGACAACCAGGTGTAATAGTACTTTTCAGGGAGCCTGTACACCGACAAAGGTTTAGATATAAGGACATAAAACACCATTTTATCAGGGACGCCCTGCACAGTATAAACTTTATTTATTGTCATCCAGCCAATATGCTCGCAGACATTACGACAAAACCCCGACTCGAGTAAAACTAAACAAAACGAAAAACAAATTCAAAGGACTTTTATGGTGTTCTCACATATATAAAAATAAACAAAATAATAATATAAGAGCATAAGGGATGTTGGAAGTACGATAAGTCCCAATACTATCTCTCCTTTGTTTACCCTTTTTCTATCCCATAAGCCTTCAATAAAGTTTTCACCTCTCTACGTGACAACACGTGTCTTTTTTCCTCTGTTCGAGTCAGTCAATTCCTACTTTTTCCTCAGTAGAATGCCAAATTTAACAGAAAATACTTTATCTCACCACTCGGTGAACGGCGTTGTCTCTTGTTTTAATATTCAAACGCGAAGCCAGCACAGCTTCACCATAAAATTTATTGACCATCAAACTCAAGTAAGACTTTCACTAGTTTTTAAACTTCATTAATCTATTGTTTGTTCAAGGACAATATGTGCACATTTTATTTGTTGGGACACCTTACATTGGCCTAATGAGTAGAGTGTTTGCTAATGGTTCGGGAGACCTGGATTCAATCCCAGGTCGAGTCATTCCAAAGACTCAAAAAATGGTACTTGATGCCCCCTTGCTTTGCACTCAGTACTATAAGGTGAGGATCACGGGTAAAGTGAAGCAATCCAGGGAAAGCAGTAGCGCAGGTATTGAAAAGTGAGCCTTCGGGTCACCCTCGACTAAGGTCACCAACTTTACATATACTTCTTATATGTTTATCATGTATTAAATGTCCCATTATATGTAAATGAGCTCATCATTCTTTACGTTTATTCAGTGTTAGTGTATCATTTGATGTAATAATACTAATATTGGATTTTAGTGTCTAAAGATCCCCCCTAACATCAATCAACTCCCATACAATGTTAATAAAAATGCACAAAATAAAAAAACAAAAACAAAATAAAACATAAGGATAATATTTAACTGAAAAGATTTAAAAAGTCCAAATGACATCCCAGAACAAAAACGGAGTTTATTTACAAAAGTTGAAAGATGGATTTGAGAGTCTCAAAACGGACACTTTCAATGGAAGTAACTGTCTCTATAAGAGTCCTTATTAATAACGTCAAAGCTGTGTAAAACATTGATGTGTCCTTAACAAAAAAATATCTGAAAATAAACCTTGCATCAAGTTGAAAAATAGAATAGGAATTACAAATATTGGTGGTGTTGGGGGCAATTTTGGAGGGAAAATTAAATTCTACGCGGAGGTAGTTTTAAACAATGTCCTTCCAAATACAAATTTCCAACCAAAGGAACCTGTCATCTAGAGACTATAAAAGATCGAAAGTTGAAATTTTGATCAAGCAGAGCCAACTGATTTATTATAAAAATAGCTGACAAAAGCTTCCGCAGCAGACACCAAGAAGGCATGTAGACCACGGTAGACACAGCAATCAGCAAATAGCCTAACGAAGTGTATTACCTCCTATTTACTAATATATTAATATGGCCGATAGGTAGGTTCACTGCCACACGTACAAGAATATCGGCAGACACACATTCACTCGTTGACAATGCATTACAGCAAAACTAACAAAGAAACATTCTCGACGAGTAACTAACTCTGTTATTATTACCAACAAAACACACCATGTGACCACATACAAGATATTTTTTTACAAGTCTATTTCTTTGGTACGGACATTCTTGCTTACATACGTATTTGTAAGCAAAGAACTTTACAATATAAACATCTAATTCATCTCTTTTCAGGTAATAGATTTACATTTTATTATTGTTGTAGTAAATTTGTGATCAACTTTTATTTGCGTTATTGGGACGATGTTGCTCGCACAACCTTTCTAGTTTTCTCTTCGTCCATTCCCTGGCCCTTTTCATTTGATCAGCAGATATACACGTATGACTGAAATTTGTCCACTTTCTCTCTGAGGAAGGTGGCACGAATCCAACGACTATATTCTTAACTCCGCAACATTATACTTACGGTCCTGTCACGAGTTAACTTGCTTTAACATAGGTACAGCGCACTCCTCATCTGTATCACACTTTTTCAGTTTAGAATAATCTGACTGTATATCCTTTAGAGATGTAAGACCTATAAGATACATATTTTTTAGTTTTAGATAAATCAACTCAGAACTCGTAGATAGGAATATTCCAGAAAAAAAAAATGATCAAAATCTCACTTACATAGAATTTATACTCTTATATTTTTAAACCAATCAGCGACTGACACATAGAATATTCTATTCTAGAAAAAGAAGATCAAAAACTAACTTGTAGAAAAATTTGTCACAGAAACAAAAATACTTTGGTTCCAAAATAAATAAGTAATTTCTATGAATTTGTTAGGTTGAGACAGGTTAGGGTTGCGTTTTCGCCAACGTCCGCGCATTTGAACTTTATTTAACCTGTAATAAACTTAAAATATTTTACTTTGATCAACTTTTATTTTACCCAAAAGTATAAATAGCGAAGTTTTTTAGTTCAAAGCAGAAAGACCAACAGATCAGCAGACAGGCACATCACGACACGATAGATTGACTCCAGATAACCCACTAATATACACGATGGTTAGGAGAGTTGGCCGAAAAACTCATACGTACCAGGACACACACATATACATACACATATATGCAAGTACAAACCTATCTTCTTTTTTTTTTGTTCGGACATACACACTCATATACATACGCTCAATTTAACAGACAACATTCGTGTTTTACACCCACACATGAATATTTTTTATATAATCATTATTTTCTCGTGTCTACTTTGCTTGTACAAATTTGTGTTGTATTATTGTGGAACTAACACCCGAAGTTTTACTTTTTGTAGAACCTCGGCAATTGCTATTCTTCCACAAACCTCATTAGAAAGGGTGTCCTGGGCATGAAACTAAACAGCACCTGCTGGTGAGGCCCCATTTCTGGAGATATAGGGAGTAGAGTACTCGATTGTTATTACTCCCCTGTTCCACTCTGAAACGGAGGGTAGTAGTACTAGTTAGTTATATCTGTTGGCATATTATTTGTAATAACTTAGGGGACCAATGAATGTATCGATACTGCAGACGTTTGAAATAAATGTCAACAGCTAAGATAAAGTGGACAAAGGCAAGGGAGTAAATTAAAAGAGATGATTTTATTTAGTAAGAAATAATAAGAAAATTGAGGGAAATTCATATTTGTGTCGAAAGAGTAAACTCGACTGTCTTATAGTTTTTGACAATAGTGACTCTGGATGATACTTGAACAGGTTGCTGGAGCAGCTATGTTGCCAGGTAGTCAACATATAGCTCAAGGGTAAGACATGTCGGTTTGCTGAGTCAGGTTGGTCGGGAGTTTTGTCGGCATTTGCAGCGAGCGAACTGAAGAAGTCAACTTGGTGGGGGGGTATCAGCTTGGACTGCGTCGGCTGGTGAGCTTGCTGGTTCGTCAGCGGGCACGGACGGTAGTTGACTTGCCCTAAAAAAGGCGGTAGTAGTAGTGACGAGGGAGGGAGGCTAAAAAGGACAGCTGTAGTCGTGTAAGAGAAGTGCTCTGAAAAGGACAGTAGTAATGAGAGGTGGAATGAGGTACAAACTACCAGAACAGTGCCACACTTTGGCCTTCTTCACCCGAGCCCGGCAGGGGCTTCTGTCGAGTCTAATTTTTTTTCTTGCTGCTTATTTATTTTGAGACGGTGATACAACAGTCCAGAGTTTTGCTAGACTTCTGGTTTCCAAAAAAAAAAAGAAAAAAAAAAGAAAAAAATGTAAATAAAAATATAAGGAGTAGCTTAAGCCTGTGGGGTTTGAAGGTTTTTTAGGTAGTCAGGCGCTAAGGGCAAGGCGGTGTTGCCGTAAGTTATCTGACTCCATATTTTGGTTATTTTGCTTTGCCCCACGTTGACTGGCCGGTGCAATGCCTTGCCCAAAGAAGGTCCAAAAGAAATATAAAAAGGGAAAGATAGAAACAGATAAAAGGCGAAAACATTTCTTTCACACTTTCCTTTATTTACTAGGTGAATGGACTAACCAACGCTACGTCCCAAGACACAGCGTGGTGCCCAAAACACCCGATAGTAAAATCGGTGTTGTCGGTTCGACGTCACTACCCGAAAAGAGATCGGTTCACAGAAAACCTGAGTATTTATCTCTCTTCACCGGCTCCAAATTCGCTACTCCAAAATTCTTCTAATTTTGGCGCGACCGCTTCTCATTGGCTACTTTACATTTTATTATTTTTCTTTTTTCTGATTTTAACCGGATGGATGCGTGGAGCCTTATGCGTGGCGACGCGTTTATACATTTTGTATCTGGCAGCCGACGAGTCAATATCCGGTTGGGAGTTTTTACTGTTAATTCCTAAATCGCCACAAGCCTACGACAATCGGAATGCCTTACATCATATAAATGTGCAAAAAAAAAAAAAAAAAAAAAAGAATTGAAATATAGCTATGTATGATAGTGAATCAGTGAACAATATGGCGGTAGATTTGTTAGTCAAATCATAAACAATGGGAAAATCCTGATGGGAAGTGTCCCTTGTTTATCTTGGTATGGAAGCGTTGTTTTACAACTAACAACAATAAAGACGAAGACAACAGTCCGGAAATTAACACACAAAATATTGCACGTCAAGCCTCATCTCAGAAATTCAGACAGATAATAAACATACAATGTCCGTAAGTCCCTAACCTCTATGAATAAACTAAATCCAAATGGGCTGATATTAACCGGTAAAATCAATCTCCCCATCAGGATTTTCTTATTGTTCATGATTTGACTTACAAATCATCATCTACAACCATATTCTCTGATTCACTATCATGCATAGCGACAGCCAAGGTAGTTTATCACATCAGCCTAAATTTACCATCAAGGATATCCCATGTATCGATCTTTTTACCACGGAGAACAACAGAATGAACCTTTGTAATTGATTTTTGATCTTTTATAAAACAGGCCCTGCTTTTGCTCTATGCAACATGGCTTCCATAGTTTATCTAGTTTATTCCTTTTAGGGTGTTTTAAAGCTAATTTCCTTCGTTTAACTCTCTATGAGAGTCGTTCAAAAAGTTCTATACTTCACTAAGAAAGACCCATAGTTGAACATTTTTGTTGTGGTTACACACTACCACTTCTTATAAAATTAGAAAAACTAATTTTATAAGAAGCGGTAGTGTGTTGCTACAAGAAAAAATGTTCAGCTATGCTCTTCTTTCTAGGTGAAGCTTAGAACCTTTTGAACGCCTTTCGTACATTTTCTCATTGTTTTTCTCTTTCTTCAGTTCTCTGCTTCAAATGTAAGTCCTATTCGGTGGTGATCGACTTCGTAGTACAGTAATCTAAGTTATTAAATATCTATGGGCAATGCTATGTTTCTAATATAAACTTATTCAATTTAGGAGGCACGCTTATTGCAATGGTTATCATCGTAGGAAATAGAATTTGCAACCAGAGTTCGAACCTGGCTGCTTTGTAATTTTTCAGGTTAGTTAAACTGTTTTATAAAAATCTTTTTGTTTAGCTAAATAAAGTAGACATTTAGCAGAAAATTTTCAAGCCAAAAACAAATTTTTAAAATTTTATTTTTCATAATGAGGAAAATCAAGACTTTGTATTAACATTTGAGGTGCAGTTAATGAAACAGTTGCCATCGTAGAAAATCGAATTAGTAACCAGAGTTTAAATCTTGGATGAGGCTGCTTTCGTTTTACTTGGCGTTAATTGTCCTTGGGAAAGGCATGAATCTATTTCTTCTTTTTTAGACAACCAGTCTAAGAGAAAGAAAATTGAATTCAAACCAACTTTATCCGCTTTGGAAATATTGACCTTGTCCCACATTCTTCCCGTGGCGGTAAAATATATGTAAACTAATTTAAACGGTGTGAATTTAGTTTCTCATTTTTGTTCAACCTATAGGGTTTACACTCCTATATTTTTAAACCTGTCAGCGAGGGCCACATGGAACAAAAACTTTTCCCCGAAACAAAAGTAGTGGGGCGTCGGTAAATTAAATAGTTTCGGTAACCTGACTGGACAGAATAGTCAGGTGCCCTATGCTTTCGTCTACGTCCGTGCATTGTCAATTTGTCTCGCACCAAAATAAATCTTGTACGTGGAGCCTGTCACGTGATATGGAAACCTATATATTCTACGCTTTCAGAAACAACTTCCTTTTTTACGGGTCTCTTTCACTGGTTCACTCTCAGCGTGAGAGTTTCTCCAAGACGCACAAGTCGCTGTTTTGGTACTTTGGTTTCTCGAGCATACATACACGCACATATACGTAAGTAAGGACTGTTACACTATAACCCTTAGTTCTAACTACTCACACACGTACATTTTCGAACAAAAATGCCCTTACATTCACATAATATTTGTATCACACACACACAAACGAATATCGAACAAACAATATTCGAACATTCTTCCTACTTTACATTGTTTTTTGCTCATTTGTTAGTGCGTAAATACCTCTTTTTTATGATAGAGTAACAGGATTGGGGGTGGATTAACCTGTATGAAAGTTAATAAATATGCCATTTAATTTTTCCCCTGGTATGGATACAAGAAATAATCTCCCTTTGATAATTTACATTTATTAGAGGATCGTAGGGTGTCACACGACAATTACAGTAATCCCTTCTCGATCTCTAATTGCTTTTTAAACAGTATAATCATTGTCTGTGACCCCTAACGGGTAATGTTAAAGCCACGTGGTAATATTACCTACATTTATCAAATAAGCCTTTTCCCAGTTTTGTAACTTTTTCACATACTGCTTGTTTATAGGTTCAAGGAAATCTTAGAGAACAATTAAAATCAGAAAAGAAAGAACAAAACAAACTCTAGTTTGACAGATGAACTTTATATGATCAAGATTTTTGCTTGATTATATGATATAACCCATCACAGTAAATGAACTGTGTTCATTGCCAGTTAAAACTAGAGTCGTTAATGTTTATTTTCACAGCAAGTTCACTCTATCTAAAGATCGAAGCTTTATACTTTTTGTTTTTAATTAATCTTGTTCAATATCTATAGATACGTGGAAGATTTCCATTAACAATTAGTTCATCAATATACTATTTCCTTTCATGCCTTATCTCAAGGCAACGGTTGTCTACTTGTCAAGTGTATATTTTTATCTACTGGAAGTCATTTTTGTATTCTTTCTTATTAATACCTCTGTTATGTATATTGTATATATTAAATGTTCTTGGATGTGTAAATGAGTTTTCTCGTCTTTCCTTCTGTTGTGTTTGTAGTTAGTATATCACGGATATATTAATCGTAATATTATAGCTTGGTGAATGGGAACTCGACTAAACATCTTTACTAATACCAAATATGCACAGTAAGAGACACTTACAAGATAATATCTATGCTCACGTGTACCAGATATCGACCCCATTACGGCTGTCTGCGACTAACCCAAAGAACTCTTGGTTGCCACAAATGCAACGTAAATACGCCTTTCTTTCTTCGTTATCCCTTGTTTGTTTGTCATTAAATTTTCCCTCATTCCACCATAATAGTTACTGATAGTGTTGTCCTCGTCGGAACAACCTTCACTTTTCTTCCTCTACTCATTTGCATTAACATCGACTAATAAACACGTTGATACAATGTTTATCCATATCTTTGTCTTTATTCATTAATGTACAAAAAGTGTTATTATATTGCTAGTGTTATATTCTGAGTTGTTGATATCTGTGATATGAATGTTGTGGGCGAAAAATGCGTATGGTTGCAAAACAAACAACGTATAGATACTCACAATAACACAGTAATGATGTTATAGAAAATTTTTATAAATAGATTAAGCACGGAGAATAGAATGGAGAAATATGTTCATAGTTAAAGAATGAATTCAGTGGTAGTAGTTACAAAGTTCATATACTGTCCTTGTCTCGTGGTGAAGGGATGGTTTTCTCGGAATAAGGGCAGCGTTCCTAACGGCGGCGATCGTTTGAAGTATCGGATGACAGTCGCCGGTCAGTGGCGTAGAATCTTAAGCACGAGCAGTGTGAAGGAGCAAGTCTAACTAATAATTATTTGGTCCGTCTATTTATATATTTTTTGTAGGCTCAGAAACGGCAATTTTTGTGCCCCGCGGGAAGCGTTCCGATTGGATATTTATTAATGTATTTTTTTTTTTGTTAATTTATCGCAAACGGAAGTTCTGCGCGGAGCCGATGCGTGAACGACTAACTTTTCATTTTGAGTTGAGAACTCGAAGTGGTAACTTCCGTTTTTTTTTTGTTCTTTTCTTCTTTTCTCCTTTCTTTTTGTTTTTTCAAATCAAGGCAAGATCTCGTCTTGTAACACTAGTGACGCTTATACTGTGATTAGAAGATACGTTTATCTCAACCAACCATTCTAGTAATACAGTGCTAAACTGAACATTAACTTCTATGGCTTTCCTCAGATTTACTATCAATATGAAATTTTCAAGTAATACAAAGTGAAAAATCGTACCAATGCTAAGAATATAAATTATTCTATTTTCAGCAATGCATGCAGTAAATGGATTGATCGATTGATGAATATTAAGTAAATATTTAATAATTAGATTATGTTTCAATAATATGAGTAGTATGTACATAAAGTGTTTTCTTATCTTATATACATACTCTTGTCTTTATTTGCCATTGTAATGTTTTATCATTATCATCTAATCGCGCTGACAGCACAAATTTTCTTGACTTTCTCTCTCTCTCCATCCGCCCCTATCATCCAAATGACATCCTTTGTCCACATAGAATTGATGTAAATAAGTTCTTGCCGGTCGACCATCACAGGTACGTCTATGTGTCGGAGTCCACTGAAGAATGTCACTTATGAATTCGTCCTTACTTCTCCAGCAGTGTCTCAATTGTATGGTTTGTCTTATTTGGATGGTTTTGAGATGGGAGGTAAGTGGCCGTACAGCTGTTGTTTCCTAGGGTGTTGTTTCCAATATTTGTTCAACATAACTTGTAGCATTCTTGTGTAGTTCCCATATTACCTTTTCTCTATGCGTTTTGTTAGCGTCTATGTGGTGTATCCCTACATTAGTATTGACACAGCCACAGCTTGGAAGAAATCCCGTTTTATTTTATCGGATAGATCAGATTTCCATATGATCGATAACCTATAGATAGCAACGCCTAGGAAAGGCGTGGACTGGAATGTTTTATATTGTGGGTGAAAAAAGATAAAGATTTATCTCGTAACCTGTTTGGTCATTAAGGCGCTACTCATGTAGCGTGTTTAGAGTGAGAATAACCTGGCGGAGCCCGTTTTTCTCAGGTTTGGTTTAAATTAAGAATTTTTCATTTCCTAAACCGGTTACGATACCGAGGTTAAAGAGCCCAGTCTACCTTACTAATTACTCATAGCTGAAGGGAGAATTGATGGAGTCATATATTTCCCAGGGGTATTAGCGCATTGTAAAATGCAGTCAGTCTCGTTCAAGATTTGAACTAAGGTCGCCATGTCCATTTCCTATGACGATAGCGGCTACACCACGAGCACTTCCGTATTGTGGGTATGTTAATGCTTATATTGGGATGGTAAGATACATTTATATCCAGCAACCATCACAATCACGCCCTAATATAATATTTCAGTTTAAATTATTCATGATGTAAAATGCGTGATTGGTCGCTCTTCGACCGGTTTGAACACTTAGCGTAGCTGTCGACCGTTAAAAATGTACCGTTAGCAATTTGTATATTAGCTTTTCCATCCCCAAGAGCAGGTCTTGGCTTAATAACGCTAAACACTCTTCTATGGATAATGAAAGTTTCTGCTCCGGTATCTACTAGCGCTCTGTAAGCAGACACCATTAATTCTCACAATAATCGTACTAAGGTTTCCCATAGCATTTATTTTAAACGTGGGCAATCCGTATGTCTGTCCGCTGACGTTCCTGCGAACGGACACAACTAGTTTACCTATTTACCCGGAAGACCTAAATCTGTCTTTTGTATGTGACCCACAGAGCCGCATATTCAACAGGTTCTTCAAACGAGCGGTTTGAAATTCTTCGGTCAGGTGACCAATTCTTTTTATACTATTGGCATGTTTGTTGATAGGGAAGTATATTTTAGTTGAGTACACGCTCTTCAAATACCAATATTCTCATTATTAACATTAGTATATCCGTGATGTACTAACACAAAACAAAACAGAAGGAAAGACAAAATAAACTCAATTATACATACAAGAATACTTGATATTCTATATACACAATGTACATGCTGGTGACATTGTAAGTGAAGAATACATAAACGTGTCCCGTGGTAGAATTAAACATATATTTCTTGAACAAACAGCATGTACAAAGGGGTACAAAAAGGAAAAAGGCCTACTTGACAAGTGTGGATAATATAGCCATATGGCTTTACTGCTTCCCGAATTGACCAGAGACAACGTCTCTCCAATACAACCAACAGAAAGAAATAGAAGTTGTGAATGGGTTTCTGGTGCAGTTTTGAGGCCTCTAACAGATATGCCAATTCTCTAAGGAAGATAATTCTTCATTGTCCCTACATTTTCTTCTTCTTTGGCCTGCAATTTTTCTTTTTAATTTCTCTCCCATTCTGGTTAATATTATCACCTACAGACTGTACATTTATTTGTTATCTATAATGTTTGACTTCTATTGCTATGTGGGGGTTCCCCTTCCAGCCTGAGATAGAAGAGAAAACTTGTACATTGTTATCCAAGCAGCGTTCTCCAGAGTCTGACTGCTTTTCCATTTAAGAGCTCCCATTCGATTTACACAGGAAAGCTTAGCTATTCAGTGAGATTACTCTGAATTCATATTCATCAATGCTTTCCCTTTTCATCTGTTCTATATATCTTAGCCATTGTGATGATTCAGTAGAATCTACAGGTTCCACAGAGCACCTATCCATCATAGCATTTAGTTCCAGGTTCAACTTGGGGTGAGCTAACTCAAAGAAATTTCTTAAAAGCTCTCCATCATTTTTTCGTAGAAAATTGGTGTCTTTCTTTCCCTGCTAATTTCTGTGACTAGGAAATATTTTGGTACATCTCTCTTTCAGGAGGAATGCCTGGCATAACAGTTATTGTTGGAAATGAAATCAATGACCCAAGTTCAAATCCTGGACAAAGATGTTTGAGTTTCACATCAAGCCTTGGAAAAAGCATGAATCCATGTCTTTTCCCTCTCATCTATGGGTTAATAGTAGAGCAAATTTGGTTCTTTAACATATGATACAACCAGTTTAGGAGAAGGAAAACTCATGGTGGAATGGGTTGGGTAATAAAATATATATCTTTCATGCTGTTGAGAGAGAGATATTGGTCAGTATCCCCACATAGTATTCTAATTTTGCTCATTAAGTGTGCAATCATGCTTATAAAAGTTTGAGGGTCCAAGATAAAAAGAAAAGAAGAAAAACAAAATCTTCTATTTGGTCTTGATTTCACTGATCTTCTTAAGGTTTTGATCAAATCGAGCACCAAATTGCTTTCTGTGGCATTGTCATGATCTAAGAAACCCAAACATTGTGAACTAGACCGGGAAACATCAAATAAAATGATACTTCTTTTATTTCTCTGCCAAGTGACAGCTTGATTTAAAACACTAGATGGCCGAGTGCCCAAAAGAGCTAGAATATCTGGAATAAACCTAGGTTGCAACTTTGTGAAGGTACATCTGTTTCCTTTGGTTCCTTGTCGCAGACTGCTTGATTCTGAACCTTTCTTTCAGCATGCCAATTTCATCCTCAAACATGCATAGCAAACTGATGTTTGTGTACCCAGAACACATTTCTCATTCTATCGACTGTGATAATTGGAGTCACTAGCAGTTATCTATCTTTGCTAAGGAACTCTGCCAATTAACACTGCAGCATCCCCCTATCTATTTCAAAAGTCCAGGACCATATCAGATCTTGAAACTGAAGCAATTATTTTTTCCCTTATTTTCATTTTGTCCTTATTGTCAGATCTAGCGTTCTTCCTTGGATTTTAAGCTTTGTTAACAATATTCTTAAGATAAAAATGACATTTACAAAATTTTGATATTTTCATAAAGGACCTGACCCCAAAAAATGAACTTCACACTTCACTTGATAAAATGAAGATTTTACCTGATATGGCTGATATCTGCAGAAAATTCAAGAGTAGTGGCTGAAATTTTCAAAAAATTACTCCCCACTCTTAAAAAACAACACCAAAATAAGAATTTCAGTTCTAAATAAAAGTATATATATATAATACAAGGAGAAAATCCAAGGGGTAACAGTATCCAATTTGAGTGCTCAATGCCAACGGCTATCAACAAATAATGAATCTGGGATTAAAAAATACATCATAACTCAACATGCAGATCAAAAAAATTTTTTTAATAAAAAAAAAAAAAAAAAAATTCACTTCTTGGGTGTCACTATAAATTTATTTCTGGTCAATGATGACCCTTTTCATATGTTAAATTAAAAGGGTCATCATAAACCTAAAATAAATTTATAATGACACCAAAGAAGTGAATTTTTTATTTTTATTAAAATATATATAATCATACAAAAATGTCTCTTGCCCAGTTGGCTGGGGCTGTAGAATACACCAACTGCATCTCTGCAGAGGGTTAAGACACCCCCACCAACGAATGTCCAGGATATAATACTAAACAATCTGATGGTGATACTCCTGTAATGCTGGAGCTTTGGGGAATGTGGAGTACACCTTCATTGCTATCGCTCTCAGGTCTACTCTGGTCTGGAGTGGTAGCACCTGATAGGGTCCTATCTATGGGTCAAATAGAACTAAACTGCATACTTATGCTAAACTGAATTGACATATAAACTATGTACTAAAGCTAAATTGAATTGTTTGAAATTGAATTTTTTAAATTCTAAACTGAATTGTTTGAAATAGAACTGTTTTTGACATTGCAATTATACTTAGGCTAAACTGAATTGTTTGAAATGGAAATATTTTGACATTTAACAGTGTGTAAACAAAAACTATACTCATACTTAACTGAATTGTATGAATTAGAACTGTTTGACTAAACTGAATATTGAAATGGTTTTGACAAACTGTGTACTTATGCTAAACTGAATTGTTTGTAATAGAACTGTTTATTTGTATAAAAATGGATTTGGCATTAAATAACCTACAAAGGTTGATATGCCATAAACCCAAACAAACAAACAAACAAACAAAAAAGTCTCACAATAGAATTATGAAAAATTCTATTATGTTCATTAATCATTTGTAAGTTGATTTTTCAAAACATCTATTAGTAACCTTCAGTTAAGGCTGTACAATATGCTATTTGCATCACTGTAGAGAGGTGAGACCCCCATCCCCAATATGTGTCCTGGATATGACACTAAACTATCTGATGGTTAGGCTCCAGTTCAGGAGTTTAGGCAATGTAAAGAACTTCCAGGTCCACTCTAATCTGGAGTGGAAGGACCTGTTAGGGTCCTATCTATGCACCAAATGGAACTGTTTAATCATTTACTATACTGAAAACCATTGAACTGTTTGCAAATAAAATTATTAGTGTTAGATAGCAATACTTGAAACCATTTAACTGTGTGCAAACAAATGAGCTCTGGTTCATGTAAAAATTGTTACTTACAAACTACTCATTTACAAATCATATATATTCAATATATAAGTATAAACAGGATTTGGCATTAAATAACCTACAAGGGTTGATATGCTGTAAAACCCAACCAATTGATTAGCGATTTTGTCTCACAACTCTGTAATGAGAAATTGTTTTTATTGTAACATGAATATTATATATATTTTACTATTAAATTTTGGTCCAAATTTTGTCAGTTTAAGGCCGTATAGATATATTTTCAAAAATAATTTTATAAATTAATTTCTTAAATATTTTTGAAATTTTATATCTCATAATAAAATAATCATGAGATTTTCATGGATCCAAATACTACACTCTGATCTTGGACAGAAGTGCCAGAGAGTGACATTTTGCTTTGAATCAGTGAATTACAGATCCTTGTCAGATAAGCTGTTTTCTACTTAAATTGTGACATAACGGTACCAAATAGACATTGTAATGTTACTGTATCAAATAGTACATTGTACCACTACATGCCAAATGTACTGTTGTACCACCATGTGCGCAAGCGTGTTAATGGCATTCTCACTATGTCTTAAGTAATAGTCAGACCCTGTTGTAACCTCACCATGGGAAAAGTTGACAAACATATAAAACTCTGTCTTAGTTTACTAACACAAAAGTTTATCGGCTACTACAATTTGTAAGCAGTTGTCAGGAGAAAGAAAGAGAGTATAAAAGCTGAGTCAACTGCATTTACTAGACAAAGAAAACATGTCATGAGGAGAAAGAGTGAGCAGACATAGACCTTGAATTTTCTTTCTGTATTTCCTTTTAGTTCTAATGTGCATGTTTGCTGGTTTTGTCTTCACAGGGTTGTGTCTGGTGTGATACCCCTTTGCAGAGCCCACTCCAAAATGGGGATCATAGATTTTGGTCTATCCTTACATCTTCATGGCTAGGGTGCAAATGACGTCTTTACTTTGTCACATCTTGCAGTTGACTAAGTTTCACACCCAAGTCGTCTGCTTACTTCTGCCTGGTGTCAGAGGAAGGACCATTCTGTTTCTGTATAGATTTGGGACCTCTGGGTTTTTTTTCAAGTCATTTTTAATTAATGTAGTCATTCATCCATTACTGGCTGACCAACATCAAGTGCCTTAGCCTAAGTCACTCAGACATCAGCTAGTTGTTTCTGTAGACTCACTGTCAGCTTCTCATCTGATTATTTTTTCTTCTCTCTCTCCTTACACAGAAATTAGCCTCTCCTTCTCTTTATAAATTTGACCTACTTTATCATGTTACAAAATGATTCTATCAAAATGATTCTGCACTAAGCTAGCAATCTTCTCTTAACTTGTTTTTAATTTAAATTAAGAATTAAGTGTTGACGCCTTATATACATATTAATTTAAAGTATTAAATAAACACTAAAAAAGCTTTGAAAGAGTCTTCAGCAGAATAGAGTGGCATTGGAAGATATACAGTTGAATTTCAATTTATTTGACTTTGGCTGGTTAGATAATAGTAATTTGTTAAAAAGCTCTGGAATACTGAATACCAGAAAACTTGTGGTGTACTCATTTACAATAAATTAATTATATTACTGAATCATTGTTGGTTGAAAGCCTGGATCTGGATCTGTTTCATAGCATATTAAAATTATTAGTTGAAAATCTTTCTCATAAGGTGGGATTTTAATCTGGAAATACTGAAATATGTTTTTGTGTAGACTTGAAAGTTTATAAATGTTGTGCAGAGGTTCCTGGAAGCAATTCTCATATTACGACTGTAAACTTGATTTTGTTTTTTTAAATCTTGATTTTGTGGTGATAAGAAAACTCATGATTGATTTCTGGCTTGGAAATTTTTAGTTAAATGTCTAGTTTATAATGTTGAATAAAAAGATAAAGACTTGGTTTAACTAAGTTGATGGACATAAAGTAAGGGCCTAGTTTGGTATCTTACATTGTATATGTAACGGTTATCATTACAGGAGATGGACTCTGCAATCTGAGTTCAAATCCTGGAAGAGACTGCATTTCTCCTTGTGCTTATTCCCTTAGGAAAGGCATGAATCTATCTGTTCCTTCCAGCTATAGATTAATGATAATGCAGACAGGGATCTTTATCCTTGGTAAAGCAACCAGTATAGGAGAATAGAAACTCTGAATTCAAACCAGCTTTACTTCACTCAAAAATTGACTTTGTGTTACATCCTGCCTATGGCAGATGGGTTAGGTTGGGTAAATACATATTTGTATTGTAAATAAAACTCCTGGCTAAAAGCATTGGAAAAAATAAGGGGAATTTCAAAAACTAATAGGCTGAAAACATGCTCTGGGTTCTGATAAGTAAACACAGAAAATATGGTGGCTATGTCTCTCATGATCTTTGAGTTATACGATGCAAGACAGACTAAAAAGACACTTTCAGAATTATAGAAAGAGATAAGTATGACAGAAATAAAATCCCCAGAAATTAATTATATACTTTAACATAAACTCCTTTCTAAAGATGTACCACATGCTTATTTACAGCAAGAGGCCATGTGAGAATTAGGATTCAATAATAAAAGACCATAAATGGCAAATTGATGATAATATGGTCTGTATGTGTCATCTTGCTTGGCAACTGATCAGTCTCATCTCAAAAAGGACTAACAGAAACAGCAGTTCTGAAGTCAATCTGCAGGATTTGCCAACTGTCGCTTCTGATTGAGGCATTCCTTTTCTAAACGGCATCTTGCCATTCACCTGTATTTACTATTATTCCTCACCTGCTTTTCTGCTTTATCTTTGTTGCTGTCAAGAGAACATTGCTTGCATGCAAAAGGAAACCAATTCTCAGAAGGTTCTGTGGCATGCATTTAGCCAGTGATGCATGCTGGGATATGATGAAGGAAAAATCTAAATCGATAATGGCAGTGGTATGCACATATAAGCAATTCTCATGTTCTGGTAAACATATAATACCCTGAATATGATATACTCAGTCAATTTATGAGATTATACGCACATTAACAAGTATACCTGCCATTGCCTGAGGAAAAAATAACTTAATATAACAGCAAAGTAAATATAGTCATTATATACTTTAATATATTTGTTTTAATATAATGAATGAAAAAGTTTATTTATGCATAAAATATTAATTGTTAATGAAAAAAATTCTGATGTCTATATGAAATCAAATGATGCAGTCTCTTAATTTGACTAGGTTTCTATGTGTACATTATAGAAAGGGTGTTTGAGGAGCAAATCCCAGAACAACCAATATTGAGTTGGCAATGGGACAAGCAGATGATAAAAATGATAAAAATTTCATTTTAATGAATTATTGTGCTATTCATAAGAAGAATAAATGAAGAAAATTTTTATATAAAATTGTTTCCACCCTTTAAAACTGGAGATTTTTGTTTTGACCACCAGTATCAATCTCATGTAGTAGAGGTCTTGAGTCTTCACTCTACAAATGATGCCAAAAGGTCTTGTTATTTTCAACTGAAAGTGCTATATTCATAAACAAAGAATGCTCAATATCAGTGATCGAGTATATGTAGATGTGATTGGTTTGATTTGATTTTATGGCATTTCAACCATTGTTGGTCATTTAATGCCAAATCCTGTTTTTACATATTTGTTAAAAATATGGTTTGTAAACACATTTTGTAGATACACACAGTTAAATAATCAAACAGTTCTATTTCTAACAATTAAATTTAGCATAAATCTACAAAGTTAAATGGTTAAAGTATTGTTATGTATCACTCATAATTCAATTAAACATCAGTCATTTGTTATCACACAGTTAAATGATGAAACAGTTCTATTTCAAATAATTCAATTTAGCAAAAGTCATTTTTTTGCACTCAGTTTAAATGTTTAAACAGTTCTATTTGATACATAGATAGGACCCTTACAGGTGCTACTACTCCTGACCTGAGTGGACATGAGAGCAATGGTAATGGAGGGGTACTTTACATTCCTTGAGCCTCACCATCAGATTCTTTAATGTCATATCCCAGTCATGCAGTTGGTGTATTCTATAGCCCCAGCTGACTGGTCTCAGCTAGGCAAAAAATTGACTGTCACCAAGCATTATTGACTCTGTCTATGCTATTCTAACTTAGACCTCTTAATAGATAAATACTAAAAGTAATTAACTTCTTTATTAATTTCCTTACTATAAGTTTCATGCATCAACTATGGAATAAAATATACAATTTTCCAAGAGGAGGGGTTCCTGTAGTGTAATGGCTTACATGTTGGATTGAAAACCTTGAAGTGAGTGAGATTGAACTCCAGTTGTACTATTATGTTCATTTTCAAACAAATACCCTTGGGAAAGGTATGAGCCCCCTTATTCCCAGAGCAATATTACCACTAAGAATGGCTTTGGCACCAAATAACCCATGAAGGTTGATATGCCATTAAAGAAAGAAACCAAACCAACTAATCAATCATCCAATGAAATTTTATAGTTGATATATGAAACTTATAGAAATGAAACAGTAGTGAGAAGGTGAGATTTTAATTACTCTTAGTTTTATACTTCTCAGCTGGTGAGCATTTGAGCACTTGTTGATTTAAACATCTGTTTACTATATATACTCTTTTTATTTACATTTTTCAGACTATTGTCCTCATCTTGGTCACAATGTTTATCACAACGTTTTGGCCATTGTATGCTCCGGCCTTCTTCAGGTGGTTGGAATGTCGAACTTGACCCTTTATTTCGCTTACCAGGGTAGACTGTTCTAGCCATGTTTAATGGATGTCAGTTATCAGTTATCTCCTTGTTAATTTTCCCTCACTGGGTATTGAACTCACAGTCTTTGGGTATGTCTCTGGATCTAACCAACACCTATATCCACTGTACCATGTGTCCTTGAGGATATCTGGGTATTATAAATCTAATGTCTTCAGCAACCATTTTTACCAGTGCTCATATTGCAATTTTGCTGTTATCATTGTATGTTTTTTTACCAGAGCTCATATTGCAACTTTGTTGTTATTATTGCTTTTCTCTGGCACTCTTTATTACTGGTTCCCATATTGTATTAATTTCTATGCTTGGTCAGCTCAGGAGATTTTTGTGGTCTAGCATATGTGCTGATTCTTTAAGTTTATGAATTTTCCAATGGTGTTTCTTGTCTATGATCTCAACCTGGTCCCACAGAGGGCAGTGATCTCCCTTCTCTCTCCATATGTGGTCAGCCACGCCTGATTTTTCCACTTCCCCATGTGTTACAGTCTTCTAGTGTTCTTGAAGCCTCACCTTAAGGGGGTGGCCCTTTATATTTCCTTCGGCAGCTGCATGGGATAGCATACGTACAGTCTTTAGTCATGTTCTCCACTATGGCTCATGGAACTAGAACAGTCTACTTCGGTAAGTGAAATAAAGGTTTAAGTTCGACATTCAAACCACCTGAAGAAGGCTGGAGTGTATGACGGATGAAACTTTGTGATAAACATGGCAACAAAGATGAGGACAATAGTCCAAAAAATGTACATAATACCTCATCTCAGAAATATAGACAGATATATACACTTATATGGGAAAAACTGAAAGTAAATCTGAGAGTATGAAGATGTATGAGATAAAAAAATGCAAGGTCTCCAGAGGATGATTCATTGGTGAATATTAAGCATTTCAGTTTTTTGATCTTCATCAGGACATGTGAGTTATTAAATGAAATGAAAAAGATGAAGAAGTTTTAAAACATTCTATTTCTGTTGGTAGCATTCTGTTTCAAATTTTTGTAATGTAATTAGCGTTTCCAACAGAAATAGAACTTTAAAAAACTTTCTCATCTTTTTCTTTTCATTTAATAACTAATACACACTGATGAAGTTCTAAAAACTGAAACGTTTGACGTTAGTAAATAATTCGATGAATAAAATCATTCCATGCAGACATTGTGTTTTTTCATCTCTGTACATTTTCATATATAATGTACATAGTTTTGAAGCGCTTCAGTTGTGATTGATGTGTCTAAGTGGAGACAATGTAAGGGGTATTTTGTTTCTGTTCCCATCTTTAGAATATGGTCCTGTAAGACTGAGATGATTTTTTTTCTTCACTGCTTTTACAGGTATGGTGTCTTGGGGAGATGAAGTTGGGGTTATTTTTAATTCTTTTTTCTTCATGTTTTTTTTTTGTTTACTTGAGGAAGCCTAACACCAAGACTTTTTGTCTGCTTCGTTTTCATCATTGACTGAGCTGATTCTTATTAGTCAACCTACTTAGCTAAAGCTCCCACCAACCAATGACATTGAAACCAAGCTTAGTATAGATACCTGATCATTATAGGGTAATGTACGACTGAAGCCCCATGTTTGTATTATCAATTCCCAGTCTGCTGAACATGTCACTTGGTTTGAATTCAGTTTTTCTTTTTCTAGACTAGTTGCCTTATCAGGCTAGGGAGCCCAGTCTAACTGGAACATGAATACTTTATTACCTTTGAAAAAGCACTAACTTTTTTGATAAAAAAACTTTTTTTTAAGACATTAATTGATTTTAGTGGAAATCAGACCATCAAAACAGCTACTTTTAGATATTCATTACCAAACTCTATACCATTGAAACTGTAACCAAGAAAAAAAAAAATTCAGTTTGGTTTCAAAATATATGATGTAGAATTTTGTATAGGGGTGTACTTATTTTTGAACAGCTTCATATTCTTATTTTTGATTACAGACTTTCAGTGCTGTAGAATTGGTTAGTAAATCATTCCTAATACTATACATTTTTATAATATAATATCCCACAAAAAATGATAAATTTATGATATCTTTGGTTTAGATGAAAATGAGCTTTTTATAAAAATTGATAGGGATGTATGCGTGTATATAGATATCAACATTGAAAATTATCTGAACTTGTACCTAAATTTTTACATATTGAATAAAATTATGCAATTTTTTTAAACAGGTGACAAAACTAGTCAGTATGTGTTGAACAAGGTTAACTTTGAAACAAATGAAAATAATTATGTAAGGTATATGAAAAATAAATATAAATTTGTGTCTAGACCTCATAGAATTATTAAACTTAATGGTTGGAAGAAGTTAAAAAAAGACAGAAAAGTACATATTGCTAAATAATAATAATAATAATAATAATCAATATTCTAATAGACAAAAATTGCAGGTCTGTGTAAACAAAAAATGCTATTTTTGCAGTTCATTCTCAATGTTAATTTAAGGTTTTGTTTTGAACTCCAATTACTGTAAAATCTATTCCTGTTATTTCTTTAAATAACACTTAGAAAATGTAAAAAGAAAAATAATTGAGAAGTTAGCTCCATTTTCAAACAATGAACATCTATTTGGTTCTTCTCTTTAAATTCTAAATTATTTAAAAACAAAAGAAATAATTCTGTGTTCAACATATCAAACAAAATGTGAACATAGCCGAACAAATCTAAGCTAAAACATACCGAACTAGATTTTTTTGATGCATACAAAAATAAAATCAACTGTTTTGTAATTTAATTATAACTGATCACTTTAAATTCACTTTGTATTATAACAGAATGAAGACAAGGAAAAACTCATGATGACATTATACCTCTAATATAAGTTCTTTATATATAAAGTTATTATGGAGGTGCTTATTGTGTAACAGTTATCATATTTACCAACCCCTCTGCTCGGGCAGGATATGACACAAGGTCAATTTTTTAAGCGGAGTTTAACTGGTTTGAATTCAGAGTTTTCCTTCTCCTAGACTAGTTGCCTCACCAAGGCTGAAGAACCTAGTCTGTCCTACTATTTACTCATAGCTGGAGGGAGAATATTTGGATTCATACCTTTCCCAAGGGTATTAGTGCTATGTGAAATGCAATCAGTCTTGTCCAGGATTTGAACTCGTGTCACCATGTCCATTTCTTACGACGATAACCATTACAACATTGTGTAACAGTTATGGTCATAGGCAGTGGACTCAGCAATCCGAGTTAAAATCAGAAATGAGGCTGTTTATAGTTCACCTAGTGAGTTAGGACAATTACCCTTGAGAAAGGTATGAATCCAACAATTCTCTCTCCAGCTATGGGTAAATTATTGGGCAGACTACATTCTTTAATGTATGGCAACTGGTCAAGGGGAAGGAAAACTCTGAATTCAAACCAGTCATATACCTGAAGAGAGATGAGCTCTGCTAGACTATTCCTGTTCAAGACATGATATATAAGTAGCTCCCTCATAACTTTTAAGAGGGGAGTTGTAGATACCAAAGCAGGTTACAGGACCAGTGAGAGAGAAATATAAAACAGGTCTTTAGGTTTGTTTTCAAAGAACTCAGTCTCATTACTGACTAATGACAAATTCTCTTATGGTAATATAAAGCCTTATTACTCATGCACACATACAAACAAAGCTTTTTACAATATATTAACAACCAAGTTTTATTATTGAGTCATAAAAAATTCTGTTGATTTGGCAACATGTCTTTTATGTAATTTATTTTTAATTTCTGGTCTAAATTGTGTCAATTTGAAATGGTATAAGTAGATTGAAATTATTATCATCTCTGTTCTTTAACAGTTGTTAATTTGGCTTTAAAATTTCATACAGTAAATAAAACAACTATTATGAAACATAGATAGTATGGTTTTATGAATATATCGTTCTTTTAAATTATATATTTTTTATTTTTGTTTGTTATAGTTTTTAAAATAATTGGCATTTCCATTGGTGAGGATACTACACTTTGATCCTCACAAGAATCTTAGAAAGAGTGATATACATTTATCCCTTTTTAAATGGTGGTATTTATTGTGTAATGGTCACCGTCAAAGGAAATGGATCCAGTGACCAGAGTTTAAATCCTGGATGAGGTTGTATGCATTTTACGTAGTGCGAATACCCTTGGGAAAGGTATGAATCCAACTATTCTCTCTCCAGCTATAGTTAAATAGTAGGGTAGACTAGACTTTTTAACCTTGGTATAGTAACCAGTCAAGGAGAAGAAAATCGCTGAATTCAAACCTATTAAACTCTACTAAAAAATAGACATTGTGTTGCATCCTTCTTGTGCAGAGAGTTTGGTAACTATGTTTACATTTTATCTTTCATGAAATAGGGATTCAGTTTTGGGATTAAATATGAACAAAACTAATCTTCACTAGATCGGTACTGGCAGGTATTACTCCTTAACCCGTGAAACAAGTTTCTATGTATAATATTTTATAAAAATTGACATGAAGTAGAGTAGGTGCTACATATCATATACTGGGTGTATATCATGGATTCTGGAGGGTGCATGAGATTCTAGCACTGGCTACAGCACTTGATATTCACTTTTATAAATATTCAATAAAATTGATTAACAAATCAAGAAAAAATAGATTTTATTATTGATGATTCAGTATTTTATAAACAACTTGAGCCGTATCCCCTGCAGTAGGGGTGTCTTGGGTATGACACTAAACTAATAATGAGGGTCCAGTTCTAGAAATTAGATATTTGATATAGAACTGTTATATCTTAATAATATAATTAAAGATTCACTTCAGATAATAGGTATTTATTCAAGTAATAAATGTACAAGTAAGGAAATACCTTAGTTGTAGTTGAGAGCAACCTGAAGGTTCCCTTTCAATAGCTACAACACCAAGGTGTAGGAAAGGGCACTATTCTTTTCCTTGGATTGCTCCACTTTACCCTTGATATTTACCTTATAATGCTGAGTGTTAAGCAAGGAGATATCAAGTACCATTTTTTTGAGTCCTTGGTATGACTTAACCTGGGATTGAACCTTGGTTTTCAGGGCCGTTGGTGAACACTCTTTTGCTAGTTTCAGCTTAGTTTTTTGATGGGTTTGGATTAGTCTATTCTTGTGGGGGTGGTTTGATACACCACAACAATAACTGTATGTCAAAACACTTTTGAAATAATTACACAAAAAAGTAAATACAAATGAGCAATGAACGTAATTCCCTAATCACTAAGCTTGAAATAATCCTAGATGGGTTGAGATGCCATTAAAATCAATCAATGATTTGAATTTTAGAATTGAAAAAACAAGTTTCAATCTTGATACTTTTTGACCCCATTTCATAGGCATTGAAAAAAAATTTGAAGTAAAAATTTTCATTTTCTTATTGTGCATAAAAAGAAAGGATCAAATTCTTGACTTAAATATGAAGAAAACTGATCCCCCAATTAATCACAACAAAAAAAAAATCACTTCATTTTTTTATCTCTTTCATCTGCTTTATTTGTGTGGAATGGTTTAACTGGAGCAAAAATCAGTCGAAACTGATCCAACAGCTGACATGATTGGTATTAAACTGAGTATTTTTATTAAACCAAAATATCAATAAGAAAATAAATGGATGTTGGGAAAAGAAAAGAAAGAAGATGAAAAAAATGGAAGATTGTTAAATGATTTCTGTTTTCATTAAGACTTTTCTCTTCACAACTGGGTGTGAATATGGAATTACAGACATGACATTCTGACACATTTTTGTTGTTTTAATTCATTATTTTTTGGCAGAAGGGCTAACATGGTGGACTGAAACATCAAAGGGAGTTTGAATACCAGTTGCACTATTACATTTATTTTAAAATAAATAATCTTGGTATGAACACCCTTATCTTCCCCAATGATTATGAGACAGAGGAAGTAGTAACAAATCTTGAATATAATGGTACAATGTCTGAATGTATGATTATAAAAATTATAATGCATCTTCAGAAAAATTTCTTGTTAGTGGATTATTATAACCCAACATTCAATAAACAACATATCTAATGACATGTTAATATATTTCTGTATGTTTGCTTAAAAAATCATTTGTTTTATTCATATATATATACATACATGTATGATATATATATATATATGTGGGTGTGCATTATATATACATATATATATATATATATATATATATATATATATATATATACACACACACTTAAGTAAAGTTTGTGACCTTAGTTGAGGGTGACCTGAAGGCTCTCTTTTCAATAGCTACTACACCAAGGTGTAATGGAGGGCGCTACTCCATTCCCTGGATTGCTCGTCTTTACCCTTGATCCTTACCTTAGAATGCTGAAGGTTAAGCAAGGTGGCATCAAATACCATTTTTTGAGTCTTTGGTATGACTCAACCTGGGATTGAACCCTGGTCTCCTGGACTACTAGAAAACACTCTACTCATTAGGCCAATGGCCCAGTAATATATACACAAACATATATATATATATATACACATGTATGCAATATATATATATATATATATATATATACACACACACACATATGCATTTTATATATATATATATATATATATATATATACATATATATATATATATATATGTGTGTGTGTATGCATTATATATATAATATTCATTCATATATAGAGAATATTATATACACACATATGATATGGCTTGATCTAGCAAATGCATATGTTTCTGTTCCCCATGCACTTGTTTGGATAGCCATTAAGTTTTCCTTTTTCCTAGTAAAGTTGAGAAACTAATAATGAAATATTTCAACTCAGCTTTCATGCAGTTCCCTTTCGATTAATACACCACCAAGTAGCTCTTGAGATTGGCATCATAATGGGATGTGTGATTTCCTTACTTCTTTTCGTGGTGGCTATGGACTTGATCTTAGATGTGGGCAGTGGATACTATTAAGGGGAAGACTACAAAATATCTGGTTCTTCATCCATCTAGAGCCTACATGGATGATATAACTATTCTGGTTCTGGCTAAAATTGGTGCTGAATATCTACTACAATGCTACCATAGCTTTTTTATTTGGTTGAGAATGAAGATTAAAGCCAAGAAGAACTGGAGCTTATTAATATTTAGAGGTGCTATCAAGGACACTCGCTTTCATATTGGGGATGATGTAATCCTTACAGTGAGGGAAAATTGGTAAAAAGTCTTGGACAACTTTATGAAATTCCATTGACTGATTGCCACTGAGGTAGAGAATTGTAGAAAGTTGTATTGAAAGGTGTTAAATCCACCGATGAGACTTTTCTTCCTGATAAATATAAGCCTGGGTGTTACCAACATGGTTTACTGCCCCATTTCTTGTGGCCATTGTAGCTATACAAAATTGCATTCTCTTGAATAGAGCAACTTCAACAGCATATAAACAAGCATAAGTGGCTAGTTTTTCCACAGTAGGAGTCTACACTAACAATCAAATCCTGCTGCTCCTGTACTCCTTTCTGGTAGAGGAGTTCAAGGTTGCAAAGATGCGCTTTCATATGATGCTTAGGGATTCACCCAATGAGTTTATCTGAAAGGTTCAACAAGGAATTAAAGCTGGTACAAAGTGGTCTGCCATTGAGACAAGACAAGAAGTGGAATCCAGTCTGTAGTTAACAGAAATCATCAGAGTGACACAAACCAATCAAACTGCCCATGGAAGTAAGACATTTCTTATTACAAAGAGTACCTAAAAGGAGAAAGGGACATTGAGCTCATGGAAATGAGGATGCTTGAGGAGGAACAATGAAAAGCTGTCACTGTGTCACAGGCTAAACAATATGCATGGATAACATGGAGTTCAATTGAACCTATGAGGCTTTCATGGAATATTTTAATGTCAAGGGAGCCTCTAATGATATCATTTCTTCTGCGATTTACCTACAATCTCTTACCAGATGCAACAAATCTTGAGCTGTGGAAATACATAGACTTTGATGTGTGCAGATCATGCCAAGCTGATCAAATGACGTTTTGTCATGTGCTCTCCATCTGCCCAAAATCTTTACAGATGTATACCTGGTGCCACAATTAAGTACTGAAAGTGGTTGTAAACCTTGTTGCAACCAAAACAAAACAATTAAAAAGCAGCCTGCAGTGACCAAGTAATTGAGAATTCATTTTCACAAGGAAGGTGAACATCCTCTGCAAGCAAACAGGAAAAAAAGACATTAACATGAAGCTGCTGAATGGAGAATGTGACTATAGGATATCAGTAGACCTCAACACTTCCTTGTGCACATCACTCAAACTAATCAATGCCCTAACATTTTGGTGTGGTCTAATTCCAAGAAATATGTTCTTTTGGTGGAATTGACTGTCCTTCAACACAGAGGAGTCACATGAGTGGAAGGCAAACCAGTATGAATCTCTTCAAGCTGACTGCATGGAGACAGGGTGTCATGTGTTACCAATTGAGGTCAGATATTGTGGTTTCCAAGGACTTCAACTTATTTCTTTTGTAGTTGAAAGAACTTCGTATTTTTGTTTGGCGTGTTAATTAATTTGACTGTTAGGGTCGACACATATTTTCAACCAATCAGGATGACTTATCCTATTCAGCCCGGACCATTTTTCCGGGCAGCACCAAATTGGAGAAAGCCTGCCAAACACTCTCTTCCTCAGAATTTTTCGAAAAGGACAGACATATTTACTGTCTGCTCTCCTTTTAGCAGCAGCATCACAACATCACGAGGAAAGCCATCTAATTTATGGACCTCTTGAGTCTTTTCTTTCAGACCAAGGGTTCCCAGTTGATTATGAATTAGATGAATTCAATTTGCCTCACACAGGAACAACTTTAAGTTACCTTCAAATTTGGCTATGTTGACAGCAATGCAAAATTCTGCTCAGACATCCAGCCACTTCATCCCTGGGCAATATTTTCTGGAGACATTCACACTTCTCTCCCCAAACGACCAGGACCACACATTCATGAATGATGACAATGTTCCTGTCCTTAACCAGCAAACATAACTTTTGCTACACCTATGGCGACCATATCTCACTCACACATTCAACAATGCCTTAACCTTGCGATGCACATTTCATTCAGGCAAATAGCTGCTAAAATTCCTTCTCAACTCCATAACTATTTCCTTCCTTCCTACGAGACTTGCAGCATTTCTGCAAACCCATTATTCCACGCTGCCATTTAAACCTTCATATAAAAACCTTACAGCATTTTCGTTCTTCTCTCTCCTTTATTTTCCAACATTTAGTGAGGAAATAACCAACGTAATAACAGATAAAAAAATATTTTCGCTAAACTTTCTATCCAAAATAGACATGACTGGCTGGCTCCTAAATGGGGCCTTAAAATAAATACAGGTTGCAACTGAACAAGCTTTGACCTGGATCTGGTTGATGGTGGGGAACCAATATAAACATGGGAGTTGAATTTTGCATAAATTATCTCTTGAATCATTTGTGGTGGTCAAGTGACAAGAATTTTTTGGTAATGAAATGAAAATTCATAGAAGCTCCTAAGTGAGAATGACTGAATATGAACATGTCAGTCTCATTAGAAGATGATGTTAAATCTAACGGAAATAAGGCACTACTCAACAAGGGTTACATCATTAACAAAAATAAAAGGCAAGGAGATACACAACATTTTGATAAAACAAAATAATACCCTGTCAGGGCACCAAAGCTGCTGGTGGCACCGGGGATGTTAAGACCACTTTAGCCACCAAAGACTGCGGTATCACTCCTAGTTGGTGCCAAATAAGGACAGGGGGATCGGCTCATTGGCTAGTGGGTAGAGTGTTCGCCAATGGTCTTGGAGACCTGTGTTCAATCCCAGGTCATGTCATACCAAAGACTTTAAAAATGGTACTTGATACCTCCTTGCTTAACACTCAGTGATATAAAGTGCATATCAAGGGTAAAGTGGAGCAATCCAGGGAAAGGAGTAGCACCCACTCCTACACCTCGGTGTAGTAGCTATTGAAAAGGGAGCCTTCTGGTCGCCCTCGACTATGGTTGCCAACTGTTTTTTAAGAGCATGTACAATCACACTTTGTAATTAAAATATATATATGCACACACACACACATACAGGTGTATATATTTATATATGCACATACACACACACATACATATATATAAATATATACACACACATATATACTTACCCAACCCCTCTGCATGACAGAATGTTATGCATGGTCAATTTTTAAGTTGACTTTAACTGGTAGGAATTCAAAGTTTTTCTTCTCCTAGATGGGTTGTCATATCAAGGTTAAAGAGCCCAGTCTGCTCTACTATTTAGTTATAGCTGGAGGGAGAATAGTTGGGTTTATAACTTTTACAAGGGTGCTATGTGAAATGCACACAGTTCTTTCAGGATTTGAAACACTACAAGTATATATGCACACACACATTTCCTACACTACAAGTATATATGCACACACACATACATATATATTCATACCTGTGTGTGCATATGACTTTACAAATAATCTGTACAGTATATCTTGCAACAGAGAAATGAGAAATTCTGTTGTTATGGCAATTAAAAGTATTTTAGAAATTCAAATATATCTGAATATTTTCACAGGTCATAGCTAGGTAGACTCTTCTACTCAATCTTTCTCGTTTACTTTTTCCACCTCTGGCAATAGCTTTCTATATTTAAGTTCTGGTCCTTTTTCTGTGTTGCTTTGTTTTTTCTCTATTTCCTTCTAGAGTAATTATTTTTGCATTAAAAAAAAAATTCTATTTGTTTACTCAAACCCAGAAGTGCCCATCTCAATGTAAATTCTGTTATGATAGGAATTATACAAGTTAAATAATGATGGCTTGTGTGAAATCTTAATAAATTTATAAAACTAAGACTCAGAAAACCTGATCATAGCAAAAAGCCCCTTAGAGTTAAATAAAGTTGAGTTTGTTTCTTCTTATCAGGAAACTCTGATTTTGTAATTTTATCTGTATTAATGAATGGATTATATTGATCCACACAACAGAATCACCATTTATAATGTTTCTTTCTCCTTTCCTATTTTCTTAGTGATTTTTTTTTCTAGTATTCAGAGAAGCCCTAGAAGTTTTGTCCATTTTGTCTGCAAGTCAATGATATCATCATTGAATTGGTGATTACGATGGATTTTCAGGTTTCAGACAAATAATTAAGATTTGAGCTCTTATTTCTTAAGAAGAGAATTGTTGACAGTGCTGAGAACTAACTCAAGATTAGATTGCAATTTTTAATTCTTGTTTATAGAGACATTTTCAATTACTTTTTAACAATTTCCCAAGTTGGTTTTAGAGTGAATCTAAGACTTGGAAAAAAATTTCTTAAAGTTCAAATCTTCCAAATATCAGGCATACACTTTTAACAATGATACTATTCCTTTAAAAGCAGTTAAAGGCCTTTGAAAAGCATAATTTATCATGAATTTGAATATGATTTGTTTTGCATCTCTAACAAAAAATTGAATTTAATCCATTGAGTAAAGATAAGCAGCTGTGGAAATTTTAATATCTAATATATATTTTTTATCATTTTGAATATTTGGACTATAGACTTCATCTTCATTGTTATACTCACAATGCTTTAGCCAGTATATTCTTTGGCCTTCTTCAGGGGGTATTATGTTGCACTTGGAAGCCTACACAGAACCTCAAACTGAACCCTTTATTTAATCCATAGGGGTAGATTGTTCTAATTCCATTAACCATAACTGGGTACAAATGTTAAACTATAGAAAGTACTCTTTGTTATCTTACCTGGAGGGGGAATTGAACCTGGGACCTCCAGATGGTTTCATTCAGAAGCACTTTCTAAGCAACACTTTATCCACTGCACCATATGTCCAGCAGTTCCCTTCACTTAGACCAGTTGCTATAACAAGGTTAAAGCGTTCTGTCTGCTTTACTATTGACTCATAGTTGGAGGGAGAAGAGGTGGATTCATACCTTTCCCAAGGTTATTGGCGCTACATGAAATGTAGACAGCCTCATTTAGGATTTGAACTTGGATCCCCATGCTCATTTCCTATGATGGTTACCATTACACCATGAGCACCTCCTCAAATCTTCATATGTCTCTCTCTCTCTATATATATATATATATATATACACCCAAAGATGAACAAAAAGGATAAGACAAATACAATATACAAGGGTCAGCAGAAAAGTTAAAAGGCTTATCAAGATACTCTCATGGAATGTGACCAAATAAGGTTTATTTTTCAACATAGTTCCACCACATGGTCTACACACTTCTTGGTGTTGCAGTGTTTGGATCTTATTGTAAATAGTTGGCCAAAGATAGGCCTACAACTGCTAGTAGCAAAAGGTCTCAAAACGTTGCATGATGCACAAATATATACAGTAGGAATATTCCTTTTGTGTTATTTATTTTTTGGCTGTTCTCAGTTTGACCTGCTCTTTTTACTGATCTTACTGCTATCATAGACACCTGGTACTGAGCTCTCTATTTGAGAGATATGCTATAATTTGCATACTACCAATGGTATTTAAAGACAATAATTCAATTTAGATAAAACTTGCCATGTTGAACACTTTTCACCTCAAGGAGTGTTTTAATGGTGAGTAAACTTTATTTCTTTTATATTAATATAAGAAAGTGTTGAAAAGTTCTTTGCCCAAACAGAAGTGAATTGCTTTAAAAAATCTTTATAAATTCTTTTAAAGAGTTAATGAAACTTTTGAAACAATGAGTCATCTTGATAGCCATTGTCCTTGGTAGCTTTGTAATTCTTGGTGAATTGATAACTTAATTTCAAATCCTTGACAAGACAGTATCATTTCACTTTGTACTCATAACCTTGGGAAAGGCATGAATTTATTTCTTCTCCTCTTCAAGCTATGGGTAAATAGTGGTACAGACTGGGTTCTTTAGCCTTGGTCAAGCAACCAGTATAGGAGAAAAAAGAACTCTTCTAAATTCAAACCAGCTTTACTCCACTTAAAAATGGATCTTGTCTCATACTTTGCTCTGGCCGAGCAGTTGGGTAAATACATATTATCCTATTGGTGAAACAACTAATGACTGATAAAAATGAATCGACAAGTTTGTTAAAAACATGCCAAATTTGTTTAACTCCAGGATTAATATATGAAATAGCATGTATATTTAATGGTTCTAAGTCATTCTCATGTTGGTTAGGCCCAAAACTTTTCAGTACATCTTCATACTAATGAAATAAATTCTTTGATAACTAATAAAATGCCATGGGTACTTTACGGTCTACATAGATTATCTTTGCTAAAACGGTCACCTCAGATACCTATGGTCAAATATAAATTAATAATCTCACAGTTAACTCCCATCTTAGTCTGTTTGGTCATCAGTGAGTTTGTTTTTGAAAATTATGGAGGGTAGTGATGTCTGAAATTGTGAGATGGAGCATTTTAGTCTTTGTTTTTTTTTGTTTTTTTTTAAATTTGAAAATAAACTGTTCAAAAAATATCAGAATACATACTTGAAGAAGGCTCAAAAGCACATTGGCCAAAATGTTATATAAACATGAAAATGAGGATACTGGACTGGTTATTTAGTAGAATAATCAGCAAACATGAAAAGCTACCAAAAGAAATGTGGCTGCATGCTGAAATTGGCAGAATTTGGAAAATAGATTGTGTGACCTGTGGTTTATCAACAATGACATTTTATGTCTGAGATTCTGAGTTGTTGTTGTTTCTATTAAATTCATTTATTGATTTATTTTTATTAATATTCTTATCTCTGTTGTAAAATATGGTAATTTCCTATTCAAATCTTTTATCCAGGTGTTTCTGGGCTGTCAGAAGTGGTCAAACAATTTGAAGTTTATTCCTGAGTCAAATCAATTTCAAATGAGAAAACTTTTTGTTCAACCTCTTATTCTCTCCATTCTACATACTTGTAAAGGCCAAAGAAAGAAGCTGATTTTAACAGCTTGTCTTAAGTTATTTCATGCCTAGAAGTTAGGGAATTGTATTCATTGTACCTTTATATTCACATTTTTTATGTAGTTGTTTTAGATTTTTTCCACACAGTTTTATGATATCAAGCATTCTTATCTAATACAAATAATTTGCACACAAAATAAGTTGTATGGTTTCAAGTATACACTTGAAACCATACAACTTATTCTTGGCTAGACTTCATGAACAAAGATTTATGAAGGAGGCTGTCCACATTGACTGTTGGCATGCTGATAGCTGACAAGGCCAATGTGGGACAGGCAAGTCTGGCTGCAGCAACTGCAGTTAAAGGTCTGGTCTGGTATGGCTGCTGAGGCTACCTGGATCTTCCTCCTGCGGCATTTCTCCCCGAGGTTGGCTTTGCGGGAGTCCTCAAAAGTGGAGACAACCTGGTGGACGGTGTGGCATCAGGTCTGACGGTCAGCAGCAAGTATCAACTACTGGTTGTGGTCAATTATGGCAGGTACCGAGGGTCTTCTTGAGGGAGTCTTTAAAACACTTCTTTGGTGCTCCTCTGTCATGGTAGAAACCATACAACTATTCATTACTAATAACTGAACGGTTTCAAGTAATTATGTCTATTTAATGACAGTCATTTGTTTGCACAGTCATATGGTTTCTAGTAACTAATAATAATCCTTAGTAAACAATTACAGGTTCAAGTAACTACTCTTAATACAAACAATTTACAGTTATATAGAATCAAGTATTCCTATTAAATACAAAAAACTTTTAAACAAATCTATTTGATTCATTGATAGGAACTTAACAGCTAATACCATTCTGACAGTCGACCTGGGAGTAATGGCACTGGAAGTGTACTCCAGATTTGGAGCCTCAACATTAAATACTGTTTAATATCATATCTAGAATTTTCTTATTTTGGTGTGTATAGGTTCTTAATCCTCTGCAGGGGATACAGTCAGCATATTTTAAGTTCCACAAACAGGTTGGGCTGATTTATTATGACAAACACAGATACCCACATACATATGTGTTTGATAAAACAAAATGTATATTTTAGTCTTTTTGAATATTTATTGAATGAAAATAATCCCTTAAGACCCTGTCAACATACATGTGTATGTATAATATTTGTATGCATTAAATTAAGATTAAAATGCCAACCATTTGGTACAAAATAAAATGGAAGAATGCAATGCACAAAAAGTGTATAGAAGATATTACAATATTAAAAAATAAAAAGTAATATTTATATGTAGATAGGTGAATGCTACTATATATATATATATATATATATATATATATATATATATATAATCAGCCCACTGGTATATTGGGTAGAGTGTTCACCAGTGGCCCGGAAAATCGTGGTTCAATTCCAGGTTGAGTCATACCAAAGACTCAAAAAATGGTATTTGATATCTCCTTGCTTAACATTCAGCATTAATTGGAGCAATCTAGAGAAAGGTGTAGTGTCCTCCCCTACACCTCAGTGTAGTAGCTATTGAAAAGGAAGCTTTTGGGTCGCTCTCGACATTGGTTGGCCAACTTACTTAACTTATAAGGATAATGTATACAATGCCACTTGGTGACAGTCAGTGTCTTGCCTATGAGATCATATTGTTCTGGTAATCCCATTGTAGCATTGACTCTGTGTCTACACTATCCTAACTTATACCTACATGTGCTCTATCACTGATATTGAGCACTCTTTATTTACAAATAAAGCAAACTACTATATACATATAATAAACTGAATCTTTCTGAATGCATTAAAATTGGAATGGCCACCATTTGGTCGTAAATTCAGTAAAAAAAATAGAAGTGCTCTGTGTATAAAAGTTTTGCAATTTACAAAAAGTGGGGATCAAATAAAACTGTTATAAAATTAAGTCATATTTATTTATACATATGTTATGTGTTAATACGAGAGTGTCACAGTAGACATTAATGAATATAAGGAGAAAAACTGAAAAACAAAGAAATATAAAAGTGATGAATTTATTAGAAGGAAAGTTAGTGTTAAAATGTTTTGGTTCAAATGAACCTTCATCAGGACTTTAAAATGATGAAACAAGTGTTGATAGAACAATGATGGATGTTTAATAAAATACAAAAACAGGGGAAGGAGAATGTATACAAAGAAAGATCATATAACTGTTCAATCATTCAATTAGCTTTTCTTTTCTTTTTTTCTTTTTTAAATCTATCATGTGATTGGCACAGGCAATGATGTTAAACAAAAGGAACTACTAAGAGATACAATGGTTTAAAAAGAAGAATAAAAGAAAAGAAGAAAGGGAAACTAAGAAGAAGAAAGAAAGCAAAGAGAAAAAAAGGAAGAAATATAGAAGAAGGACGAAAGAGAGAGAAATACTACTGTATATAAGTGTATAAAAATCTGTGTAAACTAATTCCTTCAAACCTTTCAAAATAGTTTTCAAAGCTTTTATATAATGATGACATACAACCAAAGATTCTGTCAATACAGAGATATCATCCATTATTCTAACACATTCTTCACCACACCAAAATATCCACTAGTTAGTGCTCAAAAATAATGTCTTTGCAGCAATAAAGAGTTTTGGTTTCATTTAGAAATGTCATCACTGAAAGTGGTCCCATTGAAAGAATCCCAAGATAAGAGGTCAGGGGGAGATAATTCAGTCGAAAGAAAATGGAGAGCAAGCACTGCTTGTTAAACAGCTACATTTAAAAACTGTCATACACTCATGATATACTGTCATTTAGTTTGTATACTTATCAGGTACAGAAATATCCTGTTATAAATGGCTCCTGAGAAAGAGATATGTTCAGAGAAGGATGTTTGAAAAGTTAATGCCTATGTTAAAATTAGATCAAATAGTTTGCTTGGGTTGCCTCTAAGTCTGTGTCTATTTTCTTTCTGACTTTTACTAAATTTTAAGCAACCAAGCTCTATAAGAATTTTTTTATCTCTTATTCCACTTTTGTTGAACTTATCCCAATAACCAAAATGAATAAATGACCTACTGGAACCAAAGATATTGGTTGTAGGATAGTGGAGGAGGAGAAACTGGATTTAATTTTCATTTTTAATTCTAAACAGGGGCATAAACAATAGTAGTGTGAATATAAAAGAAATCAAAAAGCTAAAGAAATACCTGAATTTTGCCAGAGAGCTGAAAAAGTTGAGGCATATGAAGGTGATGATATAGATTATTGCCTGTAAATATGCACAACCAATATCTTATTAAGATTTTCTTCAAAACCAATTATTTCTACTGCAATATTATAAGATCAAAACAGATATCATTAGTTATTATCTATGACAAAACTCTACTGCATTATAACTCAAAATATAACTTCTTCATCTCTTCAACCAAAAATAGAATTGCATATATATAAAGGGTGGAGTGCTTTGTATGATGTAATGGTTCAGAAGCTGTAGTATATGCAGACTGTAATGATCCTCCCAACGAGATCTCCCTCCCAACTGATGGTAAGGCTACCATCCTGGAGTTTTAGGGAATGTGGAGTACCTTTCATTGCCACTTTGCCCAGTCGGCTGGGGCTGTATAATACACTGACAGCACCTCTGCAGAGGAGTATTACTCTCCCACTAGATACAACACTAAACAATGTGATGGTGAGATTCCAGTGATGCTGGAGCTTTGGGGAATGAGGAGATGCCCTTCATCATTGCTCCCAGGTCGACTCTGGCCTGCAGTGGTAGCACCTGGTGGGGCCCTATCTAAGAGTTAAAAAGAACTAATCTGCATACTTATGCTAAACTGAATTACTTGAAATAGAACTGTTTTGACATTTAACCGTGTGTAAACAAAAATGATAATTATACTAAATGGAATTTCTTAAATAAGAACTGTTTGACTAAATAGCTTGAAATTTTAAATAGGACTGTTTTGACATTTAAACTGTGTACTTATGCTAAACTGAATTGCTTGAAATAGAAATGTTTTAACATCTAAACTGCATACTTATGCTTAACTGAATTGTTTGAATTAGAACTGTTTGACTAAATTGAATAGCTTTTGCCCAGTTGGCTGGGGCTGTAGAATACACCCACTGCATCTCTGCAGAGGAGGTAAGACTCTCTCCCCACAACAAGTGTCCTGCATATGACACTAAACAATCTGATGGTGAGGTTCCAGTAATGCTGGAGCTTTGGGGAATGCAGAGTATCCCTTCTCCACTCAGGCTCAGAATGGTAGCACCTGAAGGGGCTCTCTTTATGAGTCAAATATAAATAAACTGTGTACTATCAATTGAATTACTTGAAATAGAACCATTTTGATATTTAAACTGTGCACTTATACAAAACTGAATAGTGTGAATTAAACTGTGGCATTTAAACTGTACTACCCTAAATTGAATTATTCAGAAAAGAACTACTTTGAGATTTAACTGTCTGTGGACAAAAACTATACTTATACTAAACTGAATTGTGTCAATTACAACTTTTTGACGAAGCCGAATAGCTTGAAATAGAAATGTTTTTGACAATTAAACTGTGTACTCATGCTAAACTGAATTGTTTAAAATGAAACTGATTATTTGTATAAAAATGGATTTGGCATTAAATAACCTACAAAGGTTGATATGCAATAAAAACCAACCAACCAACCAGGTCCACTCTGACCTTGAATGGTAGTACCTGTTAGGGTTAAATAAAAATAGTTAAATGGTTTCAAGAATAGAAAATGATTAACTGTGAACAAACAAATGAGTTCTGGCTCTTTTAAAAATTAATACTGACAAACTGTTTGTTTACCAATCTGAATTCAAAGAAGCTGTACTCTGCTAAAAAAATTGGCTTTGCGTCACATTCTATCAACCAGTGGAGGAGAAGGATAACTCTGAATTCAAACCAGCTGTACTCTGCATAAAAAATAGTCTAGTGTCCCATCTTGTGGTGGGAAGTTAGGATAAATACATATCTATGAGCAAGTTTTGTTTATAAGGTAGCCACTAGATAGATTAGCAACAATGACTAATAAGAAAATTATAACCATATACTGTAATAAAGATTATGGAATAGAGAGAAAATTTGTCCTTATTGTAGGTTTTGGTAAACTTTGCATGCATTTATTTTTTATATTTCCTAATTACTTTATAATTTCAACCTTTTCTCTTTATCATATCTGAATTGGGATTTGTATCTTGTACTTTGGGACCATTATTAACTAAAACTTATGAATTGTTTATTAGGGGTTGGTGTGGTAGCCCATCTTTCTGCTCCTTTTGAAATATGGGTTTTTGGCTATGAGTATTGTTTGGGTCACCTTTTCTAGGTACTTTTACTTGAAGAATGAAGAGAAAGCTACCTAGACTCTTGGTGTACTGCTGGAAGTTGCAGGGTTCTCTTGAATTGCACTATAAGAACACTTCCCCTAAGCTGTCAATGCGCAGGCTTGTTTATAATTCTTTATTATTGTTTTGACTTATTGTAAAACTGTAAATAAATCAAATTGTTTCTTTTAATTTGCTTTTAGCAAATATCTAATAGAAAATGTCAACGTTCACCTGTTAATGGTATTGTTTTCTTAATCATGTAAATCATCAGTTATTGTTGTTCTATCTAATTACAAAACTGTGAGTACATCATTAGTTGTTTGACATATGCTCCCATGTAACTATTTGTTTCCTCTAAGGAATCAATAAAATCTATTTTGGAGTTGTTTGATGTTCTATGTCATAAAATGCTTAAAACAAGAAGAACATAGTTGTCAAGAGATTTAAGTATCAGTTATTAATTAATAAATAAGTGATAAATACAGTGGTTGGATAATCCAAATTCAATTCATTGCTTACAGTTTTATCCTGACAACAATACAACTATTACATCTGTTCCTTGAGTGAATCTCTTTGGGGATCATTTATGGTATTTTGCCAATGACAATATCCTGGTAATGTTACATAATTGATTTATGAGATTTATGATTGACATGTAGTACAGCATTTTAATTAAGTTCTAAACTGTTAAAAAATCTCCATAGGTCAATAAGTATGATTGAAGGCTATTGAACCTGAGGTATGATTTGAGACCATGGCTCTGATTGGATGGTTTCAATCAGGTGACCAAATTGTTATAGAGGTTGGAAAATTGTCTTTAGCTGGTTCTGAGATGTTGACTAGCACATGAGCGTAATAATGGGTGTACATGATTTTTCCCTCCACTGAATCCCTCCCTGACGTATACAGGTATAATGTATAGAAGAAATAATAATTCAAGATGTGTACCAAAGTAGATTTTTGGTAATTCTTCCTAGCAAGAGATTTCTCAATAGAACAACATGAAGGTTAGTAGCCATTGAAGAAAAAGCAAGTAAAGGAAAAAAAAGTTGACAGATCAGCCAGGAGAGTCAACCCGAGTATTTAAGAGAATAGTTGTTTCATAACCAAGATTGATTTGCCTTCAATCTGATGTTTTTAAAATGTTTTCAAGGGATATTTTTGATGGGCTTATTGAAAAGAGTCAATAATAAAGAAAGTGAAACCTCTTATCAATTACAAGTGCCACTCCCAGTTGATATAGAAGTGATTTCTAAACCCAAAGTTTTATGATTCCAATTCGATAACTGAAAAATAGTCAGTGGCGAAAGTTCAGAAATTAACTTCATCATGATATAACTGTGAAATTTTTTTGGATTTTACAAGTACACAACCTTTGATTTTGGTACGGTTCCTTTGTTTAATAGTGTTTCAACCTTTGTGGGTTTTTGAATGCCAAAGCTCTCTTTGTCAAAAAACAGTAGAGGTACTATCTAACCCATACTGGGGTTGGGGTATAAGGGAGTTCATAACTTTTTCTGGGGCATTAGTTTGAAAGGAAATAGTATGGTTGGACTTTCTCCCTATGATTTTAGTTGAGAGGCATAGAATGTGAAAGAACTGACTTTAATCTAGATGTTGATTCTTAGTTAAAATTTTATTACTCAAATAGAACTTATGTTCAGAGCACAAGAAATGAATTATGCTTTTTATTCATCTCATCATTAAGGCTCTAGATTGCATCAAGTATCCACACAGAGCTGATGTAAGTCCAACTGTGTTAAGGTCATTTAAATTTTCATAATCGATTAAAAATTATTGAATTTATTAATCTAATTGATTCTTTAAAATGCCCTCAGATTAATATTGGTTTTTGAATATATTCTATCTTGAAGAACCTTAAGAAGTATCAAACTGATTTCTACCATTGTAAAGCAATTACTTTTATGACATAAGTCTCTTTAGCATCTCAGATTACATCTTCATAAGATCAGCTATCAATGTTAGTAAACTATTTTATTTTAAATGGATAAGAAACTATTGTTCAAGTACAATATCACCTATAAATGAATACATCTCTGATAATATTTTTATAAAAAGTCATTTTTCTTCTAAAGCAAAGTTACCAGAGTTTTATTATCTCTCATTATCATCAATTCGCACAGGCCATACAGAGTTCCTTGACTCTCTCTATTGCTGTCTGTTCTTATCATCCATTGCTCCTGTTAGGTTCTCTAGACTGCATTCAGTGTCTGCACAGAGCCAAAGATGTAACTTTTTAAAACAATCAAAACAGATATTGTGTTGGAATATTTATAACCACACTCAATAGCCTTGAAGTTATCAAAAATAAAAATATTTCACATATACTGTAGAATGTACTTAAATAAAAAGCAAAAAAATGACAACCCAACCCTCATCCACAAGACAGAATTAAAAGAATGTAGAATGCTCTAGGTGAATAATACCCAATAATTTCCATTTTCATTGTATCTTAATCTTATATTTTTGGTTTAGAAGAAAATTAGCATTTTCTTACCCCCCCCAGAAATGTATTGATTATTGGGTGATAGTGTATTTACCTAACCCCTCCATTATGGTCAATTTTAAAGCAGAATCATATCTACCAACCCCTCCGCTCGGGCAGGATGTGATACAAGGTCAATTTTTAAGCAAAGTTTAACAGGTTTGAATTCAGAGTTTTCCTTCTCCTAGACTAGTTGCCTCACCAAGGCTGAAGAACCCAGTCTGCCCTACTATTTACCCATAGCTGGAAGGAGAATAATTGGATTCATACCTTTCCCAAGGGAATTAGTGCTATGTGAAATGCAATCAGTCTCGTCCAGGATTTGAACTCGTGTCGCCGTGTCCATTTCCTATGACGGTAACTATTACACCACGGGCACCTCCTAAAGTCATAAAGCAGAATAAACCCAGACTACTATTTACCCATAACTGAGTAAGAGGGTGGAGAGATAGATACCTGCCTCTTCCCAAGGGCATTAGTGTAAAATAAAACAGCCTATTCAAGGTTTTCATTTCCTGAGATGATAACTGCTACATTAAGCATGTCTCTCTCCATGGGTGATGCTGTATATCCAAAATTAACATGATTTTGTTTAAACTAATGAACTTATTTTTTGTGTTGCCTTCAAACCATTTGACAGCCACCTTCTGTAATTTTGAGAAGAGTTATTATGATTTAAAGAGCTGTTCAGACAATTGACCTCATTCTTTACATTGCTTTTATTGTTGCCACAGTGTTTTGGATGATCCCTTATCTGGCCATCTGTGTATATTCAAAGATCCATTCTGTAATTGGATCATTATAAAGTAGCATAGGAAAAAAATGATCAGCAAAACTGAATATTTTGTCCTTTAACTTCTGCTATTTTTACTATTTACTAAATTTTTCTTCATCTGGTACACAGGCTTCAATACCAGCTGTTACTAAGTGGTCAACCATTTATGTATTGAATAGGCTCATCATTGCTTAACTTCTTCCTTTCTTGTTATTTACTAAGTTTAGTCTGGCACACTGGCCTTATATTGCTTCTCGTACCTGCTGTTACTATGTTGTCACCCATCAAAGTACTTAATTGCTTAACTTTCTCTCATGTTATTTACTAAGCTTTACTTGGTCTGGCATATGGGCTTCAGGTTTCATGATTCGTTAACTTCTTTTTTTTTATTTACTAAGTTTTGCTTAGTCTGGCACACAGGCCTCTGGTTGCATAGGGTACCTGTGTTTATTAGTGGTCACTCATCTAAGTACTGAACAGGCTTATCCTTGCTTAACCCTTTCCTTTCTTTTTTACTAAGCTTAGATTTGTCTGGTACACAGGTCTCAGATTGCTTATAGTATCTACTATAATTAAGTGATCACCCATCCAAGTATACAGCAATTTCATTGTTACTTCAGTTAGGTGATTGGACAGAAACCAGTACTTTTAGAGTGACTTATCATATTTACCCAACCCCTCCACTTGGGCAGGATATGACACAAGGTCAATTTTTTAAGCGGATTTTAACAGGTTTGAATTCAGAGTTTTCCTTCTCCTAAACTAGCTGCCTCACCAAGGCTGAAGAACCCAGTCTGCCCTACTATTTACCCATAGCTGGAGGGAGAATAATTGGATTCATACCTTTCCCAAGGGTATTAGTGCTATGTGAAATGCAATCAGTCCAGGATTTGAACTCATGTTGCCGTGTCCAATTCCTGCGACGATAACCATTACACCACAGGCACCTCTTTTAGAGTGACTAATCCTTCTTCTCTGTAATATATCTATTGCAACTGAGAGAATTATAGAGCCCTGGCTGGGAAAGGAATAGCACCTTCCCCAACATATCAGTGTAGTAGCTATTGAAAAGGGAGCCTTTGGGTCACCCTCGACTACCACAACAACAACAACTTACTCATAGATTCTAACATACAGAGAGAGAGAGAGAGAGATGGATAGTGTGCAGAAGCACATGCAAAGTCTCTCTCTGTCAAAGCAAAATATTTTTTGTTTATTTCTTTTGTCCATTCCTTAGACTGAATCTCTAATCAACACTCGTATTAATTGTAGATAAGAAACAATTCTTCAGAACATGATTCCCAAACCTCTGGGCAAAAAAATAACCCTAGATAGATTGACATGCCATTAAAATCAATTCAATCAACAATTTTTCAGATGTAATCTGATAAGTTTAGTTGTTTTTTTTTTTTGTCGTTTATTTCAGTTGGTGTCACAGGGAAAAAGAATGAATTGATATTCACAAATACACACAGAAAATGTCATTTATGTGTTAAGTGAAACCATTTCAGCTTTAGTTCCAAAATATGTCACTGTTATTGATTCTTAAAACCTAGTTATGAAACTAGTGAAATGCTATCAAATTCCACTTAATAAATCCAAATATAAATGCTACATTTGTGAAAAGACATTAATCTGCCTAATTTCGCTCTTTACAAATATAGCTAAACACCATGCTAAAGTTTGAATTAAAAGCAACAAAGGACAAAAAGATTATATTGTAAGACACAACCAAGGATTAGTCTGTTTCCTAAATGGATGTTCATGGAAGATTTATGAGGATTTGTTTGGTATCAAGACTGCATCTCGCTGTAATGAGTTAAATAGTAAAACTTCTGTTCTTCTACAAGAATGGTTTTGGCATTAAATGACCCATAAAGATTGATATGTCATTAAATAAAGAAACCTAACCAAACCAAGACTGCATCCTCTCATAGTGGAATGCTGTTGGTAGATAGTACCCAATATCTCTTTTGATTATATTGTGTTCTCAGATAAATAATAAAATTCTGGTATTTTCGGTTTAGCATTTTCTAGAAAGTCTAGTAGGAATGTACTTATTTATTCAACCCCTCCACCATGGGCAGGAGATTATACAAAGTCAATTTTAAAATGGAATAAAGCTGCTTTGAATTTCGAATTTTTCTTCTAAACTAGTTGTCTAACTAAGGCTAAAGAACCCAGATTGCCCTATTATTGCTATTGTTATTGCAATATATATATATAGATTTATTATATATCAATGATGGTGCTGCAGTTTTAGTAGTAAGTAAGCTTTATGATCCATACTTACCTGGTTTTGAATTTTGTGTTCTATACTGGTTGCCAACTAAGATTAGAAAATCTGGTTTATTTTGCTATTTTACTCATAGCTAGGGCAAGAAGAGATGGATTCATGCATTTCCCTAGAGCATTAAAAACTGTCTCAACTGGATTTAGAACTTAGTTTACTGGTTCCATTTTCCATATCAACAATTAAGTTTTCTACACCCACAAAAAATTATATTGGAGGAATTGGGGGAGGATACATACTTCAAATTTATTTTATTATAAGAAATCACTGATCATCAATCTTAATACAATTTTAAAATTTAAAATCCATAATATTTTCAAAATTATGACATGAGTATTAGAAAGCTTGTTGATGGGGATGATATTTAGTATTGTCCTCCTTTGCCAAAGACTAATATTAGCATTAATATATCAATGATATACTAACACTGAAAGATGAAGTAAACTCAGTTACACATACAAGAACATTTAATAAATAAAATATATGTACCAGTGTTTTTTTTTTCACACCACCAGTTATAGAAATAGTTATATAAGAAGGAAATATATCTAGTTAAGTAAATTAGCCCACCATAGCTGAGGCAACCCAGAGGCTCTCTTTTCTATAGCTACTACATCAAGGCATTGGGAATAGTGCTGTTCCTTTCCCTGGATTGCTCCACTTACTCTTGATCCATACCTTATAATGCTGAGTTTTAAGCAAGAAAGTATCAAAAACCACTTTTTGAGTCAATGGTATGAGTTGACCTGGGATTGAACCCCAGCCTCCCAGACCATTGGCGAATAATCAATAATGCAAATGGGTCGGTCATCAATATAGTTATTACAATGCTCAATACACAAAAGTTTAAAAGTATAGAGGAAATATTGTAATATTATAATAATAAAATATTTTATGACATTAAAAAATAACTTTTGCTTCAAAGTTTCATGAAGTGGTCAAAAGTAACTTGCCTGATGATCAACTTTCAAAAATTTGGAGTCATGAGTTTTTTTTATATCTTAAAATATTTTTTCATTGTAATATACATACATACACACAAAATATCAAGGTAGATCAATCAGTCTTGGGGGTGTCCGTCTAGCATAATGGCTAAAGTGTAGGACTGTGGCCTCAAAGTAAGTGAGTTTGAACAATAGTCATGCTATTATGTTCACTTTTGGGCTATTATAAGATTCACAATGAAATTTTTATGATACAAGCACGTATATGTATGTATATGTGTATATATGCGATTTTGAAATACAAACGGGTGCCCTAATCTTGGCAAGATGACCAGACCTTGTAATAATTGACAAAAAAAAAAAAAAACAGAACTTGACGAATTGTGAACTTTGCTGACCACAGAGTAACATTTAAAAAAACTGTGTAACAAGAATGTGACAGTGATACCAATTGTAATTGGTGCTCTTGGTACAGTCACCAAAGGATTGGTACAAAGACTTGAGAACTTGGGAATAAGAGGATGAGTTGAGACCATCCAGAATACTGAGAAGTGTCCTGGAGACTTGAGGTCACTCTAATTCCAGTGAGAAACCATCAGCTGATGCTGATATGAAAAACTCAAAAAGGAGTAAATAATAAGTAGTAAGTTGGCCAACTCAAAGGCTCCCTTTTCAATAGCTACTAAACTGAGGTGTAGGAGAGGGTGCTTTTCCTTTCCTCAGATTACCCCACTTACCTTTGATCCATACCTTATAATGCTGAGTGTTAAGCAAGGAGGTATCAAGTACCATTTTTTGAGTTTTTGGTATGATTTGACCAGGGATGGAACCCCAGTCTCTGGGCCATTGACAATCTACCCATTATAATGATAATAAGCAAAAATTAGTCAAACACAGAAGAATAGCAATTGCAGGTTATATTGTGACAGATAAAATAGTTAATTCCTTGATAAGAGAATGTCGCAAATTGGCAGAAAAAGGAACCAAGCTAAGCACAGCTTGGTGTAAATAGTGATTCACTAGGAATTGTGCAAGAGAATGAAATTTGAATATGCTGATCAATGTACAAACCAAAAACTGTTCTAGAAAATTAGACCCATAAAAAACTCTATGATTTTGAGATACAAATAGATCACTGAATCTGGCCAGAAGATCAGACCTAGTATTAATTAAAAAGAAAAAAAAAAGAACTAGTAATCTAGTGGATTTTGCCTTTCCAGCAGATCATAGAGTAAAAATAAAAGAAAGTAAAAAGATAGACAAATACCAGAATCTTGCCAGAGAGCTGAAAATGATGGTGATACCAATTATAATTGATGCTCTTGAAACCATCTTCAAAGGCCTGGAAATAAGGAGGAGGGTTGAGATCATCCAGACCTCAGCACTTTTAAGATCAGCTAGAATACTTAGAAGAGTCCTTAGAGACAGACCTGAGGAAACTTCTTGCTGTTCAGACTCCATGGCAAAACAACCAGTTAAAATGAGCATTAAAATCTTGCAAGGAAAATCAAAACTGTACAAAATTACTACTATAGTTTGTGGTGAAGATCTGAGTAACAATCAGAAATTTGTGTCAAGATACAAATATTTGAATTCTGACATAGATATCTGAATTGCTGATTGTCAAATTTTCTTCCATTATGTTTGAAAGCTTTTGGGTAGCACCAAAGTAGGATATCCAGTATTTAAAAACTGCACGTAATGTTGTTGTGCTCTCCCGGTTTGAGAATTCTCACAGCTGCACTATACTTTGTTACATGGTCAACCATGTGCTGGACTTTTGAATATTATCAAGTGAAATTGTTACTAAAAATCTTAATGCAATGAACATAGCTCGGAAAGCTTTGATTGCAAGTGAATTATCAGAAAAAATAAGTAGACCTTTGAGGCATCAAATTAGACCTGTTCCTTCTAAAAGAAATAATAATGAAGATCTTATATGCTAAAAAGGAGTCCTCCTTATTGAAAATACCGAGATACTTTATTTAATATTTAAGATTTCTAAATAGATGAGATCATTAAAAAAATACGAAAAATTAAAATGGGGTAGACTTGTTAAATAATGAATGTTAGAGTGTCTATTCAGATATCTTAGACATTCAGTAAAGAATTTCAGTATTTTTGATGAGGGGGACATGTCTTAGTTAAAATATCAGCAACCTGGTGTTCTTGTGAAACCAAAACACTGAAAACATCTGCTGTCACTCAATCCTCAGTAATAAACCCTAGACATAAAATAAAAAAATATCACAATCAAGTAAATAATAAAAAAGGGTTAATATTGAAAATTTTGTTTGAATTTTTTTATAAGAAAGTTAACTAGAGACTATGTCCAGGTTCTTTGGACATAGATGCTGCATATTTGTGTACGGGAGTGGAGCCACATCTATTTTACTTATAACTTCCTTTAACAACTGACAAGAGGAGTAATTAGTAGAAAAGTGTTAATTTCTAAAACTAACAACATGCAGAATAAGTCAAAGGAGTTTCTTAATATTGGATACCAGAAGCATCCATCTATGAAAAATTTACCAACAGAATTTGTACCTTATGTTCATCTTTGATTAAGTTTTTAGGTGTAAAAATTATGTTATATAAAAAATGCAAGTGTTTCTCATCATCCTTCACTTCTCACAAATATAAATTAATCAAACTTATCATAAAGTGTATCATGTTTGGTTTCTTTGTTTAATGGCATATCAACCTTTGGAGGTTATTTAATACCAAAGCCATTCTCCTAGAAGAACAGTAGTGGTACTATTTAACCTATAGCTGGGAGGATAAGGGGGTTCATACCTTTCCCAAGAGTATTTGTCCAAAAGTGATTGTAATAGTGCGACTGGATTTCGAACTTGCTTACTGCGATTCCACAGTCCATCGCTTCAACCATTACACCATGAGGACACTCCCCATAAAGTGTATCAGAAGGATTTAGAGAAGAAAACAGAAGTAATGGTTACAGACTTATAATTAATAATCCTGGGACTGAACTTGAAATAATTATTTATTGTTTTTCTACAAAACAATTTCCCTATATTTTGGATATTATGAAGGTATTTTTAAAAAAAATGGCTCATTGTTTAAATTGAGACTTTTACATGAAACATTTCAATTTTGCTAATTTAAGATTAACTACTAAATGACTCATAAGCCACTTGGACTCCTATAATAATTGTGGTCCATGATGATATTGATACTTCTGTTTAGGTAGTAGTTAAGGATTCTAATTAATGTTTCATTGGTATTGTCATTTTTTTGAGAATTTGGATGATTAAAAAAAGTATTCAGCTTGAATGAAGACTTGACAAAATTATCATGCAACTGAAAATTGGTTTATTTCCTAAGAGTATTTAAAGTGTGTATTGTTCTATTAAAAACAGAACAAAGATGTATTGTTGTTTACTGGGTTACAGTTTTTATATATATATATATATATATATTTACCCAACCCATCTGCATGAATAGGATGCAATACAAGGTTGATCTTTAAGTTTAATAGGTTTGAATTCAGAGTTTTCTTTTTATTTCTAGACGAGTTGCCATATCAAGTTTAAAGAACCCAATCTGCCTTACTTCTACCCGTAGCTGGAGGAAGAATACTTGGATTCAGACCTTTTTAAAGGGTATTAGTGCCATGTGAAATGCAAACAGCCTCATCCTAAATTAGAACTTTGGTCACAATGTCGATTTCCTATGATGGTAACCATTACACCATGAGTACCTCCAAAATATATATCAGTTTATTCTATTTTCAACAGTGTATGAGTTTTTATCAGTTCAGTTAAAGATGTCAACTGTGATTTGTTCATAGTTGTGGAGGTTTGTGTAGGATCAGCTACACTTTTGGGTGATGAGCTGATAGCAGAGGAATGGTGCACCAGTGTACCACAGATTCTCCTGAGCAACACCTCTCAGGTTTTACTGGTTGCCTAATCATGGTTAAAGAGCCCAGTCTACCCTATTATTTACCCATAGCTGTTGGGAGAAGAGGAGGATTCATGCCTTTCCCAAGAGCATTAGTGTGAAAGACAGACTGTTTCATTCAGGATTCTGTTATGATAGCCATAAATAATGAGATTTTTCTACTATGTCAATATGGATGTTTTACTATTTTTCTATTAGAAGATTTTAATGAGTGGATCATAGGAAAAAAATTACTTTACTGAACTCTGATTTCAATAGAATATGTTGTAAGATATGTTTAATCTTTAACAGAAATAGGGTTCCATTAATTTACAAACAGTAAGAGTTGTCATTATATAGGCATATGGATATATAAGAATAGGCTGAAAAATTCATATGGTGACATCATATCAATAGGCTAATGTGCTGGACTGAGACATGATTTAAACTCCACTCACACTATTACATTCACTTTCAGACTAATATCCTTGGGAAAGTCATGAACCATCTTAGCCTCCATAGCTATGGGTTAAATAGTACTACTACTGATCTTCTACAAGGATGGCTTTGGTATTAAATAACCCACAAAGTTTAATATGCCATAAAAAAGAAACCCATATCTGTTGCTGACTTTTTTGACCAATGGGATCCAAGCATGACAACACTGTCGGAAGAAGTGTGGATTGGAAGCAAGACTATGAAGAAATATAAACCTCATTGGGTCATATTTCATGAGAGCATTTTGGTCAGGCTATGAATGTTTTCGACAACCTTCATAGGGTAGTGATGTACATACCTACTTGTTATTTGGGTTACATTTTCAGTTTTATATATATATATATATATATATAAGAGTAGAAAAAAATGAAAGAAGTATCTTAAATATGTCATTAAGTGGGGTAGGTAAAAGTAGGCTTAGCAAAGTGTCTGAGGATAATGATTTGATACCCAAGAGAAAGAAGAAAGATCAATACAGCTGTTTTCCAACCTTCTCCATCCAAAACTCCACTATCAATAAAACTTTATACCTTTATAACCCAGTGCCCAGCTGTTGTGGGAGAAAAGTTCAATTGATAGTTGTAGTAAAAGCTTGGGAATCAATAGGAGATAAACTATCTTTATCACAAAATTAAGATTATTATTATTATCTACATAAATCCCCAAAGGTTCCTAACATATATTTTCCCCACACATGACCTGTCTTTTCCCAGTCTTTCTACTATCAGCAGTAACAATTTTGTGTCTTTTCTTCTGGTCATTACATCTCTTTGTTTGTCATAATAATATACAAAAATAACGGAAATTTTCTTTGTTGTACTATTTTTTTTAAAAGCATTAAAATTTTCTAATTCTTGAGAACTTAAAAACACACAAACCTAATTATCTTCAGATAAACTGTTTATGAAAAGTGTGGCATAAATTATTTAGTTACCACATCTGATAATAGAGAAAAAAAAAAACTGAAAAAAATAAGAAATTTGTAAACAAAATTTTTAAGAAGTTCAAAAACAATCAGCGCAGCTCTATTTTCTATGGTTGATTTAAAAAAGAAAAACAATCATTTCTAAAATTCAAAAAGAATTGGTTCTATTTGAATCAAAATCTAAGTTGATTGATATGTCAACAAAGACACACCTGCAATCATTAATAGATTCTTTAGCAACTTTTGATAATATATCACCATTTGGTGACTGTTGTCTAATTCCAGTTCCAAAGATTCAATCAATAGGATGTGTCAATAAAAAGTACAGCCACATGTTATAAATCAGTTACCATCTGTGTATCAATGGGGAGTATGTATGTATGTATGATTAACATTTTCAGAGTATCGCTAAAAAGTAGTCACACGTGTATCAATGGGGAGTATCAACAAAAAGTACACCTACATGTTATGAATCAGTGGGGAGTATGTATATATGTATGAATATAGTCAGAGTATCACTAAAAAGTACAGTCACATATATGTATTAGCAAAATGTATACATAAATGTCTGTATCAATTAACACCTATTAATAAATAAGGGGTATATATATATATATATATATACATACATGTATAAATCAACATTTTCAGAGTATCACTGAGGAGCATCACTAAAAAGTACAGCCACATGTATGTATCAAGAAAAAGTATGCCTACAATTAACATCTATGCATCAATGGGAAGTATGTATGTATATATGAATAAACATCTTCGGAGTATCGATAAAAGTACAGCCACATCAATTAACCTCTATGTATCAATAGGGAGTATTTTTGTATGAATTGACATCTATGAATCAATGAAGAGTATCAACAAAAAGTACACCCACATGTATAAGTCAATTAACATCTATGTATCTACCTTAACATTTTGGTACATTTCAATGAATACTAAATAAAAAAAAACTGCATACCTGGCGACCAGTTTGATTGCAATTCCCCATACACTTACCTGCAAAAAATAAGAAAAATGCATTTAATATATTGACAGCTTTAAGAATAGCAGATAAATATTCAAAGCAAAAGTTTCCAAGTTTCAAAAGGTATCCAATCAGAAAAAATGTTTCAAAAAGGTCCATGATAAAACAAATATAGATACAAGTCCTCTAGTTATTCAATCTTTTAATCTGACCAAACTTGAACATGAGACACATATTTGAAAATGTTCATATAGACATCTTTTCCTTCCTGAAAAAAATAAAATCAAATCAAAATTATAAGAAACTAACTTTATCCCATAAACTTATCCTTTAAAGCAATCTCCAATCCATTTTGCAATAAACAACTGCAAACAGCCTACTGTCAAAATCAAGAAAAAAACCTTAAAAAGCCACTATGATAAATCTGACCATCCTTCACAATTTACTGCTTAGCATAAAATAACCCAGGATGGGTTTACATGGAATTAAAATTATTCATTCATTCTGACCAAAATTTGATTCCAAACTTTTCTCCTGATGATATCCTAAAGTCAAAACAAATTAAGAAAAAAAAATGACACAAAAGAAATATTTCTTTTTGTCCAATCACTTTTGTTCATCTTTATATATATATTTAATTTCACTGTGTGCCACTTGTAGCTATATCAACCTAGCATAGATTTAGTTAATTTGTTTTATGGAAATTCTAGTATACATTTTTTTCTTTTTTACAGTGATTATGATATACTTTTAGATTTCAGATTGAAATATTTTATGAGCCTTTTTTCTTTCTTAGGTTTGATATGAATTCTTCTTCTTAAAAAAAAAAAAAAAAAAAAAAAAAAAAAAGTTATGAGCACAGATTGCAATAGAAAAATTTTTCTAGCTATATTCAATAAAGAAAAAAATGAATGTTAATGAAAAATTCACAAGTTGTGATAAAAAACTAACATTTTTATTTATAGATCACTAATTAGTTTGTAATTAGCATTGTGAATATGGGATATTTTTCATGGTGTGTATGTATATATATATATATATATATATATATATATAATAAAAATAAGTGGAAAGATGGATAAATCAGACACTTACAAAAGGTTTAGTAGTGATATTTCATTCTTTATTCAAAGAATTTCTTCAGACTAAATTCTTCATTCCTTGAATAAAGAATGAAATCTCACTACTAAACCCTTTGTTAGTGTCTTATTTATCCATCTTTCCATTTATTTTTATCATTTTGTTAGATTCACTACACTCTATATATATATATATATATATACATAACAGTAAAAACTGAATGCAAATAAAAATGTCTGATAAAGGAGGAGAAACATTGCCACCATTAATTGAAAACATACATAAAATCTGCAATAAATCTAACAACTTTTTATCAATTTATTTTTTTCTAATTTCAAAAGTTGAGAAGATGACCTCAAACACCTTGTTAATTGTTCTTGATTTATTAGAAATCCAAGTAATTTTAGCCTGGTCACTGCAAGGCCATTGTCATTTAATGATTGCAATAATGGGTTGACTTAAAACAAAAACAAATTTTTTTCTTTCTTTATCTTTTTTCTGCTTGAAAGTAGATGCTGATAAGTTCATGTCCGGACCAAGAAGGAAGTCCTCAAACCATGAAACATATATACTATTCCACAATAATGTGACTGTTATGATTAGAAGAAATAGAATTGGTAACCAAAGTTTGAAATCGTAATGAGACCGTTTGCATTTCACATAGTGCTAATACTCTCAGGAAAGGTATCTCCTCTCCCAGTTATGAAATAATAGTAAGTTAAACTGGTCTCTTTAACCTTGTTAAGGCAATCAGTCAGAAAAAAAGACTTTGAATTCAAAGCAGATTTACTCACTTAAAAATTGACTATGTGTTGAATCCTGCTAATGGTGGAAGGTTTCCACACATTTGACCAGCAAGTTCAACACAATGAGTAACATTGTTTTTCAAATTTCTTAAACTCTTCCAAAAATAATTCAGTAAAAATTTATTCCCTTCTTGGTCACTGAATGGTTTAACACTCTTCTTAAATAATATAGACATATAAAAGTAAATGTGACCAGTTCTGTATGACTTACACAGTAAAACCATCAGTCTGAAAATAAGTCTAAAAAAAGTCAATTATTTTTACTTGTCAAGGCAAATACAACAAATACAATACTTCTAAAAATGATAGATGATTTACTTGTTGGTGAATGACTTCATTTGCTCAGACACATTTTTCTAAACATATGCAATAAGAAAAAATTAGAGAAAATATTCTTCATGGAAATTAGACTCATTCTAATTTCCATGAAGAATATTTTCTATAATTTTTTCTTACTGCATATATTTAGAAAAAGTTCTGAGCAAATAGTCATTCCCCACAAGTAAATCATTTATTATTTTAAGAAGTATTGTATTTCTATCATCTGTGACAAGATGAGTAAAAAATAATTGACTTTTTGTTTACAATTTCTATATAAACTAGAATAATTCAAAAAGTTTTTCTGTGTTAATGAGTGTTAAAAAAATTGAATAAAATAAAACTTTAAGAAACGATTCTATTTGAATTTTGCTTGAAATACTAAATGGATAAAGTATAAAAATTAATCACAAAGTGAATAAAACAAAATTAAAAAAAAAAACCCAACTCCGTGGCATGTGAATGAAATTCTGTGAGAAAGACTCTTGACAAAAAACTATAATAAATAAACAAAATTTAAATGTATATTTTTAAAAAATGATTCAGCAAATGTTTTTTTCTTTTTTTTTTTTTTTATATAGGCACAGTATATATAATTTTCTGCATATTGAAAGATAGAAGTGTATGACCCTTCACCAAAAAACAAAAACAACAACAACAAAGAAACCAAAAAGACATGTGACAAAGCCCCATTTAAACTACAAGGAAAAAGAATATACAGAATTTGAAAATTTTACTTTTTCTTATTTGTTTTCCATTGTGATATATTTTCTCTGTAAGAAGCAAATTACATTCGATTATTGAATTTCTATTAAATTTTTGTTATATTTTCTGACAAAAATTTGTGGAAATAAATTTTTTAGTCAACCAACTCTTCATTTAATCTTGTACAATCTCTATAAAATATTTACTTTTTGTTCAGACATTTTCCTCTTCCAAACCAATGATAAAAATAATAATGAAAATGATAATACTCAATCAATAACCTGAAAGCTATTTGTGTTTTGCCATGATCAAGGCCATTTACATAATGGTTAACAGTGCAGCCAAATCTCAATTTATGACCCACCCTCTTATTGAGGCAGACTATATCCTTGACATAGGGGTACCTCCCCCTGCCAAGAAAAAGAAAAAAGATCCTGAGTATACTGCCAGATTCACTCTGACCTATTCGGGTCCCATCTATTGGTTGAAACAAAAATCTCTTAAGAAATAAGACAAAAGTGTAAATATGATTCCCTAACCTTGAGGTATAATATAAACCTAGACAAGTCGAAATGCCTTTAAATTCAATCAATCGATTGCAGACTTTCTTGTTTGAGAATTAAGAGTAGAATATGTTCTATTTTTGCTTTTTTAATGTGCAGTAAATTTTAACCTTAAAAATGATTAAATAAAAGGGAAGTAAATCTATTTGTAATAAAATATTTTAACAGGTAATTTTTCCTGATGGATAATGTACTATTTTCTGAGAGCTCAGAGTTGAAAGCGGAAGATTAATTTTAGAACAAAATGAAAATGGTAAACTGATGTTGGTTGGCATGGTTTCAGTAGCCTCATATTTAGAAAAAAAAAAAGGAATAGAAAGGGCGGAGAAGAGAATTAAAAACCAAATCAACAGCTGTAAAAAGTTAGAATCCATTCTGTAATGAAACATATTTTTTTGTTAGCACAACAACAACAAAGTGAGTTCATTCATTTACTTATGCTGGAAAGATTAGTTGTAGATAAGTAACTAAAACTGACCAATGAGAAAAGTTGAAGTTGAGACAGAGGGAGGTAGCTTTGAAAATGAGGAGGAAGAGAAGAGGTTGAAGTGTTAAAAATAACACTATCCAATTAGAATAATGAATGAATGTTATTTACTGACTGATTGATGTGGAAAAAAATTGGTTTGGAAAAAAAAAAAAAAAGAAGTAAAAATAATTTTCCCTTGAGTGGTAACATTATTACTACCCACTGTGTTAAAGGGCAAGTGTCATGGCTCATTTGATAAACAATGAACTGTAAGCTTCAATTTAAATTGTTAATTAGACTGTAATCTATTTATATAAAGGCTGTTATCACTAAATTTGTTTGTCTGTTCATCTGAATGTTTCATGCTGAAATTAACTAATTTAAAATAAAATTAATGCCATAGAAATGGTGTGATTTAAAACCACATGTATAAGGAGACACTTAAGCACCATAACCAATTGGCCATGGAAACGCTGATAAAATACATTCTAATTTCTACAACCCATTGTTTTTAAACATTTCAGTCAATTTTTAATTATTTTAATGAGTCACATTAAATTTTTTTCAATTCCCTTTCTCATCCAAAAGTTTTTTTTATTAAAATAGGACTTAGAACTTCGGTTTTTACTCTTTTCTTAATCTTTTAAGAATCACATAATTAAAATTTTTTCAGATAGGAATACTTGATGTCATATAACAGTAAATCATTTGTATTAAGAATAGTTACTTGAAACTATAATTTTTCATTAAAGATTATCATGATTATTAAAATAGAAATTTGACTTTGTCAAAAGTAGTGAATTCTTTATATTTTCAGCTTTTACAGCAACCAGAACTAAAAAATGTTTTTCTCCAAGATAATTCGATTCTTCTAGTTGTGAGTTTTTATTGCTCTTCAAATATATCTTTTTTAAAACAATATTTCTTAGAGAACAAACAGTAACTTAAAAATAGAGACTAAACAGCAGTTTTACCAAGTTTCTTTAAGAATATATTTAGAAGTTTAAAAAAATTTATTTTTTGCTTCATTGATTTAAAAAAAATAGATTAATGCTTAAGTGTCTGTATATAACTTTGCATTTAAGTACTAGCAGGTATCTTTTTTTTTTTTTTTAAAGATAAACGAAATTTGCTTCTCCAAGGATTTACCTTTAAAATATATCAGAACTCACTGAAAGGAATTATGATTTATTCATATAAAAACTTATGTCATTGAAGTTGCTGTTTTTTTTTACGACATAAGTAAAAACTAAAGTTGGCAACCTTAGTCAAGAGTGACCCAAAGGATCCCTTTTCAATAGCTACTACACTGAGGTATAGGAGAGGGCACTACTCCATTCCCTGGATTGCTCCACTTTATCCTTGATCCTTACCTTATAATGCAGAGTGTTAAGCAAGGCAGCATCAAGTATCGTTTTTTGAGTCTTTGGTATGATTTGACCTGGGATTGAACCCTGGTCACCTGGACTATTAGCAATTTTTTTTTATTATAATTTTTTAATTTGAAAGTTTATTAAAAATGATAATAAAAAAATCAGATATTTTCAAGATTTAGAAAAATATCAAAATATGATTTTTGTTTCCTGAAGTTTTTCTTTGAAAAAATTTCCGGTTCCAATCAAAATAATTTTCAAAGAAAAATTGAAAAAAGAAAATGCTACATTTTGAAGATTTAGAAAAAAACATTAAAACAGAAATTTTAGGTTCAGAACACCTGGATAAGAAAATTATTATGTTTAAAAAGTTCTCTCTGAAATATTTAGTTTTGAAATTTCAGTAAGTTATGAATTATTATTGCTTTTAAAGTCAAAATTTTTTCCTAAAGAAAAATTCCTTAGAAAATAAACAGCAGATATTATAAAAATAATTTTACAATTAAAGTTTAGATTGAACTTTGCCTTTAAAAATGAGTTTACAATTGAAATTAGCAATAAAATAGATAGATATAAAAATTATGCCATTATTTTGAACTGGTATTATGCTGGTCATGTAATATAATATAGACAGATCCAAGTAAAATTGGCTTTTTAACTAGTTGGCTCAAGAATTGAACTTATGATAGCTAAGTAACTATTGATCCACTTAATACCTACAATGGTCATTGCTAAGGTTGAGTCCAAGTTTCCCTGTTGCGTTGTTAAATTCTATTGGTTCATTCAATTTTCTCAATTATATTCCTATTTATAGCATTTGAATGACACCAACTTGTTCACTCCACTTTTAGATGGGATACTTGAATGGTCATACACTTTTCTAGGCTAGACTTCTCTTTCCCATAGCTGGTGGATTATAACATTATTTATGTATTTACCCAGCCTATCCACCAAAGGTAGAACGTGACAAGATGTCGATTTTAAACAGAGTAAAGCTGGTTTGAATTCAAACTTCTAGAGTGGTTGCCATACCTAGGTTAAAGAACATAGTCTGCCCTACTATTTATCCATAACTGGGCAAAGAGCAGATGGTTCATGCCTTTTCTTAGGGCATTAGCATGAAGTGAAATGCAAACGGCCTTGTTAAAGATTTGAACATGGATTGCCAATTCCATTTCTTACAATGATAACCATTATTCTTTGTATACCTCTTGTAAGGTTATTTAATTCTGTGCACTGCTCATATAGAATGTTGCCAACACTTATAGCAAATATTTATCAAGTTTATGGTATATGGACTCTATTGTGAGGCACCCAGTAAAATTAAACTCACTATGGTAGTAACTCCCTGAGATGGATTTGGTTCTCATAACAGAGAAGCACTGTTCTTTTTATATTTGTCTTTGTATCAAAAATCAATGTACTGCTTGTTATTTTGTTTGGTGTCTGTGGATCATATTTTCACATACAATCTTTGTCTCTCTCCCTGAATGATTTTTGCACTCATGTCAGCATGATGCTTATTAGCTTGGTTTCATAAGCTAGAAACGTAGCTCTATCTTAATCAAGCACTCTATAAAATAAAATAAGAGAGCAAAAGGAAAATGAAGAAGATAAGGAGAAAAAAAATGTTCAGTAAAATATGCTTTGTTTAATCCTTGAAACATCTACTCTTTTGAATAAAGCTAATCACTTTGCCCATTTTAACAGTTGGGTTATTAAAAAATAAAATTCAAATAAATGCAGCCTTGTGCAAAGTTTCTGTTAATATATTGTACTACTATTCATAAGGTTTGATCAAAAGGTATCAAGACGAAAGCTTTACATTTTCTTAATTTTAATATCTATATCAAAATCTTTGCATAACTAAGTTATATGATAAAGTGATGATATCTATATGAGTCAGTATCACTTTGAAAAAATACATATATAGTTTGTTCATCATTTATAATATCTTTTATTGTATATTCAGATCCAACTTTTATTGTTATTGCTTGATATTCCAAGTTCATTGATTTCTATTACAGCTTCCTTTAAAATATACAGATACACAATTGCATATTTCTATGAACCCAAATATATCAACATACACACGAAAAAAATGTGTACATATATAAGGTGTGTTAAAAAGTATTGTGACTGAAGCTTTATTTATCAAAACAGAAATGAACAATAAATTAATAAATTGTCTCCTGCAAAATAGTCCTCTATATATTAAACATTTATTCCAGTGTTTAAAGTACATTGATTTCTATTATAGCTTCTTTCAAAACATTTATATTTATATGTACCCATACATATAAACACACGCTTTAAAAATGTGGGTGTATATATATATATATATATATATAAAAAATGTGTTATAAAAGGATTGAGACTGAAACCATACATAGTATTATAGAAATGAATAACAAATTTCTCTCAAAATAGTCCCTTTGGCATCAAACACTTATTCTAGAGAGTTTTCCATTGGTTAAAACACCACTAGAACTCCTGTTTTGATATGGTGTAAAGCTGCATGATCATATTTCTTTTCATATTCTCCGTGTCCTCAAATCTTGAGAAAATTTTTCAGTTTAGAAAAGAAGAAAAGATTGCACAGAGCTTGGGGTTTAGGTGAGTATGGAAGATGTTGCTATTACACAATCCTGTGTTCTGCCCAAAAATGCTAAAATGTACCATCATTTTTTTTTTCCAAATTAGCACAAACTCATCTAAATGTGAAGTATAAATGTCAAGACATTATCAATCAATCAATTTATTTGTTGTGCACACATCTTTATTCAAATTTTCAAATTTAATGAATTTCAAGCCAGTTTTGATACTCTGATATTATAGAATGTTAAAAAACCTCTGCACATATATGAAAGTAGAAATAGGACTCCTGAACCTAATCCAACAGAACTATTATGAGGAAATCCAAAGGAAATTAGTAGAAAGAATCAATTGAAGTTTCAGATTTCAATCTTTTTAACAAGCATCTGGCTTGGTTTTTGATTCAAGACAATTCAATGGATTAGATATTAATCAAAAGTCCAAAAGTTGAGCCAGCTTTCAATAAGATCAATTAGTATTTTTAGATTTATACTATATAGTACTATCATATTTTAAATCTTAGAAATACAGAAGGTTTGGTTTGGTTTTTATGGCATATCAACCATTGTAGGTTATTTAATGCCAAATCCATTTTTATACATATAAACAGTTCTATTTCAAACAATTCAGTTCCACATAAGTTCACTGTTTAGTTCTATTTGATCCATAGATAGGACCTTTTCAGGTGCTACCACTGCAGGCCAGAGTGGATCTGGGAGCGATGGTAATAAAGGGGTTCTCTGTATTCTCCAAAGCTCCAGTATGACTGAAGGCTCACCATGTTTAGTGTCATATTTAGGACACTCGTTGGGGGAGGGTCTTACCCCTCTGCAGAGACTCAACTGGTGTATTCTATGGCTCCAGCCGACTGAGCCTAGAAATACAGAAGTGAACTGAACCCCCAGTGTCTATAAGATATGAAAATTTTATGTAATACTTAGAAGCCTTATTATTTTGTTATTTGAATGATTTGAACCATCAAACTCAGTGCAATTTTTTTTGGGGGGGGAGGGGATAGGGAAAGCATTTTATAAGGGGGTGTTCGCTTTTGTGCTCAAATTCATTGTAGAATGATCACCCATTTTTGGAAATCTTAGCATTGAAAAAGACCAATAACTAGACAGATCCAATTATCTAAATTTTTTTTTCTTCTCAGGAGGTTTCTTTTGCGTATTTTTTTATTTATTTTACGTGTTCTGGAAATGGGTGATCATTCTACATTGAATAAGAATGTGGAAGTGAACCTCCCTTATAAAATCTTAAATAATTTTTCGGTTTTTTAAATAAAAAATTTGCAGTAAGTTTGAGGGTCATTTAGATCAAATCACAAAAAAAAAAAAGATTTGGAATTTTTTTTCCAGTTGAACTTGAATGAGTGTATATATAGCATAATACTTTTTTCCTTCAACATTGACAAGTATTGAAAATAGACCCACCCCCCACCCCTCTTGAAAGTTAAAGAAAAATTTACAATTATTTGACCTGCACTAATTGTGCTGGAAATGGTTGATCATTCAACATTGAATTAGAATGTGAAATCGACCCCCCCACCTGCTAAATATGAAATAATTTTTTTTCAAAAAATAAAGAAATTACTGTGAGTTTGAGGGTTTAATTGGTTCAAATCACAAAAAAAAAATTACGTGAAAATTTTTTTTCTGATGAACTTGAACAGAGGCATGTGTAGAATAATATCCATGAGTGTGTTTGTATGTATGTGTGTGTATATATATATATACACATATATATATAAAAACAGTATTTGGCATTAAATAACCTACAAGGGTTGATATACCATATATCACAGCCCAACCAAACAGAAGGATACCTGCATGCATGTACAAATCAATTAAGTGATGAAATGTCATTCTCTTTTGTCAATAAAAATTCTTTCTTTAAAGTGGGTATGTTTACAGTTATGTGAAACCCAAAAAAGAAAATTAGTTGTAAGTCCTCCTTAGGTGGAATGTTTCTTCATACCATACAGATTGGTAATAGCTATAAGTTATCTTAAAAACAAATGCCATAAACTCAAGGTAGAAAGGATAAGTCTGAATAAACAAACCTTGCCGCAATAACATAACCAACATACTGTACTTGAAGTAAGCTGGAAAAATGTTCTTCCCAAAGAAGAATGAGTAAAAACAAAAACAACTGGACTGAAAGAATTAGTTTAATGAGATTTTAAGAATATATTTTTTAAATTTATGGTTACACTGGTAATCTTTATCTAAACTGTTGTTGATTGATTGATTTTACCAGTATGTCAATCTATCAAAGGAATTGCATTCATTTTTATTATTATTCGTTATTATGCCTGTTTGAGCATCTCTTCTTTTTTACTATCTTCTGACATCAACATTAAAAAAAGAGAATGAATCTTTGCACAGAACATATACTATTAATACAATATCTCTGTACAGTTAAGTAATTCATCTAATAGTTCCCAAAAAAGCCCTCTTCAATACTATTTCTTACCATTATTTCTGAAATCTCTCCAGCAGTGTCCTGCATGTCTAGAAGTGATGTACTCTTATGGATCCCCACACATGGCCGTTTGAAGGCAGGACGACCAGCGCGAACATACATTCAGCAGCTATGTGAGGATATGGGATGTTGTCCAGAAGACTTGCCTAGGGCGATGAACGATAGGGAGGAGTGGCGAGAGAGGGTCAGGGATATCTATGCTACTAGCACGACATGATGATGATGATTTCTGAAATCATCCAAGTCAATATGAAAATTTTTTATACTATTATTGTTTTTGATCTAATTTGGCTGTTTGTTTTTTAAAAAATATATTATTCCCTTAGCAAAAAAATCTAATTGGTTTGTAGACTTAGTTTTTGAAAACTGCATTGATGGTAAATTTTCAGTTCTACCATAATTAGAAATTCCTCTAATCATTTTGAAAGATTCAATTAGATTCCCTTTCATTCTTCTTTCTTGTGAAGTAGTTAATCCTAATTACTATAATCTTTTATTCTTTTTCTTAGTTTTACTACTCTTTGTATGCCCTCCAATCTCATTGTATGTTCATATTTACATTTTTTGTAGAGTTATTTCTTAAGAGGTATTTTTGCACATGGTCCAATCTAATATGATGAATTTTTAAACAAATTTATGACCGATAGATGAGACCCTAACAGATTCTAATACTCCCGATCAGTCGACCTGGAAATAATGGTAATGAAGGTGTGACTCCACACTCTCCAGAACTGGAGTTTTATCATCAGATAAAATTTAGTGTTATTCCTGGGACACTCCTTTGTAGGTTGATAATGCCAAATCCATTTTTATACAAATAATCAGTTCAGCATTTGTACACAGTTAAAGTGTCAAAAACATTTCTATTTCGAGCTATTCAGTTCAGCCAAACAGTCCTAATTCAAACACTTCAGTCTAGTATAAGAATAGATTTTGTTTACTCAGTTAAATGTCAAAACAGTTCTATTTCAAGTCATTCAGTTTAGCATAAGTATGCAGTTTAGTTCTATTTGACACATAGATAGGACTCTATCAGGTGCTACCACTACAGGCTAGAGTGGACCTGGGAGCGATGGCAATGAAGGGGTACACCACATTCCTCAAAGCTCTAGCATTACTGGAGCCTCACTATGAGATTGTTTAGTGTGTGTGTGTGTGTGGGGGGGGTCTTATCCCTCAGCAGAGATGCAATTGGTGTATTTTACTGCCCCAGCCAACTGGGGTAGGTTTTGAAATGAGGATTCATTATTATTGTTAAATATTGAGAATATTGCCTGAAATCCCAAGTATGTTTTATCTCAATATTTCCATTGATAATTTTTGATCCATTATTTTGAGTAGCCAATCATAAAACATATTGCCTCAATGGAATTCTTTGTGAAGAAATGCTGAAAAGTTCTTGGGCAGACCAAGAACTGATGATCTGGAGACACAGAAAGTAAGCACTATCTTCACATACCTTGCACTTCGTTTCTAAATTTTCTTTAATTTTAGTAAAAAAAAATTATTTTTCGGTCAGGCTGAGAACTTTTCAGGACTCCTACAAATTTTTTATTGGGTAAGTTTATCAGTAGATTATAGACAATTAGATCTGTCATTTCATCATTGACCTGGATTGGTTGTGATTGTGCTATTCTTGAATACACATAGTCTGTATGAACCCATCTTTCTTCAGGTCTACAATTGCTTTTGATTTCACTTTTCATTCTTGTAGATTGGTTGCCCTCCCAAGGTTAAACAGCCCAGTCTGCCACACTATTTACCCATAGATGGAGGGAGAATAGTTGGATTCATACCTTTCCAAGGGTGTTAGCACTATGTGAAATGCAAAAGAATTTAAATTCAATGGTCCATTTGGCTGAGGCTGCAGAATACACCAACTGCATCTCTGCAGAGAGGTAAGACTCCCCCAGTGAGTGTCCTGGACATAACACTAAACAATCTGATGGTGAGGTTCTAGTAATGCTGGAGCTTTGAGGAATGTGGAGCACCCCTTCATTGCCATCGCTCCCAAGTCTACTCTGGCTTGGGAATCCTATCTATGGGTCAAAAATTGATTTGATATGCCATAAAACCAAACCAAATTAAACTCAGGTAGCTGATTCCATGTTCTACATTGATGATAGCTTATAATTCTGTGATTGCAGAGAAAAATAATTTCTAAAAGTTTCTTTGTTTAATGGCCTATCAACCTTTATGGGTTATTTAATGCTAAAGCCAATCTTACAGAAGAACAGCAGTGATACTATTTTGCTCATAGCTGGAGGGATAAGGGGTTTCATATTTTTCCCATGGGTATTAGTCTGAAAGTGAACATAACAGCATGCCTGGAATTTGAACTTGCTTCCTTCAATGCCACAGTCCAGCACTTTAGCCACCACATGATGGGGATTCCCCACTACGATGAGCAGAACGCAGTACAAGTTTGATTTTTAAGTAGCACTGTACAGCTGGTTTGAATTCAGAGTTTTCCTTCTCTTAGACTGGTTGCTAAACCAAAGGTAAAGAACTCTGTTTGCCCAACTATTTCACTTATAGCTAGAGAGAAAAGAAATAAATCCATACATTGCCCAGGGGCATTAATACAAAGTGAAATACAAACAACTTTGTCCAGGATTTTTGTTTCTGAAGATGACAACTGTTCTCCAAGTTATTCTATGTAAGCTGAAGATAAGATGCAACATAGTCAATTAGTAATCAGTTTGTAAATAGTGTTCGGTGATTAATTGGTCACTAGGGGTTTACAGTTTTAAATTCTTCTATCAAAGTGCCAATAGATCTCTACACCCATTGAATGATCCCCCTACACTTTGAGATTTCTGACATAATTCTTGTGTAGTTGTTTCTTAAGATGTTTTTGGAGTGGTAACTCCTGAAAAGGTCCTATCTATGGGTTAAATAGAACTGTTTGACATTTAACAGTGTGTAAAAAAATGACTGATATTTATTGTATTTGATGGCATATAAGGCACACTTTTTTTTTTTTACTAAAAATATCTTTTAAAGTTCCCCTGGATCTAATATGGCATATGTAGGTTTAAAATTTGAGATGGTTGGCCAAAAATAGCTACCTAGCAACTCTTATTAACTCAGACTTTAGAGTAACTTTCATATATCTATTATCATTATTAAAAAGGCTATTATGCAGATTTAAAATGTTAACATTGATAATAGTCATTATTTTAATTTCATCACATTTTATCGTAGTATTTTGTTTTTTCTTGCGTTGCCCTACTGAAATTGGGGAGCATCTTATACCCCCATACATCTTATATGCCATCAAATATGGTAATTGAATTGGTTAGTGATACATAGCAATACTTGGAACTATTTAACTTTGTTGACTTATATTTACAAATCATATATATCTAATATATATATGTACAAACTAGATTTGGCATTAAATGATCTACAATTGTTGATATGCCATCAAACCAAACCATTTAAAAGTAAGTCTAAATTGCTGATTGTTCATGGACGACAAATTGCAAACAGAACCAAAAAGAAATAAAGTTAGTTTAAGTTTAATCTATCTTTCAAAAATTGGCATAAACAACTAATAGAAATGAAGTCAACATTCTGAAAAAAAAAAAAAAAATTTTTCTTCTAAAACTATTAATTACAGTAGATTCTATTACTCTCTTGGAATTTGATAACTGCCCAATGTAAAAAAAAATATGTCTGGAGAAACAGAAATAGAAGACATGTTTCCATTTACCTTCAAAAAAGCTATTTATTATTTTCTAGATCAAGGAATTGAAAATCTATTAAACTCATTAAAAGAAAAAGAAAGACTATATTATCTGACAGTGGTATGCACTCTGAAGAAGTGAATTGCACATTACTTACCCAATAAAAATTCAAAAGAGCTTATACCATTGAATTATCATAATTTCAATTTACTTTATTAGATTATTTATGTTATCGTCATCATTCAAAAACTATGATAATGGGTAATGAATTTAACTGAAACAATCTAAAAAATTGAATATTTACTTTGAACAAAAAACTTTGAAAGACATGCATTGACTCAGTTTTCTTTTTAAATACTCTGCATATTTTCTAACTAATCAGTAACCAAATCTGCTTCATATTTCATTGGAAAGTGTTATATCATTTGAATTTTGCATATCAATAATACAGACATTTAAAGGCAAAAGTTTTTTGTATACATTACAATAGGTATAAATTCATTAAGTCTCCCTAAAGTGTCATTTGATATAATTGAAATAGATAAGTTAAACTTAATAAATAAAGATATTTTTATTTTAATACCAGATAATTACTATATCAGGTTGAATAGTTTTGTTTTCTTCTTGAGAGAGAGACATTTGCAATAGAAAAGAATACATAACAATTTGGAAGGAATCAGTCAAATTTTTTTTGAAAGTTATACTCAAAAGGTTAATCGTAAACAGATTGTAATTGTGAATTGACAAAGAGTAAAAAAAATTCAGCTGACATTTCAGACATAATGTGATGCATTTAAATTAATCTAATTCTGTCTGCAAAATCATAAATGTTATTTGCTTATCCTCGCATATTTGTTGAGGACATGGTACACCCACCTGAGCTAAAAAATTTTTCAGACATCAGAAAAGAAAATTTCTACGCTGCATAAAGTTCTAAACTGGTACTAGTTTCATTAGAGCTTTAAAAAAAAATTGATGGTCTTTTCTTCAAACAAATTTGATAAAGAGTGTGATACCATTTGTAACAGCTGATACTTTCTATTTCCAGACACAGCACCCAGAAGTCCTTACAGAGGAAAATATCATTGGCATTACTCCTGCTACTAGCACCATCCACATCACCAATACTTTCCTTTGACTTTGAAAATATATTAACCCTTACATACTCTGTAACTGAAATCATACATAAAACTGAGTTCAAACTTTGCTCCTGAGTGCAGACATTTTTGTTTGAAGCTAACCCCTCATTCCATTAAAAGAAAGGTGATTGCAAGATTGAGGCTCTTATTAGCTTCTGATGTGATCTTTCTGTGTCTGAAATATTAGGCTTACAATGTATAGTAAAGGAGGCACTTGTGACATAGTATTGCCTAGACATTATATTTGGCAACCCGTCTCCATTATAAACTAATTTAATTTTAAAGGTGGGCTTAACATCACAGGAAATGAAATTGGAGACCTGAGTTCAAATCCTGGACTAGGCTATTTATGCTCCACTTTATGCTAATAACTTTAGGAAAGGTATGAATCCACTTATAGGTAAATAGTAGGGTATACTGGCCACTTTAGCCTTCATATTGCAACCAACCTAGAAGAAGAAAAACTGTGAAGTCAAATCAGACACACTCAGCTAAAAAGTTAACTTAAAGATCCAAAGGGTTAACAATTGATATTTCTAACTGATTAATAAACTATGATATCAGAAAAGATTTTTTTATCAATTCTATACAATTAAAGAGATCTTTTAAGTAAATTTTTTTTTGAGGATTTTATGTATAATCATTGAATGATATCAATACTGGAACAAACATTATCTGTATTTTTTTTTTTTGAATATTAGTTTATGTTCTTGTCAGTGCAAAGAGAATTCAGTGTTAAACATTTTAAGTTGATAATACTGTCAAAGTGCAGATACTATTTACTATGGTGGCAACTTTTGAGCTTTAATGAATTTAAAGTGCCAAAAACAGTGTTGAATATTCTAAATATCTTTCACTTATGAAAGCATTTTTGTCATTGTAATATTTGTTAAAAGTTTTGGGACTTTTATAAAACTTAAAATTATACAAAAGATACTGCATATTCCTGATTAGGAGTGGTATAATAGGAGCTGCTTAAAGAGAAAGGCCATAAGAATCTTAATGGATCTGTTGAAAAATGCCACAAGGTGGTTTTCAATTCTTACACCTGGGATTCAAGCTGGAAAGTGACCAATCCCAGCAGAGTTACCTGGGTAAAGGGAGGGGTCTAGATGTTGAAAGACCTGAAACTCCTGATGAAACCAAGAATATCACTAACAATGTCTTCCAGTTCATCTGAGAGATGGGTCTTTAGGCAAAGTAAGTTATCTTTTTATTTTTAGAAGTGTTATCAATTATTAATTTTGACTAGTATTTTATTTTAGCAAAACTTACTCAGCATTGAAGAAAAAGCATGAATTGAAAATAATAATGGATAAGCTCTAGGAGAAATTCAAGTTCACATCCTCTTTGGCTTGGAGAAGCTTGATTAAATGCACCATCAGCTCTAACCATTGGAATGGACACGGCGACATGAGTTCAAATCCTGGACGAGACTGATTGCATTTCACATAGCACTAATACTCTTGGGAAAGGTATGAATCCAATCATTCTCCCTCCAGCTATGGGTAAATAGTAGGGCAGACTGGGTTCTTCAGCCTTAGTGAGGCAACTAGTCTAGGAGAAGGAAAACTCTGAATTCAAACCTGTTAAACTCTGCTTAAAAATTGACCTTGTGTCATATCCTGCCCGAGCAGAGGGGTTGGGTAAATAGGATCAGCTCTAACCATCTTAGCTATGAGCAGCAATCAAACCTTTTAAACTCATTTTTTATTCTATTTTCACAGTCAGCAGTGGGTATAGGATATGCTGACTGCATCTCTGCAGAGGGCAAAATTCTCCCACCAACAAATGTCCTGATTATGACATTAAACTATCTAATGGTGTGGCTCTAGTCCTGGAGTTTTGGGGAATGTGGGATACCCCTTCATTGTCATTACTCTTAGGTCCACTCTGGCCAAGAGTAGTTGTACTTATTAGGGTCCCGTTATGGGACAAATAAGACTGTTTGATTATTTACTATACTGGAAACCATTTAACAATATGCAAATAGAACTATGAGTGTTAGCGATATTTGAAACCATTTAAACAAATGTGCACTGGCTCAGGTAAAAATTGTTACCAACAAACTATATATATATATATATAGGATTTGACATCAAATAACCTACAAGGTTGATATGCCATAAAACCCAACCAATCAATTAATTGTCAATCTCTCTCAGTACCATTTTTTATACAATAATAGTATGAGTAATGTAATACCAGGCATTGGCATAATGGTTAGAGTGTTCACCAATGGTCTGGGAGACCTGGGTTCAATCCCAGGTCGAGTCATACCAAAGACTCAAAAAATGGTACTTGATACTACCTTGCTTAACACTCAGCATTATAAGGTAAGGATCAATGGTAAAGCGGAGCAATCCAGGGAAAGAAGTAGCGCCCTCCCCTACACCTTGGTGTAGTAGCTATCAAAAAGGGAGCATGTGGGTCACCCTTGACTATGGTCACCAACTAGTATGAGTTGCATCTTATGTTAAGATTTTAGATATGACATTGTCCATTCTTAATTTGGATTAGTATTTTCTTTTAATTTAATTGTTTCTTATTTGTGCTGTTTTCTTTTTAGTGTAAATTGATGGCCTTGGTGATTGATTTTAATGGCATGTAAACCCTTTTAAGGTTATTTTATGCTTAGATGATCACATTTATTATACATTCATATAAACCTTTTTGTATGGTTGTTTCTTTGCACATGGTCTAATTGAATACAAATGGTTTTAAACAGATCTATTTGACCCATAGATGGGATTATAACAGGTACTACTACTTGAAAACAGAGAAGAGCTGGAAATAAAGGAGTACTCTATACTTCTCAGATCTCCAGAACTGGAGCCTCACCATCAGATGCAGTTTAGTGTCATACTCAGGACACTGCCATTTGTGTGTATGGGGGGTAACCTTTTGCAAAGGAAAAGTTGATGTATTCTAAGCCCCACAACAAGGTGGATGGCCTTGGTGAGTCTTGAAATAAAGCAACTAAAAATTAAGCATAATGATATATGTAGGTATACAAGTCAAAAAATTCAAAAAGATATTGTGGATATATAGAAAAATGTATGGATTTATTGAAAGATTAAATTACTCTTGAACATTATGATAAAAGTTGGATTTTTTTTTTTACTTAAAATATCAAGTATAAGTTATGATTCTTTGAGAATCAAATTACAAACGACTGAAAAGCATGAATATATGCAACATGAAAAAGAGGAAGATCACCAAAGATTAATAAAAAATTGCAAATAAACCAGAAGGAAATCTTTACAAAACTCAAATAACTAACTATGGCACTGATATATTCCTGTGAACCAATATTGAGAAAAAAAAACAGGTATGGGTTTCAGTGTTAAAAACTAGAAAGATGCTTTATGCTGAACAAAATTCAGAAATTGATGTTGTACCTGCTACCAAATTCACCACAATGAAATAAAGGCAATCATTCCATTTTTCATGCAGAACCAAAAAAGATATCACTCACATTTAAGTGCAACAGTATAAGAACCAAAGAAGATATCATCAGCAGATAAGTGCCACAATATTAAAAGGTTGAAAATTCTCTATTAAGTACCACTTTAGTAAGACATTCTGTTACAAGTTTAGAAAGACATTTGAGATGCTGAATCTGTTGGTCAGCTCATTGTCCTTCACAAATTCATTGAATATAAGAAAGGGATAATTGGCTCGCTTCCAAAAATTTGAAAAACAGACACAGTGTGTGTGTACATATATATATATATATACATAAGATTATGATTAAAATTTCATGCTAAAAATATATTTCATCCATAAAATCTTTATAGTGTTCAATGCATGAAAAGACAGAGTAATATCAATATATTTCAAGTGTAAAAAGATATATATAAGATATAAAACAGGTTAAAAACTCAGGACTCAGTTTCACAATTTATATATATATATATATACATATAAAATAAAATTTTCATAATTGTTTTATATATATATATATATATATATATATATATATATATATATAAAAGATATCCATAATTGTTTTATAGATATAAAATATCCATGATTTTTATCTACATATAAAATATCCATAATTGTTATATATATATATATATAAAACAATTATGACTATTTTATTATTGCAGTTGTATATCTTGTCAATAAAGCTACTTAAAAAAAAATTAAAATAAACAGAGAAATTTATCATAATTGAAGAAAAAAAGTTGGTTTTTGGAACAACATCCATTCACAGCAATTTTGGTATTTTCTTCCTTACAACGCAAACACAGACAATATAAACATAAATATATATATATATATATATATATATAAATAAAATAGGAAATGATAGATGATACTGGGTTTGCTGAAAATGAATATGTAATTTTTTTGTTAGTTAATATTTGTAAATATCTACTACCAAATTTGTTAGCTAAAAAGAATATCAACAAATAAGTCTATTGCTATTGATTTGTCTCTCATTACACGATATGAACTGCTACTGTGTAGTGAGCCAGCAACCAAACGAAAAAATGCATTCCTGCAGATCAACACAAGCATCCACACTACTCTCAGAAAATGTAGAATTTGGGCAGGTTTCTTACATCAGCACTCTCAATGGATAACTACTACTTCTCAGTCAAACATAAGTGAAACTGGAAAGATGACTCTTCCATGACTTGACAGACACATTATATATATTTTTCTTTCTTAGTCCACTGCTGGATTTTAAACTTTCTCCAAAGTCTTGAATACATCAGGAATAATTGACCATACATTGGCATATGTTGGTAGAGGGTTTGGATTCAGAATTACCTTTTCCTCGACTAGGTGTTCTGTTAAGCCTAGGAGAAGGAGATATACCTTTTTGCTCTAGGGTATATGTGCTGAGTTACCACAAGCAACCTCAGCCAGAATTTGAACTCAGCTCACTGATTCCATTTTCTGTGCCAATAGCCATCAAGCATTCATACATAAGATGAGATCGAAAAGTATCAAGACTGAAGCTTAAAATTTCCTTAAAGTTTTTAAATCTAAATGAAAAATGTGTTCACAGCTAAGCAACTTATATAATAAAGTATACTTTTGTGCAGCATTTATGGGGTAATGATTATCATCATAGGAAATATTGACCATAGTTCAAATCCAAGATGAAGCAGTTTGCATTTCACATAGTGCTAATACTTTTGGGACAGGTATGAATTAAACTATTCTCCTTCCAGCTATGGCTAAATAGTAGGGAAGACTGAGCTCTTCAACCTTCTTATGTCAACCAGTCTAAGAGAAGGAAAACTTTGAATTCAAACCTATAAAAATTTGCTTAAAAATGATTTTGTGTCACATTCTGCTGATGTGGAGGGATTGGTAAATACATATATGATTACGTATATATTCTGACACAAGATAAATTTTTTAAGCAGAGTAAAGCTGGTTTGAATTTAAATTTTTCTATTTCTTAGACTGGTTGGCTAAAGAGGCCAATGTGCTCGATTATTTTGCCATAAATGGAAGGAGAATAGATAGATAGATTCATACTATTCCCAAGAGCATAAGCATAAAGTGAAAAGTACACAGCTTTGTCCAGGATAACCAATCTATTTATCATAGCGATAATCCTTATGATAAAGATGCCTATATATTCAAGTAATGACATCTAGTCTTTGTTAAGATGAGTTAGTACCAATTTGAAGGAAAGGAAAAAATATATATATGAAATCAGTGACAATACTTTTTTAATAAAATGTTTTGACAAAACCCATGATTGTGTGATTGCAGCATATTCACCAGCTAACTGTTTTGTTTTTTTTTTATTCTGAAAATTTATCTCAAGACACATATTTGTGGATGTGGAGTATATTAAAAGAAATATGATACTGCAGTTTCATACTGAATCAAAAGAGGAGTTCCAGAAGTGCTTCATCCAATGGAAAACTCAATAAAATACATAGTGGCTTTCAAGGGGACTATTTTAAAGAAAATTAATGGTTCATCCATTGTTATTTTCTGTGTTGGTAAATACAGCAACAGTATCAATACTTTTTCAATATATCATATATCTTTATATGTTTAACAATTTTCAAAATAAAACATAAGTTCTTGAAAGAAAGCAGCAGTCTCTCAGATCTTCTCAGTTGACTTTATTCTCTTTTGCTTTTCAGACTATTGTTGAGAAATAATTAACATTTCAATATATTGAACTAATCACCCAAGAGGAATGTGCATATGTTATCAACAACTTTGCCTGCTGTATTCAACAGTGCCTCAAATTGAACAGCAGACATTTGGAGCATGTACTTGAGTGCTCCTCTTGACATTTTTGGTTCATGTTTAAGACTAAATGATAGCAGATCCTAAAATAAAAGTTGTGAAACACTCTGTGTGTGCATGTGTATATAAGTTTGTGTTTTTTTATTTAATGGCATATTAACCTTTGTAGTCTTTTTACTGCCAAAGCTATCCTTGTAGTGGAACAGTAGCAGTGCTTTTTAACCTATAGTTAGTGGTGGATTTTGTACTCACTCACTACAATGTCACAGTCCAGCACATTACCCACTACACCATGGGAACTCCCCATCATACACACACACATATATATATATATATATACATATACACATACAAATATATATATATATATATATATATATATACACACACAAATATATATATATATATATATATATATATATATATATATATACACACACAAATATATATATATATATATATATATATATATATATATACACACACAAATATATATATATATATATATATATGTATACATACACACAAATTTATAGATAGATAGATATATGGGTATACATGAATATGCATGAGTTTATTTCTGTATTTTAAAGGAAGCTGTAAAAGAAATCAATGAACTCCTTTGAATATCAAGCAATAACAAGGTCCTATAAAAGTTGGATCTGAGTATGCAATAAAAGATATAATATATAATGACTAGACTGACTAATGTTTGATCTGTTTATATGGATGTCATTTTTTTTTTTATTGTTCTCTAAGTTCATATATTCCGTACATAACAGAAACAATGATTTATTGAAAAAAAAAAAGAAAGATTCTCAGTTGCTTTGTTAAAAAAAAAAGAAAGCACAATAATTCAACTTTTAACAGCTAATCAAACCACAGCTACTTTCTCTAATATAGAACACTTTTTTGTTAAACTATTCTAAATACTGTCAATATGGGAGTTACACAATGTTTCAAGCTCTACTTTAAATCTGCTCATTGATTGTCTAAAAGTAAAGATTTAAAAGGATGAACTGGAATCAAGAAAAACTGACAGTTATCTGGACCTTAGCCACCAGATAAAAAGGACTTTTAGTACTCACTACCCATTTTATATAGATAAATACAATCTTAATCAAATATTTGTTCCTAATGCTTCTTGTCTAAAAAAAATAGAGAAATTTATTAGGGTATTTATTCCCAATACTTCAGAGTACTGTTATTAGAGTGTGTGTGTGTGTGTGTATATATATATATATATATATATATATATATATAAGTGCTCATGGTGTAATGGATATCACCATAGGAAATGGGCATGGCAACCAGAGTTCAAACCCTGAATGAGGCTGTCTGCATTTCATATAGTGCTAATAACCCTGGGAAAAGTATGAATCCAAGTATTCTCCCTGCATCTATGAGTAAATAGTAGGGTAGACTTACTCTTCAACCTTGGTATGGCTACTAGTCTAGGAGAAGGAAAACTCTGAATTCAACCTTGTTAAACTCTGTTTAAAATATTGACCTTGTGTCTCATCCTGCTCATGCAGAGGGGTTAGTAAATACATATATTTATAGAACAGCAGGTAATCATAGTGATATGTTGAAATGGTCTCTGACTTTCTGACACACATACATACATACGAGTTAGCTTTTCTTTATTTTTATTTATATTGTTCCCTCAGAGGAGGCGGAAAAAAATCCATGAGAGTTTTAGTAGAAGTTAACTTAAACTATGGGAACTTCAGTTTCAATGGTGTGAGCACCATTTCAAAGTTGACATTTGTAAATAAAACCAAAGAAAAGATAACTGGTAGGCATCCATGTTGGAAAATCAGATATTATTTCATCATAGTATTTATTGTGTAAACAGAAGAAAATCATATGAAATCAATATTTTTTTCAAACCTGACAAATTGATGAGTAATAATTTGTTTTTTCTATTCTTTCTAATAAGACCCTGGTGATTTGGATAAGCCAACACATTTTTAAAAAAGTATTTCTAAACTGCGACCAATAAAAAACATTAATTTCTGTCTAAACATACACATATTTATGTATATATATCAATGGATGTTAATTTGTTTAGTTTAGTGGCATATTAACCATTGTAGGTTATTTAATGCCAAATTAATTTTTATACATGTAAACAGTTCTATTTCAAAGTATGCAGTTTAGTTCTATTTAACCCATAGATAGGACCCTATCAGATGTTACCACTTTGGGCCAGAGTGGAGCTGAGAGCGATGGCTATAAAGGGGTACTCCTCATTGCCTAAAGCTCAAGCATTACTGAAGTCTCACCATCAGATTGTTTAGTGTCATATTATCAGGATACTCATTGTGGGTGGGGGGGTCTTACCCCTCTGCAGAGATGCAGTCAGTGTATTCTACAGCCTCAGCTGACTAGGCAATGTTAATTTGTGTTTGAACATGACCTCCTTTGAGATATAAATGGACACATACAAGGTGCAGTAGAAATAACTCCAACATTTTAAACTGTCACATGTGTAGTGTGAGTGAACTTAGGCAAGTGACAATAGTAGCTCTATTTAGCTGATCTTTTACTATTCTTTTCAGACATGATTAACTGCGATCATTGTTTGCACACAGTGCATTTGTTGTTAAAATGTCTTTTTAAGACTTGTGAATCTGTTATTGCAACATAGCTTTTTTGTAATCATTTCTTGTTACATGGGAATTATGCAGTTATGGATAGAAAACTGATATTGCTTTGGGTTAAGAATATAATCCAAAACTGCATCATTAAGACATAGCATGAAAAGCTTTCAGAGTAGCAATTACAGACTAACCAGTGTAAAAAAATGTTTCAGCAGCAAATGCATAGTGTGCACCAGTCCATGCCATGATTGTGACTGATCATATCAGCAAAATGTTTCAGCAGCAAACATATGATGTACACCAGTCCATGCCATGATTGTGACTGATCATATCTGCAAAATGTTTTAGCAGCAAATGCATGATGTGCACTAGTCTATGCCATGATTGTGACTGATCATATCTCTAAAATGAATGTTAAGACATTAGCTAGACGGAGCTACCATTGTCACTTGCCAAAGTTTACTTGCACCACACAGATGTCAGTTTAGAATGCTGGATGTATTTCTGTCACATCCTGTATTTCATTGGCATAGATGGCATCTAATCCAGCAAGTGATTTGTACATCATTCCACAAGTATGGCATTGAAGCCTTTCTGCTGACACTTATTTATTTTGGTAGCATGATTTAAAATGTTACTTCAGTTCAATGGTCAATCAACATGCTTTGTTACACAGGGCACATGCAGAATTGAGATGCATGTTGTACTGGTATTCAGTATCCCTGTTAGTGTTATGTTGTTGGTTACTTATGAAACTGGTCTTATACACTCTAATTCTTAGATTATATATACAGTGTGAGTATATGTGATACACACTCATATCTGTGTGTGTGTGTGTATATGTGTGGTTGGTAAATACATATATTTATGGAACAGCAGGTATTCATTATAATAAAACATTCTAGTTATATGTTGGTTCATTTGAAGTCATTTCAAAACAAGATTTTTGCTACTGAGACATTTTGGTCTAGCTCTATTAATAGGCTAAGTTTCATAACTTTCAAAAATTTTGTATTATGATGAATATATTTGTATGTGTGTGGAGGGAGAGAATGAGAGTTTGGTTTGTTTGCTTGTTCAATGGCATATAAACTCCTTATGGGTTATTTAATGCTAAAATTTGATTTGTTTGTTAATGTTTGTAATCATAATTATATTTTTAATGATTCATTGCATTTTCTTCAAATTACACATTTTATTATTTGCCTAATGATTTGTTTCAACACAGTAATATAGTATCAAGTATTTTCATATTAAAAGAATAATTTTTAAACAAATCTATTCGATTCGTAGCTGGGATCCTAACAGCTCTGCTTCAACAATGACTTCAGTTATATAGATATATACTACAAATGCTTATTAGGATTGGTTTAGTTTATTTGTTTAATGATATATCATCCACTTCTGGGTTATCTAATTGTAAAATTTGATATAATTTGCACACTGTTATGAGGTGCATATAAGTTTCCAAACTTTTTTGGTAAGGGTACTTTTATTGAGAGTACACACATGAGACTCTAGTCCCCTTCGAAGTAATCTACTTTGGCTGCAATGCACTTGTTGTACCATTCCAACAACTTCTGGAAGGCCCCATTCAAGTACTCTTGTGTGAGCATGTCAATGACCTTCGTCACAGCCTCTTTCATCTCCTCAATTGTCTCATAACGACAAACTCTGAGCAAGGTCTAGACTATAGGGAGGCTGAGGAACTGTCTTGATGCCCAATTTGGTCAAATAGTCTGTGACAAGGATGGAGTTGTGGACTGGTGTATTGTCCCGCTGGAAATGCCACTGACTCGATTTGAAGAGTGATGGCCTCTTCCCTAGGAATCTCTTCCTGAACTCCCTTAAAACCTCAACATAGTAGCCCTAACCCTATGGCCAATCAACTCTGGTGTATTGACTTCCTTACTCCTCCCACACCTCTCATCATCCCTCACAGACTCTGTGCCTTCCTTGAATCTCTTATGCTCAAAAACTCATGCTCGATTCATGCAAGATGCTCCAAAAGCAGTCTGAAGCATTCCATATGTTCTGTGGCATTTTTTCCAAGTTTAAAACAGAATTTTATTGTATATCATTCTTCTAAAGTGTCAAATTGCATTTTTGAAATTCACCAGCTGTGACAATCAAGCTTTAGTAGGGTGTATTCCAATTGCTGCTGTAGCTGTTCATTTGAACCTGAAATCATAAAAATTGGTCAGTCATCTCATAAGATGTATAGCAATAACATACTGAATTTTCCAGAGTCTAAGACAACTCTAAATGCCCATAGGAAAAAAGTCTGGAAACTTATTGTATGCACCTCGTATATGGTTTCAAGTATACTTATCTAGTACTATTAATTTATACTGTTGGAATTATTTTATTGTAATGGGAACATCTTCTTGAAAGGGACTTTTATGGTTGTCACCACCAGAAGGAAATGATGGGATTTTTTTGAACTGACACTGCCTGCTGAGAAAATAACCCTTTTTTGCTGAAGCTGTGGAGGAGAGAAGATGTCATTTTTGTAGTTCTGTCAATTTTCACAGGAGGCACTGGTTTTTAAGCCTTGCTGTTCCCTATTGTTAAAGGAAAATAGGGAGTAAATCCCTCCGAAAATTCTGCTGTGCTGTATTCTTCCTGGCGAAATGTGCTGTTGCCTAGATCTGTGAATTTGTGCTGTCTCGACTCAGTCCATATGCTGTCTTATACAAGTGCTGAAGGAATTGCTGAATGAACCCCCATGTGTCAGCATTATTCGCTGTATTCTTAATGGAAAAGAGAACAGGTTTTCCCAGGAGATATTTTTTGCATAAGAGACTCTTCCAAATCTTTTTTCCATTCATACAACACCCCTTTTTTTGAGTTGTAATTACCAGCTCCTAAAATAGCTATTAATTTTAGC
>OY757909.1:90610449-90687949 GCA_963585895.1 Sepioteuthis lessoniana
GGCAACTCCGGTTTCCCGTGTGATATTTTAAAGGAATTAATAGGACAATTCTAAGCAAGATAACATAAGGCGAATAGAAGCTGAAAAGGAAGCATGAGGTAACAAATTCGTAGAAGACACGGCAAAGAACAACTTCGACCAAGTGGTAACATTAAAATACATGAATCCTTTACTATACAAAGAGATTCACTTTCAAAGTGTCAAATATATAATAAATTGAACAGTCCATGAACATAAATGTCTTTCTTCTTTTCTGTTTTTTCGTTTTCCTTCAAATTGAGAGAGAGAGAGAGAGAGAGAGAGAGAGAGAGTGGTATATAAAATTTGGGTATAAGGAGAAATAGTCCCAAAGTTACTTATCTTATTTTTCGACGGGGTTCCACTAGAGAATCTTTCTTCTTTTACGGGCTAATAGACTTTAGGCTATTTTTAACACTGGCTTGAAGAAAATGGCTTTTTCGTGTCTCGCAGATATTTTTTTGTCTTCTTCACCTGGAGTACTTGGCTTTTGGTTCTGTCTCCTACGAACCCTGCCAAACAACTAACTTTTTCTTTTCTATTTCCGCTGACGGGAGGAGTCCCCACTTCCGTTTTAGGGTCCCAGCCAATCGTTTGGCTTCTACCTTCCTCCCCCCCTGGTCAGGCGATTTTGTTAGGGCTACTAGATGTCATCCAAGTCAGGTTACTGAGTACAGACAGGTTGCCCCAATTTACCATCATGCCCTAACGGTCATTCTCTGAGGGCTTGCCACTGTTAATTCAAACAAGAGGATAGCAGTCATCCCACTTCCATCGTCTCAGTGGGATATCACGTGACAAAACAGATTTGTCCAGGATTTGAATTCAGGGCACAGTGTCTGTTTCCTGTGACAATAACCATGACACCATAAGTTTCCATTAAATGAGAAGAAGACTTAGCATTTCAACAAAAGCAATTAAAATCAGTGTTCAGGTAACATTGTAGTTATGTTAAAACTGAAAGTTTTATGTTGGTGTCATTCCATATTTTTTTTCTATAAAGTGAGTTGGCCAATTAGCATTTAATGAATGTGCAATAGGTGTAATAGGCAATAAAAATGGAAGACCCATTTTTCATTGCTTATCTACTTTAGAATAAAGAACACAGTCTCTTTACTTTACTAGTTTATATTTACCCCAAATATATATAAGAAGATGAACCAAAGTGATAAGATAAATAGGAATATTTATTTTTTTGATTATTCTCAATTGGTTTTAACCTTATCATCAGGAGAAAAATTTTTATGGAAAGAAAGTTTTTAAATGGAGTTGATATGCTATGTTAAATCTATTTAGTGCCAGTGTTTGTAATTGGTTTATCCACTTATGTTCATGTGTTTCTATTATTGTCATAATGTCCGCATTTTTTTCAATTATTTCTATAATAGTGAATTTTGCATCTCTGTTAAAATCATGACCCTTTGAGTGAAAATGTTTTTCTACACATATTAGTTTGTTGTAATGCATTGTCTATAGTTATTTAGTCTAAAGTAAAGAGACAAAGTAAAATGATAAAAAAATAGGAATATTTCTTTAGTTTTATTTATTTTTTTGATTGTCCTCATGTTCTCAGCTTTAGGTCATCATCAGGAGAAAAACTTTTGTGAAGACAAGTTTTTTTAGAGTTTTTAAGTGTTGATATAATATAAATGAATCGATAAAAATGAATTGGTGATATATCAATTCATTAAATGAAAATTATTTTTTTGGTATCCAAGTGTCTTCAACTGACTTTTATATGATCTCTTCTATTGTAGATACCTGGCATTGAGCTCTTCATTAGGAAGATATATGTTAAGCATGGCCAGGGTGTGTTTTTAATTAGCTGTGATTGTTTTGGTCAGGCATCTGTTTCTTTAGGTGTCAATGTGTCAACCCAAATCTATCCATCTTATTACAAAGCTGAGTTAGGTTGATGTTAAAGCCATTTAGGGTCAGTGTTTGGAGCTGCTTTATCTATCTATTTTGTGTTTGAATATATAAATACATATAAAGTACCAGTTTTTTGTTCACTAGAATAAAAAAATTATTCTTGTATTGATTTTGATATTTATTCAACCTAAATCTTTATACTCCCATTTGATTTTGATTTAAATACAGCACAAAATCAAATGGGAGTATAAAGATTTCTGTGACAGTCTAAATGAGGAGTGCCTACCTGTGTTGAAATTCTGGTTTTATACCTGGAAGCAAACACTGTACAAGGGAATACACAATTGCCTCAGCTATGAGACTGGAAATTCAAAACAAACTGATTACATCAGTTAATTAAAAACAAAAGGTGTTTTCAAGAATAGGAAATTAAGATACTTTGGGATACAAATGACAAATATTATTCAGGTGATGGAACTAGTTCTATAGTAGACATGGGAAGAAACTCTATCAGTGTTTAAAGAGTACAAAGTTAATAATTATAGGAGTGTAGGATAGTCCAAAGATCCTCATCAAGAAAAGCAGCAGAACCCCCATGAATACTTTTTTTTTTGTTAGGGAGTGATTTATTATGTCAGTATACCTATGCCATTTTAAATGATAGTGGGTATACAATAAAAGCTTAGATCTTTGTCAGGGTGTGTGAGAGTGACCAATCAAGCATTGAAAACAATATTATTTGCAATGAGATCCCTTAATCAAATTCTGCTTGGGGCTGATAAAGACTTCAACTGACCTTGAATAGGATAATAAAAAAGGGATTGAGGGAAAATTTTGGAAGATGCAGATCTCTTAAAAACAGCTAGAACACTGGAAAGTATTGGATATGTTTTTGGTTCTAAGTGATGTAATAGAAATAAATAAAACACGAGCATGAACAAAATAATGAATATAATAGCTCAGCTGCAGTTAAATAGTTAAAATAACATGAATCAATAAATACTATTTTCATTAATATTGATTTAAAAAAAATTTAAATGCAAAGCTGATCACAAAGAAATTGATTTTTGACCTTGTTTAAAATTAACAAATATTTTCCTCTTCCAAGTAAGTTTTTGTTGACAAGCTAATGTATGATATCATTAAAAGATCACAAATTATATTTTATTTCAAAAATATAATTTGTGGCCTTTTCTCTGTGTACAAAATTTTTAAAAGTCCTCATATTCCAGTATCTCCAACAAGTATAAGCTACTGAAAATATAGAAAAGAGAGACTTGTAAGTTCTTTTTTCACATTGAGAGAAAATATGTATATGAGGGTCGTTTAAAAAGTTCTAAGCTTTGTCCAGAAAGAAGAGCCAAAGCTGAACATGTTTTTTGGCAAAAGACTACCACTTCTTATAAAAGTAGAAAAACTAATCCAGATTTCTGTCTTAATTTCTATGCAGGTAAAAGGAGTCCGACAAATTTAAAAATGGACCAAACAGAGGCTTGAGCAGTCATAAACTATCTGTAAAAGAAAGGTGTGACACCCTTGGAAATCTATAAGGATATGTTGCAGATACTTGCAGAGGATTTTCCTTCTTATTACAACTGTGAAGAAGTGAGCAGTGGAATTCAAGCAGGACAGAGACAGCACAGAAGATGACCTAAAACCCCAACCACTGATGAGCAAGTTGATGTCATTCCCTGTAAGGTTTTGGATGAAATACATCTTACAATTCATCAGATAGCTAAGTCCATAGGCATTAATTATGGTTTGATCTATACTGTTTTAACTCAGGCCTTGGGAATGAGCAAGCTGTCTGTAAGATGGATCCCAAGAATTCTGACATGAGCAGAAGCAGAAAAGATTGACATTTCTTGGAAACTTCTGACTCATTTTGAAGCTAACTCTAAGAATTTCCTTTGCAGATTAGTAACTCAAGATGAAACCTGAGTTCACCACTTTGAACCTGAATCAAAGACTCAAAGCTCACAGTAGAAACACTGGTTCTCCACCCCCAAAGAAATTCAAGCAGGCAACATTTGTTGGCAAGCTGATGACTTCTGTTATTTATAATTCTGAAGGTGTAATCATGATAGACTACCTGGAAAAGGGAAAAACTATTAATGGATAGTACTATGCACCTGAATTAGGACAAATGAAGGCAACAATTAAGTCGGGAAGCAGAGGGCAGGTGCGCTCTTGTTCCAGGAAAATGTGCACATTTACACTGCTCAGGTTGCAGAAGTTGAAGCAGCCAACTGTGACTTTGAATGGCTACCCCATTCTCCCTACTCACCAGACTTAACCTTGTCTGACTTCTTCCTGATTTTTAAACTCAAATCTCACCTATGTGGTCACCATTTTGAAAACAATAATGAGGTCATCTGTGCTGATGGTATTGTAATGCTTCAGTATCATTGGACCATGTGCATTGATGTCAAGGGGAACGATATTGAAAAATAGTGAAAAACTGTCTTGTTTCTTTAACTCTTTCTGGGTGAGCCTAAGAACTCTTTGAATGACCCTCGTATCAATTAGATTTGCTTTTATTTCTTACTTGTAAAATCTTGGAAAGAAATAGTTATGTAATCTGTAATATCACACCAAGGATTAGGATTTATTGAAGAGGAAATACATGAAAACTTTTATTCAATCTAATGATTACAGAAATGAGGCCATGTAGAAGAGTTCTTGGACTGAGAGCCATGAAACATAATTGCTCTTCCACATATTCATCCCACACTATTTCTCAAGTTTCTTTAAGATTTTAAAATAAAAATTCAAAAAAAAAAAAGATCATTTTCTTCTTGTTTAAGCTAAGAATTTTTCAACACCCCCTTGTATAATGACAATATTCATATTAATATTTCAAAAATAAGCAGATGTCAAAATTTCTATAGTATGTGAAGATAATATGAATTCCTGTATTGTGACATGATAAATCATCATTATGTCATGTCATTTGCACAGATATCCATGACCCTTTCTTGCCACCCTTCACTATTGTCCTTTGCTTCTGGCATATCTTCAGGACTACATCCCGTATCTGCACAGAGCTGGTGTATGTAGGTTCTAGCTGGTCATCCTGCCTTTCATCCATGTGAAGGGGTCCACAGGAGTACATCACTTATGAGTTTGATGTAAGATGCCAAAGTTTCCATAGTATGTGAAGATAATCTGAATTCCAAAAGTTGACAATCTAATACTTATCTATCTTCTGCTAGAAAACTTATGGAAAAATATTAATTTCATAGATGTATCTAAAGAGTAGAAAGATTGTATTTTTCACTGCAAGAAAAATATTTGTAATAACTCGCAGTAAGTATTGACTAAGCTTTTGTTTAGTCTGGAACACAGGCTTACAATACCTGCAGTTTCTAAGTGGTCGCCTATCTCAGTAATGAAAAGGTTCATTGATGCTTAACTTCAGCGGTCTAGTTAGAACCAGTGATAAAAACACTGGTTAAAGCTAATCTTTGAATAAAAGTTCTAGGTCATTCACATGGTTATGAATGAAAAAATAACCTTAGTCACTTTCTCCAAAAATTTGGACAAGTTTTAGTTTTCAATTTATATGTTGTGTCTTGGAAAGAAAGGAATTGTCAGTGGTCAGGTATTAATGTAAATATTGCTAACAGAATAAGATTATCATTTTTATTTTTTAGATAAAGCATTATCATTAATAATAATTATAATTATGACTTGTAATTTCTTTCATCTTTAAATTTCATTTGCTTAATTCTACTGAATGTATCCTCTGTAGAGGAGTAAGATCCACTCCACAAAATAAGAGATGTCCTGGGTATGACACTAAACTGTATCTGATAGTGATGCTCCATTTCTGAAGCTCAAGGAGGTAGAGAGTACCCCTTTGTTGTCATTACTCCCAGGTTCACTCAGATCCAGTGGGGTAGTACGTATTATAGTCTCATTTATCAGTCAAATTAGATCTGTTTAAAAATCATTCATATTCAATAGGACCATGTTTTTTTAAAAAAATAACTCTTAAGAAACAACTACACAAAAAAATGTAAATATGAACATACAATGAATGTGATTCCCTAACCTCTAGGTATAAAATAACCCAAGACTGTTAGACATGTAGTTGAAATGAATAATTAATGAATCAATCATTAATTATTGCAGCACTCTCATGCCATTATATATATAGCAGGAAGGAACAATACATGCGAAAGACAATAATAAAGGATAAGTTCTTGTTGAGACTCAAATTTACATCCCCTTTTGCATTGGGGAAGGTTGATTATCTATAACAGCTGCTTTACCAATAAACTTATTAGATCCACTGATATTGCAGAAGCCTTAATAACACCAATAGACTTATCTGCTACTTTGTCTCTCAATCTTTCGTTTCTATGCTTGTTATTGTTTTTACATGTCAGGGGAAGTCTCCATCGCATAATGGTTAATGAGCTAGACAACAACATTGTAGTAAGTTCAAATTTTAGATGTGTTATCATGTTCACTTTTGGACAAATACTCTTGGGAAAGATATGACCCCTCTTATCCCCCAGATATGAGTTAAATAGTTGTACTACTATTCTTTTACAAGGATGGCTTTGGTATTAAATAACCCATGAAGGGTGATATGCCATTTAAACAAAGAAACAGAAACCGGAAATCTTATTGTAAAGCTTTAGAATGTAACCATGCTGAAAGAATATAATTTATTCTTGATAATGCTTTAATTAATACATATTTAATATTTTCTGAAAAGTAACTAATTACTCACTGATATTTTAGTGTAATAGATTAAAAAAATGGAGAGAAAATGCTTTTATGCTATGAGACAAAGGTATTAGTTAGGAAAATGTAAAGATTCTTTTTATCTTCTATTTCAAATAACGATGAGAGTAATAGTGAGTCAAAAATGGCTCGGCTTTTGTCATATGAAGGTTTTATATATGATGTTGTCATGCATATTGCACACAGGTGTGTGTATGTGTGTTTACCTGTGAATTTGTCATAGGTAAGTTATAGCAGCTGCTCTTGTGTAGAAGGAATGGTAATTGTTGCAAGGTGATTGTCGTCACAGCTCTGTTATCTTGATGGTAACAATGACAGGTAGCCAGATTTGCTATCTTGTGAGAAATTCACAAATTGTATATTTTTCAGAAATTTCCTGTTTTTCTTAGGTTAACAGATAATAAATCTGGTTTACAAGTTAGACATTCATTTATATTTGGGGAAATGGGAGACTTGTATTTTATTAATATTTAAGAGTTTCCAGAGAAAAATTTATTTTACATTCATTTCTTTTTTATTTATTCTATCTACATGTTACAAAAATTTCTTTGTTCTCTAGTTTCTCCTGTAGGTTTTTGGGTTTGGTTTTATGGCATATCAACCATTGTAGGTTATTTAATGCTAAATCTGGTTTATACATATATATTAGATATATATGGTTTGTAAACATAAGTCAACAAAGTTAAATAGTTTCAAGTATTGATATGTATCACTAATAATACAATTAAATGGCAGTCATTCATTTACACACAGTTAAATGATCAAACAGTTCTATTTCTAACAATTCAACTTAGCATGTCATTTGTTTGCACTCAGTTTAAATGTTAAACAATTCTATTTGACCTACACATATGACCCTTTCAGGTGCTACCCCTCCAGATCAGAGTGAACCTGGGAGCAATAGCAATGAAGGGGTACTCAGCATTACTGGAGCCTCACCATCAGATTGTTTTATGTCATATCAAGGACACTTATTGCGTGAGTCTTACTTCTCTGCAGAGATACAGTTGTTGTATTCTACAGCCCCAGTTGACTGGGCTGAGACCTTTGGGGACCGTTTCAAGGGCTCCAACTACAATTGGTATGACTGTCACCTTCATGTTACACAGCTTTTTTAGTTCTTTGGTAGAATTTAGGTATTTCTTTCACTTTCTTTTATTTTTTCTCTATGGTCAACTGGAATGGCAAAATTCCTGAGATGAAAGTTCTTTTTCTTGTTAATTAACATTAAGTCAGGTCTTTTGTCTGGGATTATCATTAATATGTTTATGTGTATGTATATGTGAATATTAATTGTATTTTGAAATGTATTTCTCTAAATTTGAGAATAAAGAAATTTCTTATCCAATTTGCAATTGATTAATAGTTTTCTGTTATTTGCATTTGTGTTGAACATAATCTTTTAATCAACCAAATTCTCAATATAATGGAGACAACTACAAAATGCTAATCAGAATCCTTCACTTCTTCTCAAACAGCAGCACCAATATCATTATGTACTATTGTTATAATAGGAGCCATTGGGTTCACAGGTCTCCTAGTTCTTGAATAATTTCTAATGCAAATACCCAGGAATAAACATTTTTTTCAAGCTTTGAGTATTTCAGCAACTTAATAAATTAATAAATTGATAACTTTTTAAAATAAATGGTTGTTAATTTGTACTGTAAAATTTAATGAAGATATTCTGTATTTAAGTTTACCTATATAAATAATTAACGAGAGTTTGCTCTCTGTAGACAGCCAAACGGTTTGATATAAAGATACCATATTTAACATGTAAACTTATCTTTCATGGGATAAAGGGAAATGTCTCTCTTGATAAATAACAAGTGGAAAGCCATGTTGCTGCATGAATTAACAAATTGTAAACAGTTTTATTTTCCTAACTTCAAAATAAAAAAAATTGTTTTACTCAATCACATTTAATTAAAAAATACTAATTAAACTGATAGAGTTCTTCAAGATAATGATGGATTGAATAGGTGGATGGGCAACAATAGGCCCAAGTAGCAAAATTTAATGAGTTACAGCTAAAATGTTTTTGCACTCTGGCCTTATGCCAAACTAAGCTAAGTTGAGTAAAGGATGACTATGACTTCCAGCAGTTCTATTAATAAATTCCAATAGAAAACAGTCTTGTTCTGCCTTGCAAATTTTCTTTTAGATGTCCTGCCTCATGGTTTTTGATATACAGAAATATGTTGTAAGTGATTTACTTTGTCTTTGAGTTATAAATCTAAGATGATAGTTATTTTGAGGACCTTTTTTTCCTTTGATTCTTCTCTTTTATCAACTATTAACATCTAATGATAATACAAAAAAATAGATCTTGATTTTTTTTTTATCCTTATATTTTTATTCTAATTGTAGGAATTTATCTAACCCCTCTGCCATCGGCAGGATGAGACACAAAGTCAATTGTTTTTAAGCAGAGTTCCTTCTCCAAGATTGGTTATCATACCAAGGCTAAATAACCCAATCTACTCTACGATTTGCTTATAGCTAATGAGGAGAACAGATAGATTCCTTTCCCAAGAACATTAGCACAAAGTGAAATGCAAACTGCCTCATCCAGGATTTGAACTCAAATCACTGAATTCATCTCTTTGCCAACAATAAACATAATGCTGCAAGCATTTAAAAAAATTTTTTTTACTCTAGTTGTAAGTGGAGTCTTTTTTGTTATAAAATGTAAATATTTTCAAACTTCAGAACTTGGTTTTATTGTTTTGTGATCTTTGATAAAGAATTGACACCAGCTCCAATTAGTAAATACTCTGTTGCTGTTTCAAATGATAACTTAAAATTAGACAAACCATCTATTCAAAAAAAGAAAACTAAAAGATAAAAGAAGAGAAAAAAAAACAACTTTTATTTTAGTTTGAATAGAGTTACTCTTCACTTCTCAACCATAAAATTATACAGAAAAGAAAATCTAAAGTAAAGAATAGCTGTCCTTTTTCTCGACCCAATGGTAAGTGACTGGATATTATTTACTATAAAAAGCTAAGAATTACTCAAATGTCTCTTTCTCTCGGTGAATTTTTTTTTCAATTCAATAGTACAAGATTATTTCTAGTTGTAACTGTCCATTGCTTGAGAACTTTCCACAGATAATTTTTGCTCACTATCGTTGCAATGCCTCAATGAAGAAGATAAAATCTATAACGGTTGCTCAAAAAGGAAAATTAGACATAAAAACATGTGCTGTAATAAATAAATAATATAAAAAATGTTATTTTATTATTTTTATTATTACCTAGCTGTCATTTGCAGCGTAGGATTTCAATTCGCAATCATACTAAAAACGAAAATAAAAGATTGATTTCAGTTTTAGAATTTTGTATACGAAAACCTTTTTCCTCTAATAGAACCTAAGTGATCCTATATGAAAAAAATGAAGACATTGCTCTGTATATGTTGATGTTTATGTATTTGTTTTACTTATAATCATCTCCAAATAATTTGTTCTTAATTTCTCTATTTGTGTCTGTTTACTCATGCACAACTCTGTCAGCTGAGGCTGTTGAATAAGCTGGTTGCAACTCTGCAGAGAGGTCAAATCCCCTCTCCACAATGAGTATCTGATGGTAAGGCTCCAATCCTGGACCTTTGAAGAATGTGGAGTGCAACTTCATTGCTATTACTACAGGTTTACTCCAATCCAGAGTGGTAGTAACTGTTAGGGTCCCAACTATGGCTCAAATAAAACTATTTAACCATATAGTATACTGGAAACCATTTAACAGTGACAAATAGAATTTATTACTGCTAGATAGCAATACTTGAAACCATTTAACTGTAGCAAATAGAACTATTACTGTTAGATAGCAATACTTGAAACCATTTAACTGTAGCAAATAGAACTATTACTGTTAGATAGCAATACTTGAAACCATTTAACTGTAGCAAATAGAACTATTACTGTTAGATAGCAATACTTGAAACCATTTAACTGTAGCAAATAGAACTATTCCTGTTAGATAGCAATACTTGAAACCATTTAACTGTAGCAAATAGAACTATTACTGTTAGATAGCAATACTTGAAACCATTTAACTGTAGCAAATAGAACTATTACTGTTAGATAGCAATACTTGAAACCATTTAATTGTAGCAAATAGAACTATTACTGTTAGATAGCAATACTTGAAACCATTTAACTGTATGCAAACAAATTAACTCTGTTTTTTGTAAAAATTGTAACTCACAAACTATTCACTTACAAATCACATATTTAATATGTATGTATGAACGGGATTTGGCATTAAATTCCGTACAAGGTTTATATGCTGTAAAATACAACAAAACAATGATTTACACACATATCTGTTCAGGTGGAATATTTTTCAAAGGCAATGGAAGAACCTAAACATTAATGTACATTGTAAATTCTATCTCCTTCATTGAAACTTAATAGAATTAAAATAACTTTTTAGTTTTCTTATAAAATTTATGCCCAAAACTATTATATATATATATATATAATATAAAAAGTATAATAAATAATAGTACAAATCAAATATTTATTTATTCCCCTTGACATGCAATGATGATGTTTTGTTCCTTAGCTATAGTCACCTACACATATAGAAATAAAATAATGTAGCAAAAAATTAAGATACATCTACGAATTTATATCTGGCTAAAGCAACGCGCTGTGTTTGTAACTTCACTTAAACTCATACATAAGCACATTAATACGCAACTATAACCCATACAAGAATACGCACACATCCATACACACTCACACACTTATAAACCACATGTAAAAAATCATACAAAATCCCAATGGTTTTTTGACTGTATTTTTTTTATTTTCAATTCAGTTCATTTTCTTAACTGCCAGATAATAGTTGTTTTGCAAAAAACTCCATGAAACCCAAGAGTCGCAGTCTAAATTCCATGAATTAAATATATATATCTAATATATATTTATTTATTATTATATAATAGCTCTATCCTAGATATTGAGTACTCTCCATATTATATTGCACTTGGTTCGACACAAACCCACAAAGTGATTTAGTGACAACCAACATTGTTATAATATAATAATTATATACATATATATATATATAAAATTGCAAATGAACAAAACAGGACAGTTATTTTATTACAACCTGCTTTTAAAATCATTGTGCAAATTAGACATCACATAAATGTCATTTTTTCGCCAATGGTCCAGGGGACCTGGGTTCAATCCCAGGTCGCGTCATACTGAAGACTTTAAAAATGGTACTTGATACCTCCTTGCTTAACACTCAGCAATATAAGGTATGTATTAAGGGTAAACTGGAGCAATCCAGGGAAAGGCGTAGCGCCCTCTCCTACACCTCGGTGTAGTAACTATTGAAAAGGGATTCTTCTGGTCGCCCTCGACTATGGTTGCCAACTTTACTTTATTTTTTTTAATGTTAACATGGGTGCAGAAACTCAAACAGAAATTCACATGCATTCATTCATATAGATTTTGAGTAGTCATTACATGATATGAATGATTATTGGATATATATACTCAGATGAACAATGTAATAATATGGTGATTTTAATTTGCACTTCTGGGGGTTTTCTTAGTTGGTTGGGTGGATATTATTTCAAGCATATTTTTGTTAAACTCTAAAGCAGTTTCTCTTGCAAAAGTATTTTTATTTTACATATTCATTCCGCAGTTCAGCACATTGTTTTGAAAATTTTCAAAACTTCCCCAAAAAGTTCAATAAAAATTAAAACTGGATAGGCTGAGAACTTTTTGGCACTTCCCTGTATGGATCTTGGATAATTTCTAATGAAACACTACCATTGAAAGCCATGCATCATAGAGGTAATCAAATAATGTAATTAATCTTTTTTATTTAACCATACTCTGGGAAGATTAAGATTTATCTTATAATAAAATGATTTTATAATAATAATATAAGCGGAATGATTCATATTCAACTAATAAATTTTTTTCCAAAAATACCATTTTTTGGATTCAAATACTATTTTCTAAAATGACAAAGTTTTATGTCATTAAAGGGAACTAATAATTTACAAATAGGTTACTAAATGGCACTAAAAGTTTAAAGTTTTTCTGAAAAGTTAATTTATCAGTTTCTTCAGTGTATTATTTCAAATAACTTTCAAGATAAAAAACAGACTTCATTTTTGTGAAACACATTATCACATCATTTTAAAAAATGGAGTCTACGAATATATACTTATGCACAGACTTAACAAAATTATCTTATTTTGAAAGGAAATGAAAAAAACAAGAACTTGTAAATGAATCTTTTTCAATTCTACAAGGCTATGATACAATAATTATAATCACATTGGTGGGAAATGAACTGTGAAATAGATAAGTTAAAAAATAAAAATAAAAAAACAACGAAACATAGAACCAAATTCTTTTAAAAAGGGTGCCAGATCTGCTTGTAGTTCCTGTCAATCAACCAGGCATTTGTAATAGCAAAGTAATCACTATTTTCATGGTAGGAGTAAGAGGAAAACAATGAACACAGAATCCTCCCACAAAGAGACAATTACACACTAGCGATCGCTGTTGTCACTTCTAATGAAAGATGAGAGATTGGAGCCTGCATAGAGAATGCTGCTACTTTTAGAAAAAGCAATACATCTTTTAATTGGTGATAATAATAACCTTTTCTGTTTACTAGAATTTAATGAAGAGAATGGTTGGTCATGTTATTCATGAAATTGGACTTGATGAACATTATAATAAAGCAAAGTAGACAAACAATATTGAGATTTTATAAATTGAGTTTGTAAACAAAAGTCTTGTAATGAGAAGATAAACCTTCATTTGTCAAAGTAAACATAGGAAAAGATATAAAAATCAACATTGTATACATAAATGTATGGTTGGTTGGTTGTATTTCACAGCATATCAATCCTTAGAGGTTATTTAAAGCCAAATCCTGTCTATGCGTATTTCAAATATATATCATTTACAAACAAATAGTTAGTAGGTAACATTATTTTAAATGAGCCAGAGCTCATTTGTTTGCACATGGTTTAATGGTTTCAAGTATTAATATTGAATACTAATAATTCTATTGAATACTAAGTATTTGCTTGCACACAGTTAAATGGTTTCAAGTATAGAAAATGATTAGATATTTCTATTTGACACATAGATGGGACCCTAACAGGTACTACCACTCCAGGTCAGAGTGGACTTGAGAGTAACGATAATAGAGAGGTACTCGTGGTGTAATGGTTATCGTCGTAGGAAATGGACACGGCGACTCAAGTTCAAATCCTGGACGAGAATGATTGCATTTCACATAGCACTAATACCCTTGTGAAAGGTATGAATCTAATAATTCTCCCTCCAGCTATGGGTAAATAGGAGGACAGACTGGGTTCTTCAACCTTGGTGGGGCAACTAGTCTAGGAGAAGGAAAAACTCTGAATTCAAACCTGTTAAACTCTGCTTAAATAAACTCCGCTTAAAAATTGACTTTGTGTCATATCCTGCCCAAGCGGAGGGGTTGGTAAATAGGATAATAGAGAGGTACTCCGCATTCCTTAAATTCCAAAACTGGAGTCTAATCATCAGATGCTGTTTAATGTCATACCCAGGACACTAACTAATTTCAAGTACTGCTATCCATCATTATTCAATTATTTGCAGACAGTTAAATGGTTTTAAGCATTGCTATGTGATACTGATAGTTCACTTTAACATTAATCATTTGGTTTGCACATGGTTAAGTGGTTTTAAGCATAGTGAATGATTGAATACTTCTATTTGATCCATAGATGGAACCCTAACAGGTACTACCACTGCAGATCAGAATGGACCTGGGAGTAATTGCACAAAAGAGGTACTAAACATTTCCCAAAGATCCTGGACTGAAGCCTCATCTTCAGATGCAGTTTAGTGTCATATCTAGAACACTTTGTGGTGGTGGTGGTAGTGAAGGTATGCCTCTGCAAAGATGAAGTCGGTGCATTCTACAAGCTCTAGCTGACTGGGTTGATAAGTGTATGAATCTTGTTGGCAGGGTTTAGAATACATTGATTGTATCTCTGGGAGAGGGGTAACATCCACCCAAAAAGGGGGGTCCTGAGAATCACGCTTAACTGGAACTGGTGGTGACACTCCAGTTCTGGAGTTTGAGGGAATGTGCACTTACTTCTTCATTGCCATGACTCCAAGATCCACTTTGACCTAGAGTGGTAGTATTTGTTATGGTCTCACCTATGGGTCAAATAAGTCTGTTTAAAAATTATTAGTACTAGATAGGAATACTTGATACCATATAACTGTTTGCAAATTATTTGTATCAGGTAAACATTTATGATTATAATTGAACATTTATAAATGAATCAAATTTTGGTATTATATAACCCATAAGAGGTTGATATGCCATTAAATTAACCAAACTATAAGTATATGAGAGTAGTTCTTACAGTATAATGATTAGAAGCTAGACTAGTAGACCATCAAGAGTTAGTATGATATTCACTGTTTACCCTATATTTCTTGTGCCTCATGCCAAATGAAGCCAAGGTTAATAAATGCCTATATAAATATAGATTTATCTTTTTAAGGAAGTCTGGGTAGATTTCAACCAGAATTTCAATATAACCTATCTATTTTGTAGAAGATACTTTTTAAAATTTTGAGATGAGACAATGTTCCTGATTAAAAAATCAACTATTCTCCCTTTTGTTGTTTTATTTCATATTCACATGAATATGCGGAATTTTCTTTTAGGTCTAGTTCTCTGAAATCCTGCCTGTTGGCTATTTGCTATTGTTATAGTAAGAATTACTAACTCATTCATTTTCACCAAGGGCTTTTAAAAGTACCACATCTGTTTCTTAGGTTTCCACATTTTTCTTCTATCCCTCCAATTTGTTTTTGTGGTCTCACATCTGCCATTTGTTTTAGCAAAACTGATATTATTTCATTTTCTCTTTTTTTTTCTGTCTGTGATCTTTGCATTCTACTTTGATTACCATAGACTGACACAGATGTGTTATAGCATTTTAGAATTATGCCCCTCCCTTGCTATAGTATTCCTCTGCAGTTACAAAAGATTTATTGAGAAACAACACCAAGATGGTTTTGCATAAGTGAAAACTTTATATATGCTTTGCATAGGTTAAGTTAAAATCCTTTTTCTATTAGGTTATTTGGAAAATAATGTTCAATTTTGGTATTAACTTTTATTTCTGAATTACTGATTTTAAACAGTGTTTTAATCTGTCAAAATATGATCTCTGAACATCTATGCTTTTCTGCCATTGATTAAGAAGGTTATTTATGCCCATACAATAAAAGGCTTTGATGCCAAGAAATCTTTAAATGCAGTATCTACTTCTTTGGAATCAAATGTTTTTTTGGTATATAAAAAAAAGGGTCCTGATACTTGAAAAACTGTTTGTTGGTAGATGTTGCAAAAGTCTCATATCCTAAGTCAGTGAGCTTCTGCAGTGTCATCCTAGCAACATGTGGCCAAGTTATGTCATGAAACAAAATTATGACCAAGTTTAAACTGATCATTTTTTTTTATATAAAACCTTCAAAATCAAATTCTGAAAGAAGTGATTGAAAATTATCAAAGAGGAAACTTTAATCCTTAGAAATGTGAATTTTTTATGCAACTACTATTGAAATAATATATCAGAATTGAATTTAAACAGTTTATACAAAAATCAGATTGTATTTTCCAAATAATCTAATACACAATTTCTTTTGTCATTGTTCTTGAGGAGGCACATATGATCTAATGGTTATCCTCATAGGAAATGGACTCAGCAAATCAAATTTAAATTATGAATGAAGTTGTTTATGTTTTACTTTGTGCAATTGCCCTTGGGAAAGGCATGCATTTATCTCTTCTGCTCCTATTTATAAGTAAATAGTAGGATAGACTAGTCTTTAAGTCTTCATATAGTGGCCAATCAAGGAAAAAAAATCATGAGATTTCAAGCAAAACATAGTCGGCTTAAAAACTGACATTGTATTATATCTTGCCCATGGTGGAGGGCTTGAGTAGATATATAAAATGTATGGTAAAATAGGGCATAACCTAAAATATAAGGTTTAGGGATTCAAAGGGTTAATTTATATTTTTAGGTGATTGATAAACTATAAATTAAAAGATTTTTAAATGATTTTTTGGGAGGATTTTACATATAATCATTGAATGGTATCAATACTGGAACAAACATAATTTGTATCTTTTTTTTTTTTTTTTTGAATACTAGTTTATGTTCTTGTCAGTGCAAAGAGAATTCAGTGTTAAACATTTTAAGTTGATAATACTGTCAAAGTGCAGATACTATTTACTATGGTGGCAACTTTTGAGCTTTAATGAATTTAAAGTGCCAAAAACAGTGTTGAATATTCTAAATATCTTTCACTTATGAAAGTATTTTTGTCATTGTAATATTTGTTAAAAGTTTTGGAACTTTTATAAAACTTAAAATTATACAAAAGATACTGCATATTCCAGATTAGGAGTGGTATAATAGGAGCTGCTTAAAGAAGACTCTTTAGTCTCAGTAGGGCAACCAATCTAGGAGAAAAAACTGTTTTCCAACAAGCTGTACTTCACTTATAAAATGACCTTGTGTTGTAATTAGTTAATAGCAGAGGGGTTGGGTAAATGCATACTTGAGCAGAGATCTAGTCATTCACTTTAAAAGTAAATCTTTGAAATATAAACACATACAATGGAATTTTAACTTTTAAGATGAAACATTGTCAGTTATAATTAATTTTTTACCAAATATTCTAAAGAACAATTAGAAAATATTTACCAATGAGTAAGAAAAGTTGGCAACCGTAGTCGAGGGTGACCCGAAAGCTCCCTTTTCCATAGCTACTACACCAAGGCGTAGGGGAGGGTGCTATTCCTTTCCCTGAATTGCTCCAATTTACCCTTGATCTGTACCTTATAAAACTGAGTGTTAAGCAAGGAGGCATTTTTTGAGTCTTTGATATGACTCAACCTGGGACCATTGGCGAACACTCTAACCACCATGCCAATGTCCGGTACATTTACCAATCAAACCTTGATTGATTGATTGATTTTAGTAGCATGTCAATCAGTCTCGGGTTATTTTATGCTTAGAGGTTACATTTTTTGTTTAATTGTTTCTTAAGAGGTTTTTTTTATCTTGCACTCTATCCTATAAAATATTTTATAACATCTAACTCAAAGATGGGACCCTAACAGGTACTACCACTTCAGATCAGTGTGGATTTGGGAGTAAGGACAATGAAGCTGTACTTCAGACTTCATGACCTGAAGCATTGTCATCAAATGCACTTTATTCATACTAAGGACATCCCTTTTTGGGGGGTGAATTGTACCCTTCTGCAGGGGATACAGTCGGCATATTCAAATCCTCACCTCTAGAGTAACAATGTAAGCTTAGTCTATAATAGTCACAATAACATGCCATACACAGTCTAGTCCAGGGAAGCAATAATAGATCGCTCAGTGAAAATCTAAATGACTACATAAGTAAGTTAAATATCACTCAATAGCAAGCACTTCTAAAACTCATTTGTATGACTGTCCAAGCCAAAGGAATTAACCAATGTCTCTAAACATAGATGCCATGGTTGGTTTCAGTCTAACACATTCTTTGCAGCTGTACAGGTTATGGGTAAGTATTTTTATGTTCTGGTATTCATATTGGGCTGTTGGGTGATTTGTGTACCCATAAAAACCAAAATATATCATCGTTTCTAATTTCTTCTCTGCAGTGTTGAAGAAGCAGAGATAAAAATAACAAAAACGACTCACATTCATTCATTGGAACATTGACATGCAATTTGATGTTGACAGCATTTAGTGATTACTTACAAGTCTTAAATGAAGGCAAAAAAAATGCTGTAGCACTATTTTTCTCTGACTTTGTTCATCTTAACACACATGCATCAAATTATCATGTCTTCCACTGCAAAATGGTTACCAAGTTTATCTCAAAGACTAATTTGAAACTGTACTAAGTAAAATCCTCACAGATACCCCACTATTATGACCTTGTGGAAAAATAAGCTAATTTTAGCAAATAATTGGAGCAAGTTAATTTCACAAGATATTACAGTTGTTGATCTATTATTATGACCTTGTGCCAGGTAAGTAAATATTAGGTATGTACAAAAGTTCCTGGAGCTACAATTATTTCTTTTTATTTGAAAACTGAATATACAATTGAAAACCTGGTTTTTTTTGGGGGAAACTTTTGATTAATTGATTTTAATGGCATGTCAACTCATCTCAGGTTATTTTATGTGTAGATGTTGGGGAATCATATTGATATTTACATTTTTGGTGTCGTTGTTTCTTCAGAGTATTTTTTTGCTCATAGTTATGTGACATCAAGAATTCCTATCTAATGCAAATAAACAATCCTTAGTAAAGGATTTAACAGTTCAATTTGATTACCACTTCAAGTCACTGGACCTGGAAGTAATGACATTGCAAGCACTTGTAACCATAATTTTTTAGAAGTATAAGTGCTTTGTAACTAATATTCCTTATTATGTTGAATTAATCTAAAATGCTAGGATAGTGGTTATTTTTTCAAAATATGAATTGAATGTTTGGGTATATGATGAGAAACAATCCTCCATAAGGGGAGTGTATTATCAAAGAACAGTGTTTAGCAAGCTTTTCTCATAGACCATTACTGCCACAGTGAATTAGATACTCACTGCATTTTCAATTCTTATGACTTTGTATCAGACTAGGCTATGAAATAACCATTCCATGTGTGCAAAATTTTCCCACACAAAATAGTTTTCAACTGTGTATTTAGTTATATGCCAATATAACAGATACATATATATATCAACCCAATTCCTCTGTGAGGGGCAGGATGTGACACAAAGTCAATTTTTAAGCAGAGTACAGCTGGTTTCTATTCAGAGTTTTCCTCCCTGAAGGCTGAAGAACCTAGTTTGCCCTATTATTTACCCATAAATTGGGAGATGAGAACAGACAGATTCATGCCTTTGTGCATTAGCACAAAGTGAAATGCCAACAGCTTTGTTCAGATCATCAATTCCATTTCCTATGACTATAACCATTATGCTAAGTATGCCTCCCACACACATATATATATATATATATATATGACTACATTAAATTTTAAAAAATCCAATACATCAAAGTTTCTCTGAATTCAAAGTGCCTGGAGCACTCTGTTTGAATAACCTGAAAACAAATATTTTTGCAAAATCAAAATAATTTTTCCAATAAACCAATTCCAAACAATGTATTTTACATTTATGGAAAAAAATTTATTCAGGCTATTAAAAAAAAATTCCTCTGATTTGTTGAATGACCCTCATTTGGATATATATATATATATACACACAGAATACATACATATATGAAAAAAGATATTCAGAGGTTATTCAAAAGGTTGATGGCCTTGGAGTTAATAATTTTTATTGCCAAAGTCATAATTTAATACCTTTAGTTAATATTGGATTTCTTTTAAGTTTGCTTCAATGAGAAGCTTAGTTATTAGATTACAAGAGTGAAAAACTTCAAGATCACACTTTAATCACTGCAGCCAAACAGGTAAATTCTTTCTAGTCTATATTTATAAAGAAATTTCTTTAAAATAATTTTCTTGGTTCAACTATTCAAAGTTGTTTTTAACATCCTTTGAGTTGTTCTCTTTCTATAAATATTTTTGGTTTGGTATATCTCCAAATGATATTAAAAACATCAAATCATCCCATGAATTATTCAGACTAATATCCTCATCTTTTCTGTTTGCTCTACAATATTTGACCAATGCCAATGTATTCTCTGGCATTATTTCCATCAGTATTCAATAATTTCAATTATAACAATTAACAGATTTTGGGTGAGGCCAGAAATCCTATCAGACTGAACAAGAAATGCTTGCCTGAATAATTCATTGAATTGTAATGCTTCATTTTCTGCTTATTATTATATATTCCAATAATGGAGTTTTTCTTGATTTTGATCGTCTTCCAATGTAATTGTGTATTCATGAATGTTTACTTAAAGGCCACCTTCAACAGCCATTAAGTTCAATGTTAAGCTACATTACTCCACAGCACAGTCTCCTACATTTGTATTTATGAAGTTTATTACACATATATTTTTAACATCTTTCTTCTCATAATTATGATCATTTAATAGATTTACAGTTTTTTTTTTTTGTCTTGATCTTATTTCTACTTCTGCTTGTAAAGGGAAAAAAATGATTGATATAATTTCAAAGTTTGGTCAGAATCAGCCTTAAACATCAGTCACTTGTAACATCAAAACTGTAAGGTCTTTGGAAGAAAGACTCAGAAAATGTCAGCTTAAGGAATCTCGGACATTTGTTGTCTTCATATTAGTTCAAAATAGGTTCTCTCCTTTTGTTTACTGGTGTTTTTAGGCATAAACAAACTGACCTTCTAAAGCAAATGTTTATTCTGTTTGTATTATGAGACTTGCGAAGGCACTTGTGGTATAATATTAGTGTTTGGAAGTGGATTTGACTACCTGAGTTCAAATTCTGAACAAGATTGTTTACATTTTGTATAATGCTAATATCTGTGGAAAAGGTAATGAATTCAACTATTCTTCCTCCAGCTTGGGGTAAATAGTAGGGCAGACTAGGTTCTTTAACTTTAGTATGGCAACCAATGCAGGAGGTGAAAAACTCTGAATTCAAATCAGACTCGGAGAAGGATGGGCTCTACGAGGTTATTCCTGCCCAAGACATGAGTTTCACCCCCACAACCAAACCAGTTTATGAGATATAATAATAATAATAAGATGGTGATACCAATTGTTGTTGGGGCACTCAGTATAGTCACCAAAGGATTGATAAAGGGACTAGAGGTCCTGTCAATAAGAGGACGAGTTGAGACTATCCAAACTGCAGCATTGTTGAGATTGGCCAGAATGCTGAGAAGAGTCTTGGAGACTTGCTATCTCTTAAACTCCGGTGGAAAACAATCAACTAATGCTGCTATAAAAAACTCTCAAAGGAGAAAAATAAAAGCAATTTTGAGACTGGCCAGAAATGATAGGTTGTGGTTCATCTTGTAAGAATGTTGCTTTGATAATGTTGGTATAAATCAGGGGTGTATATTCTGATGGTGCTAAGCAAACATTGCACTCAATCTAAGATGATAAATCCACCATAATTATAAAACTAGCAAAAATATACTTTTTTGAGTCATAATGATCAACTGATTTCTCTGTCCCATATTATTTGGCATTTGTTTTGAGATAGCACTGTACACCAAAGAATTTTGTGGGGTGTCCTGAAAAATTTACAAGGGTACACAAATAACACTGTTATAATCTTAGAGGAAAATTAATGATTTTTATTAATTTCACACACAGAAATAAAAAAAGTATTTGTGCTTACAATTATTATTCATAACTAACTTAATGTAGTCTTTATCCAGATTTACTCCATATTTTATTGTGGAAAGAGATCACAGTAAATTTTTCATATCAGAGACATAGATGTCTACTTACAAGTTTCAAGAATTCATTACAGGAGGTACAAATTCACAGAGTGTTCAGAAAGTGTTACACGATACAAATTGAATAATACATTAAACTTAATTTCAAAAGATATTTCTAATTTTATATGCAATAATTTTTATAGGGTAAGTCATGCATACTTTGCTTCTTAGGAATACAAACAACTGTCACAACTAATTGTATCATGATATCATTTAGGGAGGGTGATATGTTTATGGGAGTTTGTTTTATGGGGAAAAGTCCTATAAAGTTGGAGTTAATGAGCCTGACATGCTAAATACTAAAAGCAAAATCATTACAGTTCTTATCAAATGAAGTATAGAAAATTGCCCGTGTTGGAGGTGTCCGTGGTGTAATGGTTATCGTCGTAGGAAATGAACACGGCGACACGAGTTCAAATCCTGGACGAAATTGATTTCCTTTCACATAGCACTAATACCCTTGATAAAGGTATGAATCCAATTATACTCCCTCCAGCTATGGGTAAATAGTAGGACGGATTATGTTCTTCAGCCTTGGTGAGGCAACTAGTCTAGAAGAAGGAAAACTCTGAATTCAAACCTGTTAAACTCCGCTTAAAAATTGACCATGTGTCATATCCTACCTGAGCGGAGGGGTTGGTAAATAGGAAATATAGAAAATTGCAGCATAAATAATTTTGAATCAATTTGGACAGAAGTTTTTTATAATTTTTTTCCAATTTGTGAATACTTTTTATATTAGGGTGAACTGTGAAATCTTCTAAACAAAATAACTGTGCTAGGCTATCAACACACTCTTGTATATCTAGTCTCTTTATCTTTTCTCCATCAATGTTAAATTTGTCGTAAAATTGTCCATCATTTAAAAAAAAAAATCCCTAAAATGTCTATAAATAAACATATTTCCATTTAGAAAACATAAATCATGGATAACTGAACTGACAGTTACAGCAATTCTGCCAATGAATTAAATAAATGAATAACAATGTTGTTGTTTTTCAAGACAGACAAAATAAAAAGAAATCATCTTGTGAGCAACAGAAATAAAATTTACACATGAGATTTCAAGTTTTCAAATGTTAATATAAACACCAGGAAAATTTAAGTTTCTGTTTTTGCTGTTTTCTTGAAAAGAGAATTTACCGACTCAAACATCAAATTCTGTCATCAATTTGTAACTTGTAAATAGATTCCAAAAGAGATTGGAGGACAGGTGGATTAGCTGGCATAGGCCTATGATTCTGAGGGGTTTACTCCCCTTTGTAGAGACTAAGGATTTATTTTTATGGCATGTCAACTTGCCTAGGTTTATTTTATGTCTTGAGTTTAGGGAATTGTATTCATTGTATATATATATTTACATTTTTGTAGATATTTCTTAAGAGGTTTTGTCATACAGAAATACTTGATACCATATAACTTTGACAGTGTTATACAATTTCAAGTAATTATTTCTATTTAATAATAGTCATTTGTTTGCACACAGTTATATGGTTTCAAGTAACTAATAATAATCTTCAGTAAACTATTATAGCCTCAAGTAACTATTCTAAATATAAAAATTTTTCATAGATGAGATCCTAACAGGTATTACCACACTGGGTCAGAGTGGACCTGGGAGTCATAACACTGTAACTCCACACTTTCCAGATTTTTCGAACCTGTGCCTAACCATCAGATACAGTTTAGTGCCATACCCAGGACACCCCATTTTTTTGAGGGGATCTTAATCCTTTGCAGAGGATACAGTAAATATATTCTAAACTTTGCTGACAGGATAGAGAGACAAAGAAAAGTATATTGATATTATAAAGAGTCAAGTGGGCCTCTATTTACCATATGGTCAAGGCTTATTAAGAGTTTTTCCTATTTCATCCTTGATTTCATGGAACTAACTGTTATCTACATATAGCTTATTCCAAATCTAGAAAGAACTATGATCTTAAAACTTGATACAAGCATATATGACACATGCTCTAAATAAGTTTGTGCCACTCAGTGCTGAAACTCATAAAAATGAGTGAATTAATAAACTTTTTGAATTTCTGCTTACACCTGCAGGGATAAAAAGCCAAAAAGTAATTTTTGCTTACAGTAAATTGCTGTTATAAGTCAACCTTTTAAGCATGAAAAAATCTCTACAAAAACTAGGAATTGACTAATATGACAGTGCTAAAATTCAAACTTTCACCACTGGTTGAGCAATCTGGAGAAAATATTTGGATTTTCGCCCTTTACAGAAAATGCATTTACAGATGGAACTGGAAAATATTTTTAAAGTTTGTGGTGCATTCAATAAGTTTCCAGACTTTTTTGTACTGGCATTTAAAATTGTTGTAGACTCTTGAAAATTCAGTATGTTATTGCTATACATCTTATAAGATGACTGACCAATTTCTATGATTTCAGGTTCAAACGAACAGCTACAGCAGCAATTGGAATACACCCTACTAAAGCCTGATTGTCACAGCTGGTGAATTCAAAAATGCAACCTGGACATGAGGACACTTTAGAAGAATGATATGCAATAAAATTCTGTTTTAAACTTGGAAAAAATGCCACAGAAACACATGGAATGCTTCAGACTGCTTTTCGACCATCTTGCATGAATTGAGCATGAGTTTTTGAGTGACATAAGAGATTCAAGGAAGGCACGGAGTCTATGAGGGATGATGAGAGGTGTGGGAGGAGTAAGGAAGTCAATATACCAGAGTTGATTGGCCAAAGGGTTGGGGTTACTATGTTGAGGTTTTAAGGGAGTTCAGGAAGAGATTCCGTCGGAAGAGGCCAGCACTCTTCAAATCAGGTCAGTGGCATTTCCAGCAGGACAATGCACCAGTCCACAACTCCATCCTTGTCACAGACTATTTGACCAAATTGGGCATCAAGACAGTTCCTCAGCCTCCCTATAGTCTAGACCTTGCTCCCTGTGACTTTGGGTTATTCCCTAAGCTTAGAGGCCGTCATTATGAGACAACTGAGGAGATGAAAGAGGCTGTGATGAAGGTCATTGACACGCTCACACTAGAGTATTTGAATGGGGCCTTCCAGAAGTTGTTGGAATGGTACAACAAGTGCATTGCAGCCGGAGGAGATTACTTCAAAGGAGACTAGAGTTTCATGTGTGTACTATCAATAAATGTGCCCATACGAAAAAAGTCTGGAAACTTATTTAATAATCCTCGTACCTCCCAATTAACAAACTAGAAATTCAAATATCACTATATGATTCATTGAAAAATTAATTTATATTTTAATAATTCTAAAACTTTTTGAATAATTTTAAAACCTCTACTGTTGAATGCTAATAAAATTGAAGAATTGTTAAAAAAATTTATTCAAACAATATTTTCATTTAAATTGCCTTAGATAAAAATAAATACTCCCTCATGTACAGAGACATTAATTCAGGTAAATAAAAATGATTAAAACCCTTATTCTACATAACAAATATTTATTTTTCAACATAATAACCTTCTTTGTGAATACACTAAATCTAACACTCCTCTCTAGATCACTAAGATTGAACAGTGGAATTTTCAGATCAAAATAACTATGCCAGGCTCAAGACTTATTGATCCACTCTCATATACATCCAATCTCTTTATCTGTATTCCATCAGTGTTAATTAGCTTTTCACTGGTTAGATGCCATTACTGCCTCATACAAAAAGAAAATAAATAAATAAAAATACAGCTTCCAGCTTTATCTTTCAACATTCCAGACACACACACACTTATTTAGTAGTGAATATTAACCATATAACCAACTGAACATTATACAGTGAAAATTTAGTTTAAAAAATTAGTGAATAACCCAGGTTATAGAATTATTGATCCACTCTTGTCTTTAGATTTCTATGCATATCAAATATTATAGAAGATATATATATATATATATATATATATATATATATGCACTCACACACACACACACACACAAAAGGGTCATTCAAAAGCCACATCCAGAAAAAAAAAGATGAACATTTTTGTTGTGGCAACATACTACTTCTTATAAAACTATGATACTCAATTATGTTTTTCTTTCTGACTTAGAACTTTGTCAATGACTCTCATGAGTACACACACACACACACACACACACAGTAGGGGTAGAAGGGGCCCCAGAATAATGACAAAGCCGAGGTGAAGGAAGCTCCAGCATCAAACCTCTACAGACTTGTAGGTATCCTTTTACAGGAAAAGGATAAGAGAAGGTACTCGGACCCCCCGCTCAGCAGTTTGCAGTTATCTTATTATGCTTGTCACTGGACTATAGCTATTTAAACCCAGCAAGTGGCGTAAGTGATGTACACATGTATGTTACTCTAATCCAATGATGTACAGATGTCTAACGACCCTATTGTATATTTTTCATAAGTTGAATTAGTTATTCATCTGTATGTTAGAGTTGTAATTTTGGTGATAGAGATGGCTATCATCTGTCAAGATGAGACAATCATCATATACACAGATATGTGGTGAGGTTATATGTAATATCAAAACTTACAAAAAGTTTTATACAAAAGTTTTGGAAGTAAATAATGGAAAAGAATCTGACAATGTGGAGAAAAATTAAAAAACAAAGTAATCCAAAGTGAAGAATTTAATATAAAAGAAAGTTGATTTTTTAATGTTTAAGCCCTGATAATGGTTTATTGAAACCGAAACGTTATAACCTCAACTTTCTTTCATATTAAATACTTCTCTTTGGATTACTTTGTTCTTCAATTTTTTTTTCCACTCACTAAAGTTTTACAGATGTTGATATTGATCCTCAGGTAGGCCTCAAAATAAATGGAATATATATACATATATATATATATATATATATACACACACACAGATATGTAGTGGGGTTATGAGATATATATATATATATATTACAACAGTATATGGTTGTCACTATTTCTCTTGGTGGGTTTGTAGCAGATTTCGGCCATCTTTTGCGACACATCACTACACATATATTCTTGAAGTAACTTCAAATCTGCCATGTGGCACATGTATCATTATACACATACTAACAATTATACATATGATCATATGCAACAATATGCAAATATAATCTACATACACACACACATGAAAAGACATATATACAATTCTAACATAAAAATTCTTTTGATCATATCGTTTTGATTTTTTTCATTTCTCAAAAATCTTTCTTTTTCTGCCTGATGATTGTCGTATAAGGACGGCATGAAACCAGTGGTCGAAGATAAGTGTCCATGCTATTAAATATATATAAAAACTAAAATATATATATATCTATTATTATATTATATTATATATATGTATATATACATACACACGTACTTAATCAGTTTCTTGCCTCTGCAATCTATAGACCATCACCAAGCACCATTGACTTTGTGTCTATGCTATATTAACTTAGACATGCTCTATCCCTGATATTGAGTATTCTCTATTTCAAAATATAGTAAAGTAAAAAGTAAAGTTGGCAACCGTAGTTGAAGGCTACCCGAAAGCTCCCTTTCCAATAGCTACTACACTGAGGTGTAGGGGAGGGCACTACTCTTTTCCCTGGATTGCTCCACTTTACCCTTAAAATGTACCTTATAATTCTGAGTGTTAAGCAAGAAGGTATCAAGTACCATTTTAAGTCTTTGATATGACTTGACCTGAGATTGAACCCTGGTCTCCTGGGCCATTGGCAAATACTCTATCACTAAGCCAATGGGCCAGTTTGTTTTGATTTGGTTTCTTTGTTTAATGGCATATCAACCATCATGGATTATTCAATGCTGAAGCCATCTTTGTAGAAGAACAGTAGTGATACTATTCAACCCATTGTTGGGGAATAATAGGGTTTCATACTTTTTCCAAGCGTATTAATCCAAAAGTGAACAAAAAGTTTCAACTCATTCACTACAATATCACAATCTAGCATGTTAGTCACTCCCCCAGAGATATGTAGTGGGGTTATCTAATGAATTGAGCACTCTGGTATCCAGTAAGGCAAAATGTACACAAACGAAAGTTAATACATAAGCTGTTATAATTCCTGAGCTGACATATATCATCTGATGGCCAAGCGGTAAGATACTAAGTTTAACGTAAAGTTAGGTGGGTTTTGATCCCAGCTTGAAGTGTCCTGCTTGTCAAGTCACACTGGGGAGTTCTGATACAAAAAAACAGTCTGTCTGCGGATGACACTATATATATATATATATATATATATATATATATATATATATATATATATATATATAATAAATATATATTAGTTTTTATATATATATTTAATAGTATGGATGCTTATCTGTGACTAAAGATTTCATGCTGCCTTATTATGACAATCATCAGACAGAGAAACAAAGATATTGATGATTGTCATAATAAGACGGCATGAAATCCTTGGTCACAGATAAGCATCCATGAAGTAATAGATGTCTATTTATTATCATTATTATATTATAGCTCTATCCCAGATATTGAGTACTCTCTAAATTATACCGTATTTGGTCTGCCACAAACCCACCAAGTGAGATAGTGACAACAATACACTGTTATATATATATATATATATGTAAACACAGAGATGTAGTGGCATGTATATCACTGTTCCTTTTTATGTGATGCATAAAATTATTTGTACATTTTATTATATTTGAACGATAAATTTTTAACAAAGCAAAACTAAAAAAACAAAGTCCTTTATAAAATTTTAATGTAAAGCTCATATGAAGATAATTGCTTCTCAAAAAAATGCTACTAAGTATATTTCCATGAAGTAATTATATTATTTCTCATCATCTGCTTCAAAGAATTCTTTGAAAATGTTTGCTTTCAACAAAAATGTTTTTTGAAAAATTACATCCTGATTTTTAATTAATACATTCATTTTCAGCTATATTGTATTATTTGTAGACATATGCATATATATTCAAATATGCATTGCAAATTATACCCAATCTCTCTCTATATATATATATATATATATATATATATACACACACACACACATACATACATATATATATAAAATCTAAATACTAATGAAAAAAAGCATTTATTTTACAACATATTCTCCTTTATTAAGGCACTTAATTCAGTAGTGAATATTAATCATACAGATTTCTTAATTTACTGTGAAAATTTCTGGTAATGATTATGTGTTAGGCTCTGGATCTATCAATCTCCTCATATATTTATCCATCTATATTTATATATACAGGTACATTAATTTACAGAATTAGTTTATACATCTTTATCTGTATGTATACAGACATAATATAAATATTTGATCCTTGTGACAGTATTCTATCATGATATTGATGCTTTAATTAAGGAAGCACTCAAGGATTCTAATTAGCATTTCATTGTTACCTCTATCATCTCCGATACAAGTATGATGCAATAGAAGGTCAAATTTTAAGTGTACAGCAGGTTTGAATTCAGAGTTTTCCTTCTCCATGTCTGGTTGCCTAACCAAAGCTAAATAATTCAGTGTGCCCCATTATTTACTCATAATTGGAGTAAGAACAACTTGATTCATGTAACCAGCCTCATTCAGGATTTAAATACAAGTCACAGATTCCATTTCCTTCATTGATAACCTTTATGCTAAACATGCCTCAATTATAGAGAGAATATGGATAATTTTAAAATAAAGTTTAGTGTGAATACAAACCTTACAAAATTATCATTCAGTTTTGAATTCATTCTCTATTAAATGTATTATTGTTATAATAAAAAAAAAAAAAAAAACTCACTGTGATGTACAAATTCTACTGAGTAATGGTGATATGCCAACATAATGAGACTTATTTCCTGGTGTAACAAAAAAACTCCATCAAATCTTGTATGCCATCAGATGAAACAGCCTTTTAATTAAAGTTTTGTTGAAATAAATTTATTATGGAACTTATCTGTTAAGCTTTACCTGATATTATTGATATATTTGCTCTGCATGTGAATATGCATATATATATATATATGCAAATTTCATTAAACATAATAGACATTTTATGCTTACATATTTTCTTTTCGATCCGTTCGAATTCCCGTATTACTTTTATCGTATTCGAGGGGGAATTGATTTAGGTATTGTCCATAGTTGTATGTATCCCTAGTACTTTCTGTCCAACTTTGGGCCATCATCAGGGGAGAATCTGTTACAAAAGTGATGTAACTTTTGTTTTAGCAAATTACTACTGTGTAAGGACGTCTTTGCTGTTGGAGATTATGGCGTTTGTTTTTAAATGTAATTCTGTAAATAGTGCCAGTAGCTAAAGACATTTAAGTACGTTAGCACTGGTTTGAAAATTAATTCTATTAAGTGCTGGTTGCAGGTTTCTAATATATAGTGCTTCGAGAATCTGAAGTTTTTGTTTATTATTTTGATGTTCGAGTATTGTTGTGTTGTCGGTGAGAATTTTTCGTAGTTGTGTTGTTGGGCATGAATGTTTTTTTAAATGCTGAGCTATTGAACTTGTGTCAGAAAGGTGCATTGTAAGTCTCCTCGACAGGGTAGTTGAGGTTAAACCAACATATATATTATTATTATCAGAGATACAATCTCCTAGGGGACATTTAAATTTATATATAACGTTGTTTTTTTGCAACACCCCAATCGAGGGAGAGGAGTTATTTCTAATGACCAAATTCGAGGTTTTAAACTTATTATAATATATAATAAGTTTTATTTTTTTATTAGGATCAGTGGGGAGTATGTTTTTGTGAATCAATGTTTTCATTATTTTTTCATCGGATTTATAATTGTAGTGCATTTGGTTACGATAAAAAAGTTTGATATATGTTTGTTGACTGGATGGAGTAGTACACTGTTTATTTTGTTGGTTAACATTTTTGATCATACGTTTAATTTGTTCATCAACAATATAGTTAGGAAACCCATTATCGATGAGAGCCTGTTTTATGTTTTTTACCTCTTTATAAAATATTGTTTTGGAGGAGGAAATTAGTTTGGCACGGGATATTACATTACGAATAATTGCTTTTTTATATCTGAAGGGGCATTCACTTTTAAAGTTGAGGGTACAGGAGTTATTACTAGAGGGTTTTTTGTAAGTGGAGGTAGTGAAGTTATTATTATTGTTAGTATCAATGAGAACATCTAAAAAGGAAATTTTATTGTTTTTGTTTAGTTCATGAGTAAAGTTAAGAACTGAATTGTTTTGGAAGGTATCTTGTAGTATGTTGATTTCATTAATATTATTAGTAAGAATATCATCGACATATCTTAGGTATATTGGACGTTTTTTTATGCTATTAAAAATTCTATTTTTGAGATCTGACATGTAGAAATTACTGAAAATGGGGCCCAGGACAGACCCCAGAGAGACACTATCTGTCTGAACGTAAATATTTTCAAGATGATCATAAAATGGAACTTCAGTAGTGCATGTTAGGAGTAGTTTTCGAAGTATATTCGGGTTGATTTTAAGAGGAGGGAGAGATGGGTTATTATAAATATTATTTATAATAATATCAATTGTTTCATTAACAGGTACGTTAGTAAATAAATTTTCTACATCGAGTGAGGCTAATATACCATTATTGGGTTTAATTGTATGAAGAACTTGAATTAATTCATGTGTAGATTTTATGTTGTATTTACTAGGTAAGTATGGTGAAATAAGCTGTTTTATTGTTTTTGTGAGTTGATAAATTGGTGTAGGTATTTGTGATATAATAGGGCGTAGAGGATGATTAGGTTTATGTATTTTTACGGTCCCGTAAAGATAGCCGGGTTTATAACGTACTTAAATTTCTTTAGCTACTGGCACTATTTACTGAATTACATTTAAAAGCAAACGCCATAATCTCCAACAGCAAAGACGTCCTTACATAGTAGTAATTTGCTAAAACAAAAGTTACATCACTTTTGTAACAGATTCTCCCCTGATGATGGCCCAAAGTTAGGCAGAAAGTACTGGGGATACATACAACTATGCACAATACCTAAATCAATTCCCCCCGAATACGATAAAAGTAATACGGGAATTCGAACGGATCGAAAAGAAAATATGTAGGCATAAAATGTCTATTATGTTTAATGAAATTTGCATTAACGAAGAAATGCTGCCTAAATATACAAGTATATATATATATATATATATATATATACACATATGTTCTTATATAATAATAACTGTGCATTGAGCACTATTTGAATATATTAATACTATACATTCTTTATGGAATGTTCCTTTTGAGTCTGCTCGTAGATTAATTTATATTATATCATATGTGTGTATATATATATATATATATATATATATATGGATGCACACACTTCTTTATTTCATACATGAGTAAGTAAAGGTGGCGACCTTAGTTGAGGGTGACCCAAAGGCTCCCTTTTTATTAGCTACTACACTGAGGTGAAGGAGAGGGTGCTACTCCATTCCCTTGATTGCTTCACATTACACTTGATCCTTACCTTATAATGCTGAGTGTGAAGTAAGGTGGCATCAAGTACCATTTTTTGAGTCTTTGGTATGACTCAATCTGGGATTGAATCATGGTCCCCCGGACCATTGGCGAACACTCTACTCATTAGAGCAATGGCCCGATTTCAATCATATTTGATCATAAAGAGCATTTTCAATTTATTACTGTCTGATTGATCCTCACAATTTGTTTGCTTGTTAATTCTGCTTTAACCCTTTTAGTGTGGTGCATTTGGTTGTGCTCTTTTGATCATAAAATAGAAAAGCTTGTAAATAAAAAATACTGTAGTTTGACAATGACAATACTATAATGCATTCTTAAAAGTGATTAAAATATTGAAAGAAATTTTGATCTTGTGCGATGGGAAGTATATCATACAAGTATGTTTGTAAAAGAATTTTTTCATTCACTGATGCTTCTAAAAATGACTGTCTTACTAAATCTTTAGAAATTATGAATTATTCTTTCTTTCTAGGGCAATTTTGGTTGGTATATTGCACCAGACCTAAAATTTTGCAGAAATGTGGACTAATGTTTCATCTCAGCCTCACACTTTAAGTATATTTGGGTGACTTGAAGTGCTCTCTGTACCAAAAGGGTTAATAAAGAATAATTGTTATCCATGAGTCCTAATATATTTTATGCTCACAAACTTCATTTTCAGCATATAACTTTATCATAAATTATTCATATTATTTAAAACTAACAAAGACTGTTATATTTTTCAGTGTATATCTTTCATATAATCAGCATTATCATTTTTTATGTAGTGCATATTGCATTGTTACAAAAAAAAAAAGAAAGAAAGAAAAAAGATTTTCACTTTTATGTAGATGAAATGAAGATACTTCAAGTTTTTGGTTCATTTATCAAACACTTGAGGAAGAATTGTAGTTTTTTTTTAAACATTATCTTTTCAATTCTCTTGGCCATATTTTGGAATTAAAAAAAAAGAAAGAATTACTTTAAAATTTTATATTGTTTACCTCTACACACTTTCAGGACAACATACTGAATGATTTATTTGTTATTTAATGGTATATCAACTTTCTCAGGTTATTTGATGCCAAATCCATCCTTTTAGAAGGACAGTAGTGGTACTATTTAACCCATAGATGGAAGGACCAGGGGGTTCATACCTTTCCCAAGGGTATTTGTCCAAAAGTGAATCTAATAGCACGACTGGAGTTTGCATTTGCATACTATGATTCCACAGTCCAGTGCTTTAACCATTATACCTCTCCAAAACTGAATGAAAAATACGGCCAAAAAAAATTGAATTTTGCATCAAAATGATGAGAAACTCATCAGCAAAGTTCTTTAGTGGGTGGAAAATACAGTGCAGCAAACAGAATGGGTTGGGTTTTTTGTTTAATGACATATTAACCTTCATGAGTAATTTAATGCCAGAGTTATCCATATAGGGCTACTATTTAACCCATAGCTCAGGAGGATAAAGGGGGTTCATACTTTTCGCAAGGGTATTAGTCTGAAAGTGAACATAATAGCTCAACTGAAGTTTGAATTCACTATGATGTTAATTTACTAAAAGTTTACTCAGTGTAATATAACTGTTTTATCTTTTTTTTTGAAACTGATGAAAATATTCCATCACTTTGAATATAGATCGCTATTTGTTTTTTCTATTAAACATACAGGTAATATATATATATATATATATATATATATATATATATATACAGGTTTCAAAATAAGTATATCGACTGTGCTGAATATAATATGTATATAAATAATAGTTATAAGTTTGCCATATTTATAAAGAGTGCTTAATGTTGGTGATAGAGCATACATAAGTTGAGGTTTGAATGGCATGGTCAGTCACCAAGCACCTCTGATTCTGTGTCTATGCTATTGAAAATGAAATCTGATGAAAGAGAAAGAAGATGATAGTTTGGAAAATCAGAACAATGTTTCACTCAAAGTCTGGTGCCATCAGAGGGTCTTCTTTCTCATATATATATAGTCATCCACAGACAAACTATTTCATTGAATCACAACTCTTCAGAGTGGCTAGACATGCAAGATGCTTCATGATAGGATCGAAACCTGGCTAACTTTACATCAGTCAGATATCTTACCCCAGAGCCTTTGTTATTCTCTGCATTAGTGAAGGAATTTTTACGTATATCTTTTTACGGATACGTTATTGGCTACTGGGAATGCTCACTTCTTGAGAAGCCCTATTGGAGTAAAATAATTTATCACATTATTTGTCCTTTATTGCATATAAGTTTCCTCATTCAAAATAGTCAGATAGATTCATGTTGAACTGATTCAAAGACTTTTGATTTAAGCTTTCAAAGAACAACATTATCATTCAATTGAGAAGAGCTGATTTGATAGTCATAAACAGGGAAAAAAAGACCTTATCAAATTCTAGATGGGTCTGTACATTGGATAAAAATAAAAGGAGGTAAAAAAATGAAATTGTAAATTTCCTTGGAGCTAAGAAAAGTATAGAACATGAAGGCTAGGATTGTACCAGAAGTCTCTGGTGCTCTTGGAACAATGCCAAAATTTCTTGAAATGAGATTAAATCAATTAGAAATTTCAGGAAAATCAAAACTGTCAAGACCATAGCTGAAGTCTCTTTCAGAAAGTTATTGAGGACTACAGTCACTTGATCTCCAGCAACATCTCATATAAACATGTAAATGCTTGAAATAGATAATAATCTTAAAATCATTAAGTAAATACGTGATTAAAAACAATAGAAACTTTTCTATCAATGATGGTTTCGGAAGTTATGATATGGCAACATCATGTAACCCTGCTGGTATTAAATGTTTTAATCTGTAAGATCAACAATCTGGTCTATTTTTGATGGACCCCAGTTTAAGAATTGTTGGGTTAGGAGGATCAACTTCTTTGCAATGGGAAGAGAAGAAAAGCGAAGATTTTTTTTTCTTCTTCTGTATTTGAAGCATTCCTAAAGTATACGGATTATTCTCGCAGTACTCCGTTGGTCCTGCAATTACAGAAAATAGAGAATGTGTTGTGGGTTGGCTAATGAAGCAGTAAGTTGAGTTTATGAGCCAAATGGGTTCTGTTACTTGTATATACGTAAATGTGTACCAATAAGTTAATATGTAAAGACAATTCTATGTATAAGACTAATTAATATATATACACACACACACACACACACACACACACACACTAGCATAATATCCATAAAAAATAACAGAATTATTTATGTATATGACATGCCATTTTTACTGGGTTACAGTTGCATACAAGTTTTTCTGGAGAACCGACGAGGCTCTTTAACCTTGGTAGGCAGTTAGTCTAAGAGAATGCTGAATTCAAATAAGCTTTATTCTGTTTAAAAACAGACCTTGTGTTTCATACTGCTTATGGTAGAGGGTTTGGATAAATACAGACAAATTTTTCATTCAGATCGTTGTCCTTAAAACAAGGGTACTATGCTAGTGTGTATATATAAGAAAATAACAGAATTATCTATGCATGTATTTATTCAATCCCACCACCATGGGCGGGATGGGATATAATGTCAATTTTTAAGTGGAATAAACCTTATTTTAAATTTAGAGTTTTCTTTCTCCTAAATTGGTTGTTGTACTTAGTCTACACTACAATTAATCCATAGCTGAGAGGGAAGGAGAAGAGATGTATCCATGATGCTAAGAATACTTCCACTCTAGCATAGTACCCATAAAATAACAGTATTTATGTACATGATGTCCTATCTTTACTGGGTTATGGTTGTATATATTTTTTTTATCCAGATTATTGCCCTGAAAACATGTAAAGGTAAATAATAACAGATTTTCGAGTAATCATTTTTTTGCTGAAAGATGTGGTAATAGGAGCTACAAAACATGGGTAAAATGCCACAGTGAAGGGATTTAATGATATTATTTAAGCTACCATACCAAAAACTGGTGGGGGTAAGTCCTCATGGCATTGTGGCTAATGTACTGAACTGTAATACCTTGGTAAGTGAGTTGTGCTATTAGATACCCTTTCGGACTAATACCATTGGGAAACATATAAACCCCTTATCCTCCCAACTATAGTACTGTTACAAGGATGGGTTTGGCATTAAAGAACCCATGAAGGGTTTAGGGTTAAAATAAAACATAACAAAAACGAACCAAACTAAAATCTGGCTTGGAGAATCCAAGGTTAAAAATAAAATCTAATTTTTTTTTTTCTTTAGTATCAGAATATCTGTGCACTCTGCCAAGGATCAAAGTGGGGTATCTATGTGCTTAGTGAGAATTATAAAACACTTATATATATATATATATATATATATATATATATATATATATATATGGATGAATGAAAGTGGATCGATATCTATAGTCCAACATATATTTTTTTAACCAAGATCTGTAATTTTTACTGTAAAATATTCAGTTTATGTTATCTCCAGAGAAGTATTAATAAGTTAGGAGATTTTGTTGAAAAACAGATATTTGTAATTTAAAAAAAAAATATTTACAAACCACTATGCATGAGCAGGATCTGACACAAAGTCAATTGTTCAAGTGGATTTAAACAGGTTTGAGTTAAGTTTTCTCCTAGACTGGTTGCAATACCATTGGTAAAGAGACCAGTCTGCCCTACTATTTACCTAGAGCTGAAGGGAGGATAGGTAGATGCATACCTTCCCCAAGTGTATAAGTACTATATAAAAGTAAGTAAAGTTAGCGACCATAGTCGAGGGTGACCCGAAGGCTCCCTTTTCGATAGCTACTACACCAAGGTGTAGGGGAGGGCGCTACTCCATTCCCAGGATTGCTCCACTTTACCCTTGAACCGTACCTTATAATGCTGAGTGTTAAGCAAGGTGGTATCAAGTTCCATTTTTAAAGTCTTTGGTATGACTCGACCTGGGATTGAACCCAGGTCTCCCGGGCCATTGGCGAACACTCTAACCGCTGGGCCAATAAGTACTATATGGTTGTGTAAAATATATATACTTTTTTCATTATTAGGCTATAGACTTATTGATTTAGACATACACTTCTTTATTTCCTTCAATATATAAAGAATACTGATAAGGATATTTTCTGTTCTTATAGTAGAAAAATATAATATACTGAAATGCATTTAAATTACTACAATCTCAAAGATGGATCAATTTTTTTGAAATTCTCCATGAAAACTAAGGCATTTTATTAGAAACAGACACTATATTTCATTAAAATGAAAATTCCTAGATATATACTTGTCTAAATATAAGCAAGAGAATAAGAATTGGCACTCATTTACTCACACATTATGTCTGAGTATATGTTTAAGTACAGATTTTTTTATTATATGAGTGTATATGTATGTATCTATATAAGTAGATGTCAGTAAATATAGTTTTAAAACTCCACACATAACATTTACTTCCACTGAAAGATATATTTTTCTAGGTATTTATATTAAATGTGCATACACACATATTTTTTATATAATACAAAGCCATTCATCTTAGAAAAGTACAGAGGTTAAAGTTTACAAAATCTTTGAATTTTAGATTTGATCAGACATTAGTTTTGAACAATTCATCACAGAAGACTGATACAAATTGGATAAAAAAAATTTAGTTTTGTTCTTAAAATTACATCTCTGGAAAGCTTTTATTAATTTTGGCTTTTCATTATAAATTTAAAAAAATGTTTGACATATATATATATATATATATATATATATATATATAGTTTTATAAGCTGCAAGAACTGATTTAGTTTTTATGGAAGCTAAAAAATTATTCATCAAAAAGTGGAATAAAGAAATGTGTTCCAGGGTTTAAGCTGCTGCTGGCCTATCGTGAAAGCAATAAATGCAATCAAATCTTGATTTTTTTCATGTTTAATTATTAATGACTTTGCTATCAAATGTGAATTTAAAAAATTTTTGTTGTTTATCATGGAAATTTGCAGTCAAGGTACATCAAGTAGAAAATGTAAAGAAAACTCAAGAAAAGTTTAATATATCATAACTTCTCAAGATATAAAGATATATCTATTATCAAACTATTTTATCATTTACTACCATAAATATATGTACTGTGCATGCATTTTATCAAATATTGCATGTGTACTGTATTACTACTCTCCTTGCATTTGTCTACTTTGTTAATACTGTAATTTTGAATTTATAAACATACTGTTTCAGTACAGTGTATAATTTTTACTTCTTATTTTAAATCTGATAAACAGTATTAAAAGTGAAATTTTGTAGTAGTCCTTTTCTCCAAACCTTGGAGAGCCAACTGTAGATTAATTTAGTGTTTAATCCTGCAATATGTTGAAACTTTTAAAAAGGTTATTGTATCAATTTTCAAGATTCTAATAAAACATTCCATGACAGGATTAACAAAGTAATGAATAAAACAGAAGTAAAATATACAAACAGTAACATCAGATGTGTACTAACTGTATAAACTCACTAACTACAACTGAATACTAGTTTGTACAAGTGAGTAAAAAGAAAAGAAATACCCCCACCTTGTTTTTTCAATACAAATTGTAGATCTTAAAAGGGAAAAGTCCAAATCATTGTGATTGCAATAAAAAAAATCTATTTAAAAAGTAATAAAAAATATCAGTTGTTTGAACAACTCCTGGAATAATAACAACTTATCTCAAAATAATGAACCTTTAAATTAAAGCCTAATAAAAAAATTATTACAAAATCATTTTCATGCTAGTCATAAAGGAAAGAAAAAAATAATTTATACAAAATGTTAGGGGTAAATAGTTATATTGTTTTTTTTGCCAAATATAACATGACTGAATTTATATATATTGAATGAAAGATTATCAAAGTATGGCTAAAATAATATAAATGAAGTAAAATAATTATATATTAATGAAATGTCATTCATAAATGTGAATGACAGAAATATAAAAAGTCAAGATTTGGATTAAATTCTCAGAATTAAAAAAAAGAGTTAAAAAAGATTTCAAGTAAACAATTGAATGAAGAGTAACATTTAAAAAGTATGAAAATAGTAAATCAAAAAGTTATGACAGAAAATAGCTTATACCAAACCTTTCCAAACTTTTTGATAGTTTTTTAAAATAAAATTATTCACAATATAATACTTCATTTTTGTAAGCCAGGCCAAATAGATAATTCAAAATATACATTAAAAAATAATTTTTATAAAACTCAATCATAATTTAATTTCAAGACACATCAAGAAATAATCATTGAGAAAGACAATTTAAAACACTTTATTCCTAACTCACAAAAACAATATCTGATACAAAATAATATTTTGATCTGTATAAAAGAAAATAAATTCATGGGTCTGCAGTTATTCTCAGATTCTAATTTTCTTCAACAAAAAAAAAAGTTATTTTAATTAGCACTTCAAATGAACTTTCTTAGTTTAAACAAAAAATTGTTTATTTCTCATGATAAAACTGATCTTTATCAGTTGAGAATATATATATATAAGTTATCGAGAAAAAAAAAAAAAGAAAAACATTAGAGAAGTCTTTTGTTTAATTTGTGCCAAATAATTACAAAGAAGAAAAGTTTATCTCTCAGTTGTTGCTTTGTTATACAGACAGGTTTTTACTGATGTGCAAAGAGAATGGCTAACACTGGTAGGTTTGAAATCAAGATCTGGCAGTCGTTCTTACACTGCTCAGAAACAAGATGAAGAGCAGTTACCATGGTTATTAGTAGGAAACTACTATAAAACAAGATTCAATGGGAAAACCAAAGAAAGAACTTACTTCACAATGAATGAAAATCCGGCAGCAGGTGTTGAGAGGGGGGCAACTCTCTTCCTGGTACAGAAGAATATCAATGAATGTGGCACAGTCTTCGGCTTTCTACCTCGCAGAATAAATTCAATGTATCGAGTAAGAGAAGTATTGTGTGGACAGGGGGACTGGGTGTGGGATGATGGTTGGAGGGTTGAAATGGGAGGGAGCAGTCAAATCTTGGGTCAGTATGACATATTTCTCTTCCAACACATTGTTGTACTTATCAAACAACCCTTTATTTTCAAATTGATATGATTGGAAATAATCTGGACAATCTATAAAGAATATACAGTCGAACCGGAAGAAATTTGCCGCTAAAATGAAACAGTGTTTTTGGTAGGCCAACATGTACTGCATAACCTATCAAAAGTTTTAAAAAAATATTAAGTAAAATGGGTTCAAATAGCCTGTTGAACTTTAATAGTTATTTTAACAATATTTTCCCACTATCAGCAAAGCTTTTGGTGACACAAATGACAAAATCAGATTATATATATATATATAATTATTTCAGCCATATACATTGTTTTTTAAGTAAATAATTATAGAAAAACACAAATGATGCAATCAGAGCAAAGCATGTAATACTTGTTCTAATAAGAAAAGTTTCAGTTTTAGTATTTTCTAACTAGCATTGCCCATATTGTTACTGTTATAATTAGACTTAGAATCTGTCTCATCTAGTAAATTAACTTCATTTAAAACTGATGTAAAAAATGAATACAGTTTTGGGGCACAATTAGCTATGTTGGCACAAATAATGTTACAGTGTGAGCAAACAAGGGGATAAAACAAACCATACTTCCTGTCAGAACCCTTCATGATATTGCAACCAGAACAGCAGGTGCATTGAGCGAGTTTCTGGAGAGCTGGCTGAAAATCTGTCATGTTGGGTATAAACTATTAAAATTCAACAGGTTATTTGGACCTATTCTACTCAGTATTTTTTGGCAAACTTTTGACCTGTGATGCAGTACCTGTTGGCTTACCAAACACACTTTGAATCCTATTGAAATTTGTCCTGGATATTTCCACAAATTGCCCAGACTAAAATTAAATAACTAATTTGGAGTTCAGAAATTTTCTTTTTTCCAAATTATGTCATTTTGGATACTCTATATTATCAACCTATATTAATGAGCAGTTAGCTAATGAGAACTTTAGGTTTGATTTTGTATAATTAAGCTGAATTTTCCAACTGTGCAAAGCATTGAAAACATGTTCGAGCATAATTATTAAAGATAATTCTGTAAATTATTTGGACTAATTACTCAAGAATATGATCCATCCAGGAAGTGTCAGCAATAGAATTTCTCATGTGTGAATGAGATTTTGTATTTGGATGCATGTGATAAGGAACAAAAAAATACTGAGTGACATTCAAGACCTATTAGTTGCAACATAAGGCCAAAAAATACAGTGACCAAAGCATTTGGATTAAAACAACAAAGAAAAAGATGCTAGTCATATTGATCTTTTAAATTATAATGATGATAATAATAAATCTACTTATATGAATATATATGGTCACATTGTCTAATATATACACATGCACAAACTAAATAATCAAAACCAAAGAAGACCTGAAAATAACTTAACAAATGGATATGCTGCATCACCCATTAGTGCATTTTTTTGTCATTTCTCTTTTAGGTTACCAACTCTTGTAAAAACTTTCAATAAAAATTTCTTCCTGATCTGAGGTTGAAACTAGTTGAAAATAATCCAAAAATAAATAACAAAAGAAATATTCCTATTTGTCTCATTATATATATATATATATATATACGTGTGTGTGTGTGTGTGTGTGTGTGTACATATGTATATATATATATATATATAGGTAAAAAAAACCTGGTTTCCTTGTAGAGTAATGAGAAATTCCATTGTTGTGATAACACAAAGCATTATTCAAGTAATAAGAAGGAAGGAAAATGGAAAGAGAATAAGTTGGAAAACATCAAATAATAGAGAGAGGTGAGAAGACTCTAATATAGAAAGTTATATTGAAAGAGAGAAAAAGTAAAAGCTTGTGAGAGATTAAGTGCCAACCTATAAAAATAATCCAATCATTTAGACAGGAATAATGCTAGAAATAATTATTATACTTCATCTCATAAATACAATATGATACAACATAAAAGTTAGGAAACATTGAATCTGTTGTAAGAATAAAGCTGATTTAAAGCCTTAAAAAATAATGATAAAAATAAGGAAATGAGTTTCTTACTGTATTTTTATTGGTCAAATATCTTAGGATTTTAAGGATTTCACTGCTTTTATAACAATGAAAAAACAATTAATTTTTCTTCTTTATTGTGTTTTCATTTAATCAGTTCTGAAAGAGAACAAATTGGTCTATCTATCTGTATTGAATAGATATTTGCACATAGTGAATTTTAGTTGCAAGAAGCTGTTATTAATTCAATAATAAAACTATGAACCCTGATATTCAATAAAATTAATCATTTGAAGCTTCTGTCATAATAAAAGAAAAAATTCAGAAAAGCCCAATCTATACTTAAGATCTGGTCCAAAAATGCAGAGTTTAAATAATTGTTTATTCTCATCTTTAAAAACAATATATCTTTTAAGTTTAATTCAACAATTTATTTGTTGGAAGTTCATTGCACTAATGCGTGTATGTGTATATATATATATATATATATATATATATATATGTATAAATATATGTGTATGTGTGCATTATATTTATATATATATATATATATATATATATATATATATACAATATGAGAAAAATTTGTATAAAAAAGTGCTCAACAAAATATGAAACCTAAAAATACCCTAATTATGAACACTAGAATGTCCATCACTTGTAGTCTCATTTGGTATACACAACTATCAGACAGGTGGTGTATGTGTGTGTATATATATATATATATATATATATATATATATATATATATATATATATATACTTCTGCATGATTATATATATATATATAAGTAAGTTGGCTGACCATAGTCAAGGGTGATCCAAAGGCTCCTTTTTCAATAGCTACTACACCAAGGTATAGGGGAGGGCACTTCTCCTTTCCCTGGACTGCTCCTCTAATGCTTGATTTATACCTAATAATGCTGCATGTTAAGCAAGAAGGTTCCATTTTTTAATATTTGGTATGACTCAACCTAGGACTGAACTCCAGTCTTCAGTACCATTGGTGAATACCATTATCCCAATAGGCCAGTATATATATATATATATATTGTGAACTAAAACAATTCCAGGGTATGATAGGATAGGTTAAAAAGATTTAGAAAAATCTTTGATTCTATTCTAAGTATCAAAATTATAAATACTTTAATGCACTTGTATTTTACGTTGTGCATTCAGTAAATTTCCAGACTTTTTGTACAGGCAGTTAAAATTGTCGTAGACTCTTGAAAATTTTGCTATATAAAAATGAGATGACTGACCAATTTTTATGATTTTGAGCATCGGTTTTTGAGTGGCATAAGAGATTCAAGGAAGGCAGGGAGTATGTGACAGATGATGAGAGGTGTGGGAGGAGTAAGAAAGTCAATACACCAGAGTTGATTGGCCAAAGAGTTAGGGTTGCTATGTTGAGTTTTTAAGGGAGTTCAGGAAGAGATTCCATCGCAAGATAGGACAGACTAGGTTCTTCAGCCTTGTTGAGGCAACTAGTCTAGGAGAAGGAAAACTCTGAATTCAAACCTGTTAAACTCCGCTTAAAAATTGACCTTGTGTCATATCCTGCCTGAGCTGAGGGGTTGGGTAAATAGGATCAAGACAGTTCCTCAGCCTCCCTAAAGTCCAGACCTTGCTCTGTGACTTTTGGTTATTCTCTAAGCTCAGAGGCTGTCATTATGAAACAACTGAGGAGATGAAAGAGGCTGTGATGAAGGTCATTGACATGCTCACACAAGAGGACTTGAATGGGGCCTTCCAGAAGTTGTTAGAACAGTACAACAAGTGCATTGCAGCCGGAGGAGATTACTTCAAAGGGGACTAGGGTTTCATGTGTGTACTATCAATAAAAGTGCCGATACAAAAAAAGTCTAGAAACTTATTTAATGATCCTTGTATATTCTTTCTCAAATAATTGCATTTATTGAAAAAAAAATGAATTAGAAATTAATTTTAATCTCCATATACAAAAAAGTATTCTATTTGGAAGCAACATTTTAGGTTTATCAACACCAATCAAATTGAGGAAATATCAAATAAATTTTCTTTTGTAATGGAAACTTATCATATTGATAATAGAAAATAGCATTATCTTTAGAATTAATCTTTTTATTGCCAAACAAGCTATTATTTTGGTTTGGTGTCTTTGTTTAATCGCATACCAATTTTCATGGGTTATTTAATGCCAACACCATTCTTTTAGAAGAAGGATACTATTCAACTCATCAAGAGTATTGGTCTGAAAGTGAATGTAATTGCTCTACAGGAGTTTGAACTCACTTACTTTGAGGTCACAGTCCAGCACTAAAGCCATAAAGTATTTTGCTGTACAAGGTTTATTTAATAGAAAATATAATCTGAAGAGCAATCTAAGATAGTACACTTTACAAATATCATGGTAAATTTACTAATTATTAGCAACAGTGTATAATTAATTCTAAAGTTAATATTTTAAAATAGAGTATCATTTAAACTTGTCATGTCAACCTCGTATGTACAAGGGTTGTTCAAAAAGTACAAAACCTCACTCAGAAAGAAGATCCATACAAAAGGTTTTTGGTGTGGCAAGACATTACCCCTTCTTATAAAACTAGAAAAACATTTGGATTTCTGTCTAAATTTCCATCCAGGTGAGGTCCATAAAAAGGTGAGAAGTGTGCAACAAATCTAAAATCTGGGTGAGACTTTGAACTTTTTGAACAAACCTCATAGATACTATTTACCAACCCCTCCACTCGGGCAGGATATGACACAAGGTCAATTTTTAAGCGGAGTTTAACAGGTTTGAATTCAGAGTTTTCCTTCTCCTAGACTAGTTGCCTCACCAAGGCTGAAGAACCTAGTCTGTCCTACTATTTACCCATAGCTGGAGGGAGAATATTTGGATTCATACCTTCCCCAAGGGTATTAGTGCTATGTGAAATGCAATCAGTCTCGTCCAGGATTTGAACTCGTGTCGCCGTGTCCGTTTCCTACGACGATAACGACTACACCACGGGCACCTCATAGATTGACCCTTGATTTATGCTCACTGTATTTTTAGAGAATTGATTATAGAAGGCAAGGGTTGTTCCTTGTTTTTTTCTGTTAGGTTTTAGTTTCAATCTTACAAAATTATTATTTATGTATGAGTTGATGCAAATTTTTTGCCTTAAAAATTGGTCTGCAAAATTGGACTTATATTCATGTATATATTGAGGAGCTCATGGTGTAGTAGTTATCATCATAGGAAATGGATATGGTGACCAGAGTTCAAATCCTAAATGAGGCTGTTTGCATTTCATATGGCACCAATAGCCTTGGAGAAGATAGGAATCCAACTATTCTCCCTCCAGCTCTTTAATGAAGGGAAACTCTTAATTTAAACTTGTTAAACTCTATTTAAATAAATGACCTTGTGTCACATCCTGATTGTTCAGAAGAGGTGGTAAATACATATATACAATGATATTTCATATCTTTAGAAATCACAATGAAATAAAGGGTGACTTGTATATATGATGAATTATTCAACTGAAGATGCATCTTACTCTTTAGTAAAAAAAGGTTTCTTCAATTATTGATTTTTGACAAGTATTTCTTTCATCTTAATTTTAGTAACTTTTCATCACAATTCCCACACTGATATTCTATTATCATTAGGAAGTAACACAAATAAAAAATGAAGGACTAGTGAGATGCAAACTGAATCTCCTATCCTACAAGTGCCTACCTTTATGAAACAACAACTTTATTACAAAGCCAAATATTTACTGTTATTCAAATCTAGTCATATTATCACTTTTCGTTCAAAATTGCATTGACTTTTGTATGGTAAGCATATGCATTAAATTTATTCATGGTATTTTAATGTTTAAAAAATATTGACTACATGAATAAATTAACTTATTAAATCAATTGACAATCTATTTTTATTTTTAGATGAGTACATATCTATAAATGCTCAGTCATTTTATTTTTAGAATGAGCATTTATAGATATATACTCAGTCATTTTGTTCAGTAAAATAAAAATAAAATTAATTAAAATACCTTTAGTGAGGTAATTTACTAAGCATTTTTTTTGCTTAGATGTGGCACAAGGCCATATGAAAGGGGCACCCAATGAGACTCGAACTCACTCGTGTAGGTTTGCTAGTCGAGCTTGCTAACCATTACACCACAAATAACTCCTGAAAAGTTCATACACCATATCTACTGTTAATGACTTTTTTGACCAAAAGGATGCAAGCACCGCAACAAGAATGGAAGAAGTGTGTGAACTGTATGGGGGACTATGTTGAAAAATAAACCTCTTTTAGTCACATTCCATGAGAGTATCTTAGTTAGCCTAAGAACTTTTCAGCCAACACTCATACTGTTAGATTTTTCCTTGGTATTTTTTAAAATTATATTTGTTGAAGGGTTCATTTTTTAGTACCTAAGAAGTTCTTTACAATGAGTTGGGTGTAGGAAGATTAATCAGTTTTCTTATATGTAAAATACAATGTGACTTTGTAAATATTGTTAATGGTCCAACTACAAAATTCAGTTGTTAGGTTAGCTAATGCCAACTGAAGTGAACATGCCTTGTGATACCATAACAATGGAATTTCTTATCACCTTGGTTTGGTTTGGTTTAGTTTAGTTTGTTTTTTTTTTTTTGCTTAATGGCATATCAACCTTCTTGGGTTATTTAATGCCAATCCTTGTAGAAGAATAGCAGTGATACTATTTAACCCATATCTGGGACGATAAGGGGGTTTAGATTCTTTTGAAGGGTATTTGTCTGAAGGTAAATGTAATAGTATGACTGGAGTTTGAAATTGCTTACTTTGAGGCTGCAGTCAGCACTTGAATCATTATACCACAGGGAGTCTCTCTCAGTGCTTTTTCACGTGAGAAAGTTGAAAATACATTGCAAAAAGCTTTATATACAACTTTAGAATTGACAAGATTTAGACAAAAGATTAATCTTAATATAAAAAAATGACAAAAAATTATAGTATTTCAATATCTCTATATTACCAGCAATGCTTTTCAATATTTATGCCATAAATAAACAAATGGTGATAATATGCAATTCTCTCTGATGTCATTGTAGAAATAGAATTTTCTCTTATTTTGATATATGTTTCAAATTATTTTTACTTCTTGGATATTATATATTGCTGTAAAATAGTTTTTACTATATCTCATAGAACATTGTACAATCAACATGGATATTATTAAGTATTATTTATTACCAAACTCTACAACCAAAAATATAAGTATGTTGTGGTCCAAAAATAAGTGTGTTTTATATATATTTATGCAATTTTACTTTTGGTCACAGAATTTCAATGCTGCAGAGTTTGGTAATAAATGATAGCTAATAATATTCATTTTGACTGTATAATGTTCCACTAAAAATAATAAACCCCTGATATGGTTGGTTTAGAAGAAAATTAGATTTTTAGAAAAAATTGTTACAATTGTACTCACTCATTGGCAATGCTATCTCTCTTTCTCTGTGTGTGAGTGTGTGTGTGTATATATATATATATATGACAAGGAAAAACATTTTATTCAATAAATGAATACAGTATGTCACCATTTTCATGGCTGCTCTTATAGCATAACATTTTTTAAAAAGTATACACTAAAACTTTTCTGCAAACACTTGGTATCTTCTTTTTTAGAGAAAATTGTTTGAGGGTGTACCTTCTGATAGGCAGTACTCTCTCTATCTATCAATCTATATATATATATATATAATGTGTGTGTGTGTGTGAGACCAGAAAATAATTTTTATAAAACAAATGGATATGCTATTTCACCAATACATTTTGGGTTGCTTTCTTATAGCATAATAAAAAAACTTTATAAAAAAAACTTTTTCTCCCGATGATGACCTTAGGTCAAAACTAGTTGAGAACAATCAAAAAATAAATAACAAAAGAAATATTCCTATTTCTCTTATCACTTTTGTTTTTATATATATATATATATATATATATATATATATATATTGCCTAAAGTTACCAAAATAATAACATAATGACATTAAAAACTTTATAGGATTATTTACCTATTTTTCAGAGTGAAAAAAGCATGCATTTATTATCCCAAGTGATGAAATTATTTTATTTTGTTCCTTTGTATTTAGAATTTAATTTTTGTGCAGATTTGACATTAGAAAACTTGTGACTAATAATATGAATTAATTTTTGGGATATTTAGAAAAAATACACATTTAGCATGGAGAGTGGTGGATTTAATAAATCATTATTATTAAATCAGTTTCTAAAAGTTTTGGATGAAAAATGATTAAAAAAAAAAAGAAAAAAAAAAAAGAAAGAAATTAAAATACCTTTAGCAAGAATTGAACTCATGTCAAGCGGTTTTACTCATGAAACAAAGTTACTTACAAATGAGGTTAAAAAATAAAGATGGTCAATACTAGAAAAAACTTTATTTTAGTGAAATTAGTTTCTTTGTTTAGCTTCAGAATAATTCATGTTTTGATGATATCTATACTTGGGCATTTTAGATTTTAAAAGCACATCAATGTACTGATTGTGGAGTGTAATCATTTATTAGTTAGGACAGAAATATTGAGATGCATAGTGAGAATAAACTTACAAACAATGGTCTTCAAGCTTAGCTCACTAACCATTACACCACATAAAGCACTGCTGATTATTAGTTATATGTGGAAGGTGTAGGCATTTACATCTTTCTTAGATTCTTATTCCAGGGAACAGTTCTGTGTGTGTGTGTGTGTGTGTGTAAAGTAATTTTCATTCCCCTTTTAATTAATGTATAAGTAGTTATTTAAGCTATGTGAGTATTGTGGGTTTTACAAGCATGAGACAAATCAATGCAAATTTTTTTTAAAGATAAAATAAACATTGTTTTAAGTTTTGAGATGAAATGTTGTCAAGGTTGAAATATAAGGATGAGAATAATGAAAGCAAAAATGAGGATAGGAATAATCAAATTATGATAAATTTCTTTTCTAACAAATTTTGATTAAAAATATAAAAGACACGCACAATCTTTTATGAATAAGTAAACACTTAATTCTTTCTTATAAAAGTTAATTATCTTTTAAACCAAACATACCAACAGTTTATGGAACATTATACAATCAAAATGGGTATTATCAGATATTATCTATTACCAAACTCTACAAACAAAAATATGAATATGAAGGAGTCCAAAAATAAGTTTATTCCTTTTATATATATTTACATAATTTTATTTTTGGTAACAGAATTTCAATGCTACAGAGTTGGGTAACAAATAATACCTAATAATATCTATATTAATTGCATAATGTTTCACTATAAATAATAAATAGTTGATATGCTTGGTTTAGAAGAAAGTTAACTTTTTAGAAAAATTGTTCAAATTGTACTTACTTATGGGTGACAGTGTATGGATATATATATATATATATATATATATACTAACACAATGACTATATTGCATATATGCTATCATTTTGATACCTAGTATAATGATATTAAACAAAAGAAAGTATTATTTAGATATGGATGGAAACTTCTACCTTGGATCAATGGAATATTGGTGCATATTTTATAAATTTCAAAGCTTAATCTTACTGTGTCACTCAAACAAGAGTATTTGTATAGCTTATTGTTAATCACATGGGACTGGGATAATTTTGTTTGAGATCAGATAGGCAACTTATCTCATCAACTGCTCCCAGACAATCATAGCTTTTACTGCCTAGATTAACATCTTTGTTTGATATGAAACATTTTAAGTCACAATTCAGTTCACTGCTAAAACAAAATACAAAACAAAAGGGTCTTTAGAAATACCTTATCAGCCTCCTCCAAATAGTTAAAAAAAAATCACCTCAAAAAAACAAAACAAAACAATAATTGTTTGTAAAAAACAAAAATCCTCTGTTGGATAACAGTGAAAAAGATAATAATAAAACATTTAATTTTTTTTCCTTTGCATCCATATGAAATATAAAATAGTTTAAGTAGAATTTTTTTTTTCAATTTACCAATATAAAAAGTTTTTAATCAAAGAGAATTTCTGAATTAGATTGTATCTTCCAAAATCTTTGATCCTCATCAACTATGTTGAAAGTTTGATAGATTAAAATTCAAGCATTAGTATGTGGATCCAGATATTCCCAAACCTCTGTCTGACAAAGGCCCAAAAGCTACAGGTTAGAACTTAGTAAATTTCTCCCCCTCCATGTGTGTTGGTTGGTTAATTGTTTTTTTTAATGGCATATAAACCTTCTTGGGCTATTTAATGCCAAATCTTCCCTTCTAGAAGAACAGTAGTGGTACTATTTAACCCATAACTGAGGGGATAAAGGGGTTCATACCTTTCCCAAGGGTATTTGTCTGAAAGTGAATGTAATAACACAACTGGAGTTCAAACTTACTTATTATGATCCTGCAGTCCAGCGCTTTAACCATTACACCATGAGGATACCCCACCAATGAGTGTGTAATCTTTTTAATTATCAAATTTCAATACCTTTTGCCCCCTCCTCACAAAAAATAAATTTCCATAGTTCACAAATTTTCAAAAATCTGTACAAACATCTATACATATATACAAGAATAGTTGAATATAAAACAATGCAATTTTAAAGAATGTGCATATATGTAGGGTTTTATATTCTTAAAAACTGACATATAAACTTTGTTTAAAAAAGTTTTGTATATATATATATATATATATATATATATATATGGTTTGATAAAAAAAATTGACATATAAACTTTGTTAAAAAAGTTTTATTACTCTATCCAGATAAAGAAATTGACATAAACTTGGAAAAAAGTTAAATATATATAATCATATTAGAAGTAATGAAGACTTTTGGAGAACTTTTTAACATTTAGAAATTTTTAAAAGTTTGATGGTAAGTAGTAGTGTTGGTGGTAGGGGGAACAAGTAATTACACAGTGTAAGAGAGAACCTAAAATTACCTATAAAGTTAACTAAGTAGTTGAGATGGACATCTTTTTGCTTACCTGTAACAGAGGAGCATTTTCCCAAAAGTATTAAGTATGACACTTCCAATGTACAGAGAATAGTTGTTAACTTTTTCCCCCTCTTTTCTCCCTGGTCTGTGGAACAAGCAAAAAGCCTACACGGTTTTCCAGTGGTAAGTTGATGGCACTCTTTACCACTGTGTGTCTTTTTGTGCTGGTGCCACGCACCACTTTTGTGCTGATGGATGTAATTGCTATGATTTTGGATACCTTTACTGCCACTTTCACTCTATCCTTCTGCATTTTACAACTATTACTACTATTACTACAACTATCATCATCATCATCAAGTTTACTACTATTACTTAAGTGATGGATTTTGATGATAAGAGTTGGAGGAGGAAGAGGGTAATTTTATATAATACACGTGATGACATCAAAAAGAAATGTAGGAAAGGAGAAAGTGTGATGGTGGGTGCAGTGGACACGTGCACTTGCACATACATACACTCATATGTGTGTGTGTATATATATATATATATATATATATATATATACACACACACACAAAGCAGTATTCTGTTACTAGTATAAACATGCTTCTTTTTATGCATAAATTTATAAGCTTTCTGACAGAAGCATGGTAATAATGTAAATAGCTTCATTATATATATATATATATATATATATATATATATATGTGTGTGTGTGTGTTTTCTAAAGAGTTAATGTATGCAGATCTATGACAAGAAAGATGCAACATTTCTAGAAATGTTGCTTTTTATGAAATTATATCACCTAAAATAGATGCAATGGTAGATTACAAAAGTTTAGAAGGGAACTTGTAAAACCTAGATGTAGTAGTAGTAATAATAATAATAATATCATCACATGCATGTACACAGACACACAGATAGGGAAAAAAGTGGAATACCCTGAATATGTGTTTCAGTTTTCAATCTTTAGTTTCAAGATTAAATGTACTGGTATTATGGTTGGATTACAGAAGGTAATCATATATATACTGATCAATACAAGCAGAAGTTCCAAAATAAAGTGTCTACCAACAGTTCTCAAACTATGGGTATATATATATATATATATATATATGTGTGTGTGTTACGTGCATTATAATATATATATATATATATATATATATATATACACTCATATGTATGCATACATGACTATATATATATATATATATATATACTCATATGTATGCATACATGACTATATATATATATGCATTTATCAACCCCTCTGTGCAGCCTATCGATAGCTGTCCAGGCCTTTGTTAGCCGTGTGTCAATGTCTTTTTCGGTTGATGAGATACTGCTTCCTAGGTAGGTGCTTTGTGGGATGTTGCATGGCCAATTTTTGAGTTTAACAAGTTTGAATTCAGAGTTTTCCTTCTCCTAGACTGATTGCCATACCGAGGTTAAAAAGCGTAGCCTGTCCTTCAATTTATTAAAGATGGAGGGGATAACAGTTGGATGCCACCTTTCCCAAGAGTATTAGAGATATGTGAAATGCCAACAGCTTCATCAAAGATTTGAACCTAGGTTGCCGTGTCCATTTCCTATTATACTAACCATATACCACAAATACATTACTGTGTGTGTGTGTGTATGTAATATACACACATGAACACTAAAGCAGATTCTGATAAAAACATGCATATATAAAACATTTAACACATACAAGCTACAGATTCTTCATTTTTCCAAAAACTTCAAAAATATTTTAATCTCTAAAATTTATTCATATGAAAACACCATAAATTTTATTGTACAATTATTTTTCTTCTCTAAATTCTTATGTAACAGTTTACTTGTGTTCAAATGGTTATTTGAAACAAGATTTTTTTATATATCATAACCTCATGGCATACTTTTTTAACTATGGCAGCTTTTAAAAGATCTTTTAAAGCTTCATTTTTTAACTTTAAGGCATTTATATGAAAATATTATACATTCAAATAGATCCAAATCGTCATAGTGTATGAATATGAATTATCAGTAATATCTTTTATATACAGTATCACCTATAGCTAAGTACAATTTTTTTTTTAATCAAAAGATAATTTTCTTCTAAACTAAAGATACCAGGGTTTTATTATTTCTAATGGAACAGAAAACAATTTTAAGTGGGAGTACCTTTTTGGGTCTCATCTATAGGTCAAAATGATCTGTTTACGAAATTATTTGTATTCAGTAGGACTGTGAGCAAAAAAAAAATACCCCAAAAAACTTTTGAAAAACAACTGCACAAAAATATGAATGTACAATAAATAACTTCTAGGCATACAATAACCCGAGACAGGTTGACATATCATTAAAATCAATTCATCTAACCCTTCTACAATGGACAGTATCTGACAGTAGGTCTATTTTTAAGCAGAGTAAAGCTGGTTTGAATTTCAATTTTCCCTTCTAGACTGGTTTCCAAACCAAGGCAAAGGAGCCCAGTCTGTCCAGCAATTCACGTCTTTTCCAAAGATATTAGCATGAAGATAAATGTAAACAGTCTCATCCAGGATTTAAACTCTGGTTACCAATTCCATTTCCTATGACCACAGCTGTGATACTAAGAGTGTATCCAATACTGCATATAGAACATGTCAATTATTTAATGTAAGAACATTTATCAATTTTTTTCCAAAATCTTGACTTTAAGCTATCAATCTGATTATTTTTTTAAAAATAGGGTTGGATTTATTTATAGTGAAATAGTTTGAGAATTGTACATAGGCATATTTTCAATAATCATTTAATATTTTCATTACCAGTTTTTGGTTCATTTTCATACATAGCAAATAATCTTTTTAAACAGTATACACATTCTTTAAGATAAATGCATACCAGTGTAATGATATAGAAAAAAGTAAGAAAATAGAATAAAATCTAAAAAATAAAAAAATAAAAACATTTTTGTTTGTCAGTAAAAAAAAAAAGAGCAGACAATTTCACTCAAAGAATAACACTTTTCTCAGCAGCTCTTAGAACCCGGAGATATCAAAGTAGCACAAAAGCACCCCATCTCAGTGACATGCTGACTTGGCTAAATTACCCTAACCCTTCACACAAAGGAACAGACCAATAAATACCACAATGACTTAAATAAAGGTATACATATAAATAAATGTATATAGGTATTCTTATTTTTAAACACTGATGTTGATATTTAATTAACACACTACCCTTGTCATTGAATACAGTTTTGATATAGAGTCTAATGAACACATGGATAAGGAGAAAAATTACTCAGATCCTGTGACCAATGTCAGACAGTTATAAGCCTACACCAGTGATCCCATTTTGTACAATCATCATTATCATGTCGCTAGCACAGATATCCCTGACCCTCTCTCGCCACTTCTCCCTATCGTTCATCACCTCTGGCAGGTCTTCAGGGCTACATCCCGTATCCTCATATAGCTGCTGAATGTATGTTCGAGCTGGTCATCCTGTTTTTGCTCGGCCATATATGGGGCTCCATCGGAGTACATCACTTATGAGCTCGTCTTTGCTTCTCCAGCAGTGTCCTGCATGCCTGGTTCACCTAATTTGGTTAGTTTTTGTGATGGGAGGCAGGTGGCCGTATAGTTGGTGCTTTGTGGGATGTTGCTGCCAGGACTTGGTCAATATTGCTCGCAACATTCTTGTGTAATTGCTGTCTAGCTTCTTCTCCAGCTGTTTTATTAGCGTCCAAGTAGTGCATTCATATGGTAGTATCGACACGACTGCTGCCTGGAAGAAACTGCGTTTCCTTTTATCGGTCAGGTCTGATTTCCATATGATCGATAGCCTATCGATAGCTGTCCAGGCCTTTGTTAGCCGTGTGTCAATGTCTTTTTCGGTTGATGAGATACTGCTTCCTAGGTAGGTGAATTTGACTACTAGTTTCAGAGAGGTCCGTCTAGTGTGGAGATGTCACCTGTTTGATTATAGCACATATATTTAGAGCAATAGTGGGGTGCTGCCATAGAGTTGAAATCCTCGGAGCCAGGCTGATGACATTTGCTGATTCTAGTCCAAATACAAGAACATTGCTGAGAGAGATGAATAGATACCATACCGTAATCCCAGCCTGAAAGGTAGGGAGTTTGCTCATCTTAATATGCTTATGTCAGCAAAGATTAGCTGAACTGAAATAGCTTAGTGATGATTTCTGAAATTATGTCAATTGAAGGTAGAATATTAAAAAAAATATGTAAATGTCATGATGAAAGTAGGTGGATTGATTTGTCCATTGGAGTGAGACATGTTAAAAATGCATTTTCCTTGACTTTTATTATTGACAACCAGCAAACTCTTTATGGTTCACACTAACCTAGTTTTGAATTCAGAGTTGTCTTTCTCCTAGACCAGTTACCAACTAAGGCTAGAGAATTTAATCTTACCTTGTGGTTTACTCAGTTGGATTAGAAGAGAAGGGTATTATTTGTATAATGGGAACATAAACTGTTTAAACTAAATTTGAACTCAAATTCTTGATTCTATTTTTTGAGCATTTAACCATTAGGCCACCTGTACTTCCACCAATTTGTAATAGTTTTACTGAATGAAAGTTTATCTAAATACTTTAACACAATTTGCTTTCCATCATTATTATCTTTAAATATAATAGGAAATAAAATTTTATCCATTTTTTATTAGTTTTTCTTTCATCTATTTTGTTATTGTTTATGTATCCCAATGCTTTGGTTGTTTTTATATTCTATGGCTTTTAGGCAAGCAGCCTTGATCTGAAATAAAATTCAAATCTCATTGGAAATTTATTCTTTTTTATTTCTGCAGTTTTTTTTTTTTTAACAGTCACAGAATACAATTATAATTTGAGCATAATGATATAAAACAACAAAGATTACATGAAAGAAAAACTAATTAAAAGTTTATAATAATCAGCATGTTTCATTTAAGAAATTTAAACAGTTTGAGACTAAAACAGAATTCCATTTCTAATAAAATATGTAAATAAGTTTTAGTATAAAATCAGTGATTATTATCAAGCAGTTTTATCTTTTCACTGTCATTTGCTACTCTAGTTAAATTTCTAAATCTATACCACAAACAATTCTTGTAAAATTCTAAAAATTTTCATAAATATAAATGTAGTCAAATTCCTGATTCTTTACTACATATAATTCTTGTAGAATTCCTAAATCTATACCATATATAATTCTGGTTGAATTCCAAGAATTGTGGTATGTGCAAATGTAGTAAAATTCTTAAATCTATACTATCTACAATTCTTGTAGCATTCCTAAATCTCTACTACATACAATTCTTATAGAATTCTAATTGTGATATGTCAAAATGTTGGTATTCTACATTCTGCTTACTGACTCATATATGTCCCCCATTGATGAATCCAAAATATACTGATATACAATCAATAATGTGCACATCTAATAATGTACAACAACCTTATTTTTATTGCTTCTTAACCCTTACACTGCCATGCATGACGAGCAACTGTACTGATATTCCTAAAACTCAACAACTTGCAATTATTGTAGAATTCCTAACATTGTGATACGTGCAATTATAATTAAATTTCATATTAAATTCTGTTTACTAGTTCATATTTGTTACCAAATAGTGAACCCTCAAATATACTGTTATAAAATCAAGAAAGAAAACACTCAGGTCAATTGTAAAACTAAAAGACAAGGATAACAATATAACATATATACTGAGAAGAACAATCTTTGATTTACATTGGTAAATATATATTTTTTAGATCAAAACTCTTCATTTCTGTGGCTTCATAACCATTACACTGCCATGTATGATTAGCAACTCTACTCAAATTTCTAAAACTCCACAATGTATTTGTTGAATTCCTAGAATTGTGCTATGTGTTAATATATAGTCAAATTTCATTCTGGGTTCAATTTGCTAGTTCATGTTTTCCAACCAAGATATTGTTTCAATAGAAATCATAATATTCTATGACAATTTAAAAGGTTTTATAGTAAAGTTTTTTAAAATCTGGAAAATGCGACTGGGAAGGAGTTAAAAGATTTCCACATTTAAGAGTACAGTTACAAAATCCTATTTACACAGACATTGTTTATATATATGGATGTTTATATATTGTAGTATGTTCATAAGTTTCCTGTGAAGAAATGGTTATCAATTGGATGTAGTCAGTTTTTAGTTCTGTTGTCCCCCTACTTTTGGATAAATAGTAAAGCAGAGTAGATTCTTTAGCCTTGTTTAGCAACCAGTCTACAAGAAGGAAAACAGAATTCAAACTAGCTTTACTCCACTTTATAAAAATTGACTTTGCCTCACACCCTATCATGCTGGAAGGGTTGGCTTATATATATATATATAACCAGGCCATTGGCCAAATGAGTAGAGTGTTCACTAATGGTCTAGGAGACTAGGGTTCAATCCCAGGTCAAGTCATACCAAAAACTCAAAAAATGGTACTTGATGCCTCCTTGTTTAACACTCAGCATTATAAGATATGGATCAAGGGTAAAGTGGAACAATCCAGGGAATAGAGTAGTGCCTTCTCCTACACCTTGGTGTAGTAGCTATTGAAAAGGGAGCCTTTGGGTCACTCTCAACTAAGGTTGCCAACTTTACTTATATATATATATATATATATATATATACACACACACACACACACACACTCTTTCAACAAATTCAGGAATTCAATATCAACTAGAGAATCCTTCCCTTCCTAATATTGTATTTAACATCTATATATATATATATATATATAGATGTTAAATATTTAAAGGTATTATGAACACACATAATACCTTTATATATAAATATACATGTATGTATGTGAGTCTATCATAGAGAAGTGGTCAGCAGGTATTCCTCGTCAACTTTTATTTATGAGTTCAGTCTCAGATAGATGCAAAACCCTCTTAATCTTCTGTCAGACTAACTTAAACAATTTACTAAATATCTATTGCTCTACTTTATCTTATTGTGCTTATATCTGGGGTTTTTTCCCATCTTTTTACGTCTATATACCTCATTCAATTTAAAGATCACCATCCACATCTTTGTTGATATGATTTCAAAATTCCCGTCGATCACATTTACAGCTTCCACCATTAAAAAAAAAAAAAAATAAACAAAATAAACTAATAATTTATCTCAAAATTCCAGACAAAAATAGTCCTTAATATTCTTTGATATCCCCCCCCCCGCTAAAAAAAAAGTTTCCACATTCTCTAACAAACTTATATACCTTTTTTCCCATTTATTTATTGATCATAATTTTTTTTCAAAAAGATTTACCTGTATTTCAATCATAATGCAAACTGATTTGCATTGTTATAATTGCTAATCTTAGGAAGCTGTCAGAATATATGAGAAAGTATGCCGCAAAATATGTATAGTTGTATTATAGGTTCACTTTGTTAACACAAGTTCCATCTTTGAATATTAATAATTGACAATAAAAGTTTCAGAGAATATTGTCGGAATCTTAAATAGGTTCTCGTGAATTTACTGCCTTCGTGCTTGCTTCTAAAATCATTATATTTACTTTTAGAGACAAATCTAAGAAGCCTAACTCATTGAAAATTCTCATAAACACTGATAATAAGCACATATTTCTTTACAAATATCTACTTTAACAAAATGAGATAATCCAAGTTTTTCCTTGAAATATGTAGGTAATAAAAAATTATCATTCACATTTTCATCAACATTGTGGAAAATATATTTCTTGTACTTATTTTGATTAATTTTCCTGGAAAATTATTTTTGAATAATGTTCCATTTCAAGAATCTACAATGAGTATAAAAGCTTTTTTCTCATTTTCCCATCAATCCATATCGCATCTCTTGGAATTTAGTCGTAGTTTTTCAAACGAACATGCAGCTATCACCAGCATATCATCCCTGACGTACAAACCATAAACTCTTTTACAACAGAGATATGCTACTAGATAAAATTGAAATTTATAAAATCTGTTAAGTATCCTTATTTGGTAAATTTATAACAAAATCTTGTTTAATAATTTTATACAATTTTCAAATGTCAATACACAGGTGTTAGTTTTTAAAAAAATCTAATTTAATTTTTTTGTTGTTGAAGTTTAAATACTGTTAGCTCACTTTCTCACATGTTTTATATCAGTTTAGTCGAAGAGACAACGAAATTGTCGTTCAACTCTGTGGATGCAGTGTTTAATCTTATTTTGAAGGAAATTACTGTGTACAAATACATTTCGGTTCGATTTCGAAGCGAGGAAAATCTTTTATAGATTGCCCTTGTAGAGAAAAAGAGAGAGAGAGAGAGTGTGTGTGAGATAGAATCAGTTTGCTTGTAAAATCTATTATCGCAAAAAAAAAAAAAAAAAGAAAAAAAAACCAAAGAAGAAAAAAATCGTAGTACGAATAAGAGTTCATTTGATGCCGACTATCTTGTCATTTATAATGAATTGAATAGACGGGCTTGAGAGATGTTTAAGAAAGAAAAAAAAAAGAAATGTTGTGGAAATCAAGATACGGGGGGTTAGAAAGAAGAGAAAAATAGGTGTATAGAAAAGGGAGAAGGGGAAAAGAAAGAAAAAAGCGGTGGGAGGGAGACAAAAAACAAAACAAACTAAAAGAACAAAGTGGTCACTTGAACTAAGAAAGAATTGAACTAGTGAAATATATGCGTGATTGCACGCTTGTCGAAAAAGTAGGTACACACAGAGAAATTAAATTGTATCAAGAAACACGATAGATACACAGTCGTTGTAGCCAGGAAGTATCAATGAGTATTATTTGTGTGTTCCCCCACACACATATATTTGTATTTATTACCTCGTATTTTTGCCTGGATCAGAAGGCGCTCCTTTAATATGAATAAATGTGCAAGAGACTTGAAAAACTACAAGTGAATGAGATCGATATAATACAGTGTGAGATTTTAAAAAAAAAGTAATTTCGTTGTTGGCTTACACACACACACACGGGGATTTTATTATTTATTTATTTATTTCAAGTTTAAAGACTGATATAGTAGTGGTCACAGAAAGACTTGCCTAAAATGTAGGTGTCTATGTTCACGTAGGGTAAACCAACTTAATACTGATAAACCCCAAAACACTTTTTTGTTTGTTTTTTTTTAAGTCGAGTTCCCCTAACACTTTTTTTGTTTCTAAAGTCATAGATATATAAAGCTGGGTGAGTGGGTGGGTATACTTAAAAAATGTTCGTGTTATAGTTAATGTGCATGTGCGAGATGCAGAAGAACAGTCAGTCAAGCAGGTGAAAGAAGAAAAACGGAGAGAAAGAGAGAGAGAGAGAGGTCCCTTCTATCACTTTAAAACCTTAAAAAATGTCATACTTCCCTCTTTTATTTGAACTAAAAAAGGTGGTAGGGTGCGATCAAAAACGGTGAAGAGGAGGGAATAATAGAAATAACGAGTCAAGCCACGGACAAATCAAACTGAGAATACATAGATATTCTGAATTTTGTGCACGCACGGAAGTGAGCACGTGTTTATTAGTATGCTCATAGGTTTAAGAAGATACTGTGCAGAAAAATCGAAGTAAGAATAGTTATACAACTTTGGTTAAAAAAAAAAAAAAAGTACCCAATAGTTTTTGATTTCTAAATCTATTTTTTCTTACAAGGTATTCACGGACTTTACAATAAGTATCCACATTTAAGCATTAAAACAAATCCAATAACGGAAAAAAACAAAACAAAACAAAACAAAAAAAACCCTCCAAAAAACATGCTTATTCACAAATATACACAGGTATGAATTGTATACAAAAATAAAGGAATATCAAATACATGAATATAGTTTAAATGTACAATCCACATGTTAAAAAAAACAACAACACAAGTATCTTTTCCTTTGTATATTAAACATGAATCAAGAATGCCTTTTCTAGCTTGTATATATATTTTCATACAACTAAATGACATTTTTACTGACAATTCATAGAGGTCTAAAAGACTGACTTTTTAACCCCCAAAAGAACAAGTATATATATATATATATATATATATATATATATATATATATATATATACACACACACACACACACATACTTCTACCAAAATGCAGTGATCAACTATCTATATACAACTGTTGCAGATAAGTACTGTAATATAAGGAAAAACGTATTTTTATATACGTACATGCAGGAAACGATCTCAGAAGAGTGTTGAAGCCAAGACTCCTCTAGATACGCCTGTACACCCACACACAATTGCTGTTATAAATATATAATTACTGTCATGGATGGATATTTGAACTCTGCTGTGATGTCTTTGAAAGGAATTAAAATCTGTTGTCGTACTATCGCAGTCACGTCATCAATACAATATTGGAAGGCACTCACGCATATGCACACATACATCATTTGACACACACCCACAATACAAGTGCTAGTCAGGTAAAGATGATGTAAAAATTTTCATGAACCAACTTTAAATAAGATTTTTTCACAATTTTTGCTTTCTCTTTCACTGTTTCGACGGATCACAAGATGTATTCACCAGGAAAACTGAATATAAGTAATGTATGTATATTGCAATTATACTCACAGATTTAAACTGTTTCCTTGACTTGATATCCACTTTAATTTACCTATGTTTTTTTCAGTTTGACTGAGAGGAGAAATGTTTGAACCTGTTCATGTGTGTGTGTGTATATATATATATATATATATATATATATATTTACACATCCACATAAATTTGTTCATATTCTGTGGGAGTTTGTGGAAGATGAATGTATCGAAATTAGAAAGCTGTTAGAGTTTATATATATATATATATATATATATATATACACACACACACACACACACAATGAACATAATATTTCATATCTACATACACATGGATGTATATTTAGACATACATATATCTATGAGAAAATAAATGGATAAAATATCCTACCAAAAAAGAAATATAAATATATAAAATTTTACATCATTAATCTCAATATGTATATATATATATATATAATGAGTAAATATATATTAGTTTTTATATATATTTACTTATTATCATTATATAATAGCTCTATCACAGATATTGAGCACTCTCCAAATTATATTGCATTTGGTCTGCCACAAACCCACAAAGTGAGATAGTGACAACCAACTGTTATAATATATATATATATATATATATATATATACATGCAGACATTGTCAAAATTTACAGATATATGTATATGAATAATGTCAAAATTTATATATATATATATATAATGAAAATTTTGATATTATTGTGAATAGATAAATAAATGGAGAAAATAGAAAAGAAATAAAATAAAAAGAGTATATAAACACTTCACTAAATTGGTTTTCTTGTCTTATTTCTCTTTCTTTCTCTCTCTCTCACACACACACACACACTAACATTTGTAAGCACATATATATATGTTCTGGCTGGTAGAGAATGTATGACATTTATAACATGCAAAACTACACACACACACAATATTATAGTTCAATCTTTTTAATGATAACTGAATGGACAATCAAAATAAAATTTAAAGTGAAAGCAAGAGCAATCTTTTTACTTTATCCAAATACACCCATTCTTATTTTTTCCCTAAAAAGTAGAATGTAAATGTTTAAAGGAAAAAACCATGAATACATTCAGAGCATCCCAAATATTTTAGAATGGAAAACAAATACAGATCCTCACACAGACACTTACCCACAGTCATCCTTACCCTCTCAACACATTATAAATATCAAATCAAAAAAATAAATTCTTAAATGGAATCAAAGATACACAATTCATGGTTATATGACACGTCCAAGATGAAGTGATTTACTCTCATGTATATAAGTGATCTGAAACATGCATATCTAACTATATTTAATGTATCTCTAGAACATATGATTATCATCAAGTCATGTCCATAGCATCGAGTTTCCTGACTCTCACCATCTGTCCCTATTGTTCATTACTCCTGGCAGATCCTCTAGACTGTATCCAGTGTTCCCACAGTGTTTATGTATGTAAGTTATTGCTGGTTGGCTAATACTTGTGCGTCCATATGTTGGAGTCCATAAAGCAATGTCACTTACTTATGAGTGTGCATATAAGTAAATAAAGTTGGCAACCATAAGTAAACTTAGCGACCATAGTCGAGGGTGACCCGAAGGCTCCCTTTTCGATAGCTACTACACCAAGGTGTAGGGGAGGGCGCTACTCCATTCCCAGGATTGCTCCACTTTACCCTTGAACCGTACCTTATAATGCTGAGTGTTAAGCAAGGTGGTATCAAGTTCCATTTTTAAAGTCTTTGGTATGACTCGACCTGGGATTGAACCCAGGTCTCCCGGGCCATTGGTGAACACTCTAACCGCTGGGTCAATGTCCCGGTTTGGCAACCATAGTTGGGGGTAAAACTGAAGCCTCTCTTTTCACTAGCTACAACACCGAGGTGTAAGGGAGAGTGTTATTCCTCTTCCTGGATTGCTCCACTTTACATTTGATCCATACCTTATAATGCTGAGTGTTAAGCAAGGTGGCATCAAGTACCATTTTTTGAGTTTTTGGTATGATTTGACATGGGATTCAACCCCAGTTTCCTGGGCCATTGGTGAACACTTTATCCACAAGGCCAATGAGTGTGCATATACACATATAGAATTGGTTTGGTTTCTTTGTTTAATGACATATCACCCTTCTGGGGTTATTTAGATGGGTGGGGCAGATAAAGGGTTTTGTATCTTTACAAAGGGTATTAACCTGAAAGTGAAGGTAATAGTGCAGCTGGAGTTTGAATTCACTTACAATGATGTCATAGTCCAGTATATTAGCCACTACATCATGGGGATGCCTTTCTTATAGACAGCCCACTTGACTGAGGCTGTAGAATACACTGACTGCATCTCTGCAGAGGGGTAGGACCCTCCACCCTCAATGAGTATCCTAGATATGACATTAAACACTGATTGTGAGACTTCAGCCCAGGAGATTTGTGGAATGTGGAGTACTCCTTCATTGCCATCACTCCTAGGTCTACTCTGACCCAAAGTGATAGCAGTTGATAGGGTCCTATCTATAGGTCAAATAGAACTAACTATGTCCTGACAAATGACTAATGTTAAATTGTGACTGTTATATCGCAATACTTGAAACCATTTAACTGTGTGCAAAAAAAGCTCAGGTTCATTTAAGAATGTTATCTTCAAAATGTGTTTACAAATCATATATTTGATATATATGCATAAAGAGGATATGGCATTAAATAACCTACAATGGTTGATATGCCATAAAACCCAACCAAATGAATCCTTCCTTATAGAATTGAGACTATTGTCAAATGTCTAAAGCTTAGCAGAATGTACCATCAATAACTTTAAGACATTAACACACCAAAATCATCTGATGCATAATCTATGAGAGAAAAAGAAAACTTTTTTTTTCATGGAACAATATTCATCAGGAGGCTCAATTAGACATTTTGTGGTTCATGCCTTCCCCACTAAATTTTCAAGAAATTTCAGGTATCTGATATTAGAAATAAGCAGACTTGTTCAACAACATAAAAGCTACAACTTGTTCAAAATAGTCATTCCAGTAGCTGTTATAAAAATTTAGATCTGTAAGTACAATAGGTTATTTAACTCTGCCTCCCACTAGACAGGATTTGACAGAAGGTATTTTTTATAGTGGGGGTTTTAGAGAATGGGGAGGTTGAGCATGAGTCGAGAATCATGCCCTGCTGAAGTATGTTGGTCATAGGCTCACTGGGTGCAATGTAAACCAGATGACCCTGTTGGAACTTGAACTCGCTAAGTGCACTGAGTCCAGCATGTTTGCCTGCTTACAGCTTGAACTAGACCCAAAGGTCTAGTGCTATGCTATACTGTCAATGACTCTTTGCCCACCCTAAGGTGGCCCAGCGGAATTCAAAGGCTATTTAACCTTGAATCTTATCATTGATCTTGATATTCTAGATGGCCAGCTAAAAAAACCAAGGAAGTATCTAAGTACAATAAAATAATTTCCAACATTATTCTATGCTATCAAAAACTAAAACTGGACTTAGTGTGTTGTGAACTAAGACCAATATTATTGGGTGTATTGAAATCCTTCACAAAGAGGGCCATGTATAGTGTAATCAAGGGACATGTTCAGTACCATTATGTGATTTAAAAAAACATGACTTCATTAATGACATGATCAACTAAGTACATGTAATCAGGTGCTGATGTAGATTTGATCAGGAAAGATAAAAAGTAAAGCGACTTATTTATTTTCACAAAAAAAACTATAACAGATACATTGAGCACAGTATCATTGTTGAAAAAAGTGGTCACATGATTGGTAGATGAAATCTTGCTGAACCCTATAAATACAAATGAATGATAAAATTTAATGTATGAATTAGGCACAAAAAGAGAATAAGAACAATAATCAATAATAAAATATATAATAAAAGTTATCAGATGGATAGAAGAGTTATTCTTATTCTGACTCTGAACAATTTTTTTTTTCTTATTAAGTTAAGATTTTTCACCTTTTCACTGAAAGCACTTTAGAGATTATTTCTCACATATGAGAAGGCTAGAATCACTTCTTTTGTTCTTTGAGAGCATTATTAAGTAAAACTTACAAAAATTATTTCAAGAGCTGACTGCAGGTAACTGGAATTTCACAAAGCAAATCATGGATAAATGATAGCACTGAATGGGAGATCTGGGGTACCTAAATTTCTTTCTTTTATAATTCCATTATAATAGAGAAACTTTTCTCGCTTCCATAATCAGTTAAAGAGTTAGAAAAAGGTAAAGTTAAAAATGTCTAACAAGGATGTATACATATCATTATCATCATCAAGTCATGCTGTGAGCGTGGATTTCCCTGAATCTCTCTCTCCATCCCTCCCTATCATCCTTCACTCCTGGCAGGTCTTCTAAACTGCATCCTGTGTCTGTGCAGAGCTGTTGTAGGTATGTTCTTGCAGGTCAACCAACACTGGCACATCCATGAGTAGGGGTCCATAGGAGAACACCACTTATGAGTTTGTTGCTGCTTCTCCAGCATTGTCCTGAATGTCTTGTTCATCTTACTTGGATGGTTTTACAGATGGGAGGTAAGAGGCCATACAATTGTTGTTTTGTGGGATGTTGCTTCCAGAATGTCTTCACTATAACTTATAGCATTCTTGTGCCATTCGCATTTAGCTTTTCCTCTATGTGTTTTGTCTGCATCCATGTGGTAGCAAGGACACAACCACTGCTTGGAAGAAATCCTGTTTTAGAGTTGACTTAAACACAATGAAAAATGTAAGCTCCCTTCTCAATAGCTACTACATTGAGGTATAGGGGAGGGCGCTACTCCTTTCCCTGGATTGCTCTACTTTACCCTTGATACATACCTTATATTGCTGAGTGTTAAGCAAGGAGGTATCAAGTACCATTTTTAAAGTCTTTGGTATGACCCAAACTACGATTGAACCTAGTTCTCCCGGACCATTGGCGAACACTCTACCATGTGTGAATCATTAAACTGGGGAATTGCTTGCATTGTACATTTACATTTTTTGTGAAGTTGTTTCTAATTTTTTTTAATACAATTATGAGGTTTTAAGTAACTGATAATGATAATTCTGAGTAAACAATTATAGCTTCAAGTAACTATTCTTAATACAAATAATTCCCTGTTATATGACATGAAGTATCCCAATGTATACAAATAATTTTTTAACAGATCTATTTGATCCATAGATGTGGGCCCGTAACAGGAAATATCACTTCAGGTCAGAATGGACCTGGGAGTTATAGCAATGAAGAGGTACTCCACACTCACCATCAGATACAGTTTGGTGTCATACCAAGGACACCCCTTTTTCGGAGGGGCTGTCTTACCCCTTGGCAGAGGACTCAGTCGGCATATTCTAAGCCCCACTGACAGGGTAGATTAAAGTTTGGATAAGAAAATAATCAGATATAAACTTGATCAAATTAGATTTTTCAAGATTCTTTTTTTTCTAATTATTTTGAAAATTATACAAAAAAATAAATATAAACTTGGAAATTATCTAGGTCATACTGATTATTACGCTTACCTTGAAAATTATGAGTTAAATGATACTGCTATTGTTCTTCTACAAAGATGGCTTTGGCATTAAATAACCCATGAAGGTTGATATGCCATTAAACAAAGTAACTGATACCAAAACATTATGCAATCAAAATGAATATCAAGTATTTTTTATTAAACTCCATAAAAAAATGTAGCTATCCCCCCCAAATTTCTTGCTACAGAGTTTCAATGCAGTAGATATTGGTAATAAATAATGCCTAATAATATCTGTTAGGTATCATATTGCTCGAGAGATAACAAAATCCTGATGTCTTGGGTTTGTAAAAAAATAATTGTTAAGGGTATATTTATTTATCAGTTATACTGTTTGGTTTGATTTCTTTGTTTAATGGCATATAAACCTTTGTAAGTTATTTAATGCCAAAGCTATCCTTCTAGAACAGTAATAGTTCTATTTAACTCATAGCTAGGAGGATAAGGAGGGGTTTATACCTTTTCCGAGGGTATTTGTTTGAAAGTGAACGTAACAGTGCAACTGGAGTTCAAACTCACTTACTTACAATGATACCACCATTCATTGCTTTAACTATTACACCATGAGGACAACCCGCCAGTTTTACTGTGTTTGTTAGCATGAAAAATGAAGTTATGTTATAAACATATTGAAAAATAAATGTATTATTCTTTTCTGTACTCATATGAAATAGAGAGATACATTTTACCATTGCAAATGATGTAGACTTGTTTGTATCTAAGAAAGTATATGCATTAAAATTTGTTAGCATGAAAAATGAAGTTATGATATAAACATATTGAAAAATAAATGTATTATTCTTTTCTGTACTCATATGAAATAGAGAGATACATTTTACCATTGCAAATGATGTAGACTTGTTTGTATCTAAGAAAGTATATGCATTAAAATTTCACTAATTTATGCATGCATTCAAATGCACTTTACTGTAGCCACTTTGACTACAAGTAGAAACTTAAGCATATACAATCTTTTCTAAAGCTCATGTGAAAAGAACATTCATAATGCTGTGGGTCAATTTTTGGCTCTGTGAAAAAAAGATGAATCAATATCTGGTGTTAGGAGAATTAATACAAAAGAAAGTTAGAAAAAGAAAAGAAAGTGAAGAGTGTAGAATATGAAAGGGAAAAGAGAAGAGAAAAAGAAAGAAGATAAGAATAAAAATAAAGAGGAGAAATGTATATAAAGATATGAGAGAAGGATTAAGAGAAGGCATATAAAGATATAGAAGAGTAAAGGGAAGAAAGCACATGAATATTGATTTTAATGGCATGTCAACCTGTTTAGGGTTATATCATGCCTTGTTTTTTTTAGAGAATCGAGTTTATTATACATTCATAGTTAGATTTTTTGTGCAGCTGTTTCTTAGATTTTCAAATACAAATAATTTACAGTTATATGGCATCAAGTATTCCTATCAAATACAAATAATTTACAGTTATATGGTATCAAATACAAATAACTTTTAAACAAATCAACTTGATCTACAGATGAGATCCTAAAAAGTAATATCATTCCAGGTCAGAGTGGACTTGGGAGTAATGGCAATGAAGGAATACCCCCCACTCTCCAGATCTACAGCCTCATTATCAGATGCAGTTTAGTGTCAGACCTAGGACACCCCATTTTTGGAGGGAGTCTTACCTATCTTCAGGCGATATAGTCAGTATATTCTATTCTGCCCTGTCTTGCTGATAGAGCAGAAAGATATAGCAAAGAGAGCATATGAAGATAAAGAAGAAAAAGTATATGAAGATATAGAGGAGAACAGAAGAGAAAGTATAGGAAGGTAGAGAAGATACAGAAGAGAAAAGAAGAGAAAGTCTATGAAGATATAGCTGAGAACTGAAGAGAAAGTCTATGAAGATACAGAAGGGAAAAGAAGTAAAGTCTATGAAGATATAGCTGAGAACTGAAGAGAATGTATATAAAAATACAGAAGAGAAAGTCTATGAAGATACAGAAGGGAAAAGAAGAAAAGTCTATGAAGATACAGAAGGGAAAAGAAGTCTATGAAGATATAGATGAGAACAGAAGAGAATGTCTATGAAGATACAGAAGAGGATAGAAGAGAAAGTATATGAAGATATAGATGAGAACAGAGAGATTGTGTGAACAAAATGCAGATGAGAATGAAAATTTAAAAAAAAGGAGGAGGAGGAGGATAAGAAGGATTATAAGTGAAAATGAAATGCAACACAGTAATAAAAAAGGAAATAATATCATAATGATTTTATTTATAATTGACAGTATGCATTTACCCAACCCCTCTACGACAGGCAGGATATAACACAAGGTCAATATTTTTAAGTGGAGTAAAGCTAGTTTGAATCCAGAGTTTTCTATTTCTTAGACTGAAGAGTCCAGTATGCTCTATTATTTATTCATAGCCAGCTTTCCCAAGGGTATTAGCACAAAGTGAAATGTAAACAGGCTGGTCCAGGATTTGAACTTGGGTTGCCTATCCCATTTTCTCCAATGATAACTGTTACATGAAGCACATCTCCAAAAAATATTTGATAGACACTAGTAGTTCAACATGAAGTTTGAAGCATAGTTTATAGTATTTAAAGATGGAGGAATTTAAAAAGAAAGGGAAGGAAAAAGGAAAGCTTAAGGATACTTTAGTAATGATAAAAAGAAGAAAAGTGGGGGGAGAATAAAATAGAAGAATAAAAAGTACAAAGATTTGAAGTAAGGGAAGGAAGTTTTGGCTCAAAGGAAAAAACAAAATGCTCTAAATATTTTGATGCCACACAACTTCTATAGAAAACAAAATTTGCTTCAGGATCAATAAAGAAATATTTGAATTTATTTGAAATTTGATTTTAAATTGTCAATAAAATTCTAAATTATCCTTTATCAGAAGAAAACTAATGAGTGTTTATCACTGATTAGCTAACCAACAAAGAATTTTCTTTTTTAAACTGTGAGGTAATTTTTACTTACACTGAATACATATAAGTAATGAGAAGGTCAACTGCTTTGTGGTGGTTCTAGTTGTTTGGTTTGCTTTCTTTGTATAATAGCATATCAGCCTTCATGGGTTATTTAATGCCAAAGCCATTCTTGTAGAAGAACATTAGTGATCATATTTAACCCATAACTCACAGGATGAAGGTTTTTTTTACCTTTCCCAAAGATATTAGTCTAAGAGTGAACTTGGTAGCAAGAGCGGAGTTCAAACATGAACAATTACAATGTTACATTCAAGCCTGTTAGTAATTATACCATGCTTCCCACCCTGCGTGACTTTTACAGTTTGAGAATCACTGCCGAAGGGTTTACTTGATGGCTAATATAGTTTACTGGCACCATTGGTTCCTTAAGCTGAAGTAAAAGCCAGGATTTCAAATACTGATTTTTAGAGATTGGTGATATACTATTTTTTTCAACCTGGCTAAAGTAAGCTGCATGACCATGACTGTTCTTAAGAGAGATAGTGAAATGGGTTCCTTTTATTTTCTCTATATTCCAGAATTGTCTAGTTTCCAATTTATCATTCTACAAAAATCAAACTTTAATTTTTTTATTTTATGTAAGATACACAGTTAAATCTGAAAACCAAGCCTTGTGTCTCACAAGCAAAATAATGTTTAGGTGTTTTAAATAGAATAAGTTTTAGTTTCTTTGTTTTTATGGCATTACATATACATATATATTTATATAATGATGCTATCTAACCCATAGCAGTGGGGTTAAGAGGTTTCAAACCTTTCCAAGGGTATTAGTTCAAAAGTTAACATAATAGTATGACTGGAGTTTGAACTCACTCACTATGATGTTACAGTCCAGCATGTTAGCCACTATACCATGTAGACTTCCCCAAATAAAATAAGTGAGAATATTGATATCTTATAAACTTAAAATTGTATAGCACCAAGCCAGAAAAGTGAGAGAGAGAGAGAGAGATGATATAGAAAGAGATAAGAAATGATTGATTTTAATGGTATTTTAACCCTTCTGGGATTGTTTTATACTTAGAGGTCAGGGATTTGTATTCAGTGGACATTTATATTTACACATTTTGTGTAGTTGTTTCTGAAGAGTTTTTTGTCCAGTCTATGATATTAAGTATTCCTCTTTAATACAAATAATTTGCACACAGGGGTATGGCTTCAGTTATTCCTATCTAGAATCTATAATTATATGTTTTCAAGTAATTATTTCCATTTAATAATAGTCATTTGTTTATGAACAGTGATATTGTTTCAAGTGACTAATGATAATTCTTAGTAAATGATTATACCATCAAGTATTCCTAATCTAATATGAATAATTTTTGAACAGATGTATTTGACCCATAGAAGGGACCCAAATAGGTACTACCACTCCAAGTCAGAATGGATTGATTCATTTTAATGGCATGTCAACCCATTGAGAGTCATTCTAAAGGGCTGCTATGATTGAATATGTCTGTTCCAATGTGGTGTCAAAGTCTGGCTTCTTTGACAGAAGCTTTGATACAGAGCTGGTTCTCAGCCAGAGGGCCACCTAGCTCCCATCTGGTCCTGATGTGTCTACTCACTGGCTACTCTCTGAATGACTGACCGCTTCACTCTCTGGAGTCAAAAAACTTGTGCATTATATATTTTCTGAATGCCCACACATTTCCTTCCATTGCTATTCATGTGATTTATTTCTGCTATCTCTTATTTTTCTTAAGGCACAGCGATAACATCCTGTTTATGAAATCCACAACACCCAGCAATCAAAGGTCAATATGTAACAATAACATATTTTATTTATTTTTAGATGAATGTAAGTCATTAGTATTAATAATTCTGACTAGTATTTTCTTTCATCTTTCAAAATTATTTTAGGTTTGATTGGTTGGGTTTTAAGGTTTGTAGGTAATTTAATGACAACCCCTATATATATATATATATATATGATTTGTAAATAAATAGTTTATAGACAACATAAATGTGTCAGAGCTTATTTGTTTGCACACAGTTAAATGGTTTCAAGTATTGCTATGTAAAATTAGCAATTTAATTCAATATCAATCATTTGTTTGCTCACAGTTAAATGCTTATGCACGTATGATTTGTTAGTGAAGAGTTTGTGGGTAATCTTATTTTTAAATGATTTACAGCTAATTTGTTTAAACACAAGTACTGTCATAGTTTGCACACAGTTAAATGGTTTCAAATATTCCTTGCTAACATGAGTAATTCTATATAATATTAATCATTTGTTGGAACACAATGAAGTGGTTTCAAGTATTGCTCATACAAACAATTTTATTTGCACACAGTTAAATGGTTTCAAGTATTGCTCTGTAATACCAATAATTAAAAATTTGCACATGGTTAAATGGTTTCAAGTATTTCAATTTAACATGAATAATTCTATTTAATATTAATTATTTGTTTGCACACATATAATTGACTTCAAGTATTGTTATCTAACACCAATAGTTTTAATTGCACATAGTTAAATAGTTTCATGCATCACTATGTAACACTAACAATTCAATTTAACATCACTCATTTGTTAGAACTGTTTGACCATTTAATTATGTTCAATTTGATTCATAGATGGGACTCTAACAGGTTCTACTACTCTGGTTCAGAGTGGACCTAGGATTAATAGCAATAAAGGGATACTCTGTGACTGGATTCTCACCATCAGTTTAGTGTCATAACAGGACACTCATTAGGGTGGTTCTTATCTCTCAGCAGAGATGCAGTTGGTGTATTCTACAGCCCTAGCCAACTGGGCAAAATTGTTTTAGAAAGATGAAAGAATGCAAGTGTGGGGGGGGCCCTGTCACTAATGTGCTGGACCGCAATATCATAGTAAGTGAGTTTCAACTCCAGTTGCACTTTCAGACTAATAACCTTGCAAAAGTTATGAACTCCATTATCCCCCAGTTATGGGTTAAATAGCACCACTACTGTCCTTCTAAAAGGATGGCTTTAGCATTGAATAACCCATGAAGTTTGATATGCAATTAGATAAAGAAACCAAAACCAAAAGGATCATCATCATGTCGTGCCACCAGCATGGATATCCCTGACCCTCTCTCGCCACTTCTCCCTATTGTTCATCACCTCTGGCAGGTCTTCAGGGCTATATCCCCTGTCCTCACATAGCTGCTGTATGTATGCTTGAGCTGGTCGTCCTGCTTTTGCTTGGCCATATGTGGGGGTCCAATACTAGTCAAAATTACTAATCAGGATCTGATTATACTCTAAGCGTGGGGCCCAATTGAGAGCAATTAGTCCTATTAACCTAAGAGTGGCCCTGAGTTTATGCCTGATTACACACTAGTATGGGGTTTAATTAGTTTGAGGGTGGCTCTGAATATATGCACTGCATCTGAGTATAGAGTATTGTTTATAAGTATGATTTTTGGATAATTTTAAAAGTGCTGATAAAATATTGTCATCCAAGTAAGACGAACAAGACATGTGGAACACAGCTGGAGAAGCAAGGATGAACTCATAAGTGATGTTCTTCTATGGTCTTCTGTCCATGGACACGTCAGTGTTGGCCAACCAGCAAGAACTTATTTATATCAACTCTGTGCGGACAGAGGATGTAGTTTGAAAGATCTGCTGGGAGGGATGGATGGAGAGAGGGAAAGAGCCAGGGAAATCTGTGCTGTCATTGTGTCTTGGAGATGATGATTATAAAATATTGTAATGCTATTATTAAATTAGGGATTACAAAATTTTACATCTGAAGCTATTTTTTAGCGTGGTGGTGAGGGTGATGAGTGTAGGTGTTGGGTGGGTGCTCAAAATTCTAAGGATCAAATATTTGTGCCACTACCTTGAAATGTGTACCTGAGTCCTTCAAAAAATTCTAAGCCTCAGCCTCAGAAATAACAGCCATAGCTGAACTTTTTTGTTGTGGCAACACACTACCATTTCTAATAAAACTAGCAAAACTAATTCAAATTTGTCTAAATTTCTGTGCAGATGATGCCCATACAAAGGTGAGAGGTGTACAAAAAATCTAAAATCTGGGAGAGGGTTAGAACTTTTTAAAGGGCCCTCATATATTGAGGTAGCCTGAATTCTAGCCAGTAAATTTCTATTTCTACACATCTATTGCCTATGAAATGCAGTAAATAATTATAGCATTTTACATTTTCAGCAATTTTTCAGCCAGTAGCTCAGGGGAGGGGGCATGGAGATGGGATGGGATGGGATGGGGGATCTCTGAGGGTTAAATGCTCTCTCCTTTCTCTTTAAGACAGACACACAATATGAGCATTAAATATCAAAGTAACTGTGATGTCTGGGAGTTGCTAGAGTGAAAAGACATTATAAGATCCAATTGTGATGGATTGTTTAAAAAATGTGATAGCTATCTAGAGAACAATATAAAAGGTCAATAAATTTTGCTCTTTAGACAGAGAGGACATGATGGTGGGGGGAGACGGGAAAAGAAAGAAGAAAACAATGGGGTAGAATACTGGAAGAATCAGAAAAAGAAAAAAAAAGAATCAGAAAAAAGGAAGAAGAAATAAAGAAATAGAGGCAAGAGAAAGAAAAAGTGAAGAGGAATAAAACTAGAAAGAAGAAGAAAAGTGTTTATGTGAATTGATACTTGTCTGCAGCTCAAATACTTGTGCTTTCTAGAGTTGGGTTTTTAAAACAATCACCAAATAATGTATTTCCATAAAATGACATAATTGGATTTTATAACTGAAATCATTTCTTTTGAATTTGGATAGGAAAAAAAGAGAGGGAGGGAGAGAGAGATTTATTTTTTTATTTGACCTCCTATTTGGGATAAACTGTTTTGAAAATGTTCAACACTCTTAATAAAGTCTGTATTTTCAAGAAGTGGTAACATGAGGACTTGTAGATTTTTTAGGCTACTCATTGTTTTGTGTTCAATCATTATATTTTGAGTGGTAATCATTGATCCACCTCAGACTGTTTATTTGATAGACATTTTTTTTTATCCAGTTAATAATCACAAATGACAGGAAAAAATTACCAGTTTTTAAAAATTCTTTTTAAATAGCAAGTCTAACTTTAGGGTTGATTTCTTAAGTTAAAAAATTAATAAATTACCAAAATTCTCATTTTGTTGGCATATCTACCATATCACCAATGAATAAGTACACTCCTAACAATTTTTGATAAAATATTAATTCTATTTTAAACCAAAGATATCAAGATTTTATTATTATTTTTAGTTTAACATAATACAGTAAAAACTGATATTATTAGGAGTTATTTATTACCAAACTCTACAGTATTGAAACTCTGTAATGTAACACATGAATATGTTATCATCTTCAAGGTGTGCTGACAACATGCATTCCTTTGTCTCTCTCTCTTGCCATCAATCCCTACGAACCATCATTCTTGGTAAGTCCTCTAGATGTCATACTGTGTCCACTCAAAACTTATGTAGTAGTCCAAAAATAAATACACCTTCTAAAAATAAATATATTAATGGAATTTTTTTTAGTTACAGAGTTTCAATGCTATCAAATTTGGTAATAGATAATACCTGATAATATCTATCACTAGAAATAAAATGCTGGTATCTTTGGTTTAGAAGATATGAAAAATTGCTGGGGATGTACTTATTTATAGGCAATACTGTATATTATACAGAATATTTCATAGCTGTCAAAACAAAGCAGCAGCTTCTCAGATCTTCCCTGTTGACTTTATTCTGTTTCTCTTTTCAGATTATTGCTGGGAAATAGTTAACATTTTGATATATTTAACCAAATATAATGAAATCATGCCTTGGACGATGGAACAGAAACAAAGTCTTTCAAGATTGTTGAAGCAAGATACAACCAGGGCAACTCTTGCATCATTGCTGCATTTAAGGCAGCCATTACAGAAAATTTCCTAGCAATCACCCAGGAGGAATGTGCACACATTATCAACAACTTTGCACACCAAATTCAACAGAACCTTCAACTGAACTGCAGATATCTGGAACATGTACGTTGGGATCCTCATAACAATTTTCATTCATGTTTGAGACTAAATAGTGGCAGATTCTAAAATGGTATTCTTTTACTATTTAATAATTTTCATTACTCTATCCTTTGTGCTCCTAGGTTTGTACCCAATCATTTTGTTTCAAAAACTGTGAACCACATTGTGTGTGTGTGTGTGTGTGTGTATATATATATACATATAAACGTGTGTGTGTGTGTAGTTAGGCAGCAGTCGTTCATTTAAGCATGTTTCCTTAAATAATAAAGACAAATTTTGTCAGTATAATTTAATTAAGATCCTTTCAAGTTTTCAGATATGTGTCTTAGTTTCAGGTTGGAATTGGTAGATGAATTTCCCAAAATTATCCCGAGCGATTTTGGACCCTTCATAGGCCATCATCATGGGTTGCTTGCTCATGTAAGGTATGTTTGTATTTTTTTAAAAAGAGTTTTGAAAATTTTTGAGAAATTCATCTACCAATTCCAAACTGAAACTAAGACACTTATCAGAAAACTTGAAAGGATCTTAAACAAATTATACAGACAAAATTTGTCTTTATTATTTAATATATATATATATATATATATATATATATATATATATATATATATATATATACACACACACACACACAAAAGAAGGGCATATGGTGAAATGGTTATCCTAATAAAATGGTCTTGTTAAGCTGAGTTCAAATCAAAGATGAGGCATTTTGCATTTCACACTGCCATTAGATACAGTTTAGTGTCCTACATAGGACACACCTTTTTGTGAGGTATCTTACTCCTCTGCATATTCTAAGCCATGCTGACAAGGAGAGCTGCATCAGGGTTAGGAGTAATTATTGAGTAGTGGTTGAAATAAGAGTATAATTTGGGAGTGACAGAAGGTATCCAAGTGTTTTAGGTGAGCCTTTTCATGAAAAGGTTGGGAAGCATTTATTTAAGTGTCTACCAAACAAGCTGGTAGTTTCTTTTTCATTGGAATCATAGGTAACAAGGATACCATAGCAGTAGACAGTGCTATCTAA
>OY757909.1:90694380-90706880 GCA_963585895.1 Sepioteuthis lessoniana
TGAAGGTTTACTTGTCTAGCTTGCTAACCATTACACCACCTGAGGTGCCTATAAAGTACATAGAAGCTTCTGCCACAGATTCCAGTACAAACTTCAGTAAGTCCTACTATCATCTTAATAATTTACAAGGGATAGTCCCCATGGCATAATGGCTAAAGTGCAGAACTGCAGCCTTGAAGTAAGCAGTTTGAACTCCAGTCACACTATTACATACATTTTCAGACTAATACTCTTGGGAAAGCTAAGGTCCCCTTATTACCCAAGCTATGGGTTAAATAGTACCACTACTGTTCTTCTACAATGATGACTTTTGCATTAAATAATTCACAAAGGTTGATATGCCATAAAACAAAGAAATCCAAACCTTAATATTCAACTGCTTTGGTTTGGTTTTATGGCATATCAACCATTGTTGGTTATTTAATGTCAAATCCTGTTTTTACATATATATTAAATATGTATGATTTGTAAACACATTTTGTAGATACACACAGTTAAAAGATCAAACAGTTCTATTTCTAACAATTCGATTTAGCATAAGTCAAGTTAAATGGTCCCAAGTATTGCTATGTATTTTTCCTGGGAATGGAGTAGCGCCCTCCCCTACACCTTGGTGTAGTAGCTATCGAAAAGGGAGCCTTCGGGTCACCCTCGACTATGGTCGCTAACTTTACTTTACTTATTGCTATGTATCATTAACAAATCAATGAAACATAAGTCATTTGTTTATACACAGATGTAAAAACAGTTCTATTTCTAACAATTCAGTTTAGCATAAATCATTTGTTTGCACTCTTTAAATGTCAAGCAGTTCCATTTGACCCATAGGTAGGACCCTATTAGGTGCTACCACTGGGCTAGAGAGGACCTGGGAATGATGGCAATGATGAAGTACTCCACATTCCCTAAAGCCCCAGCATTACTGGAGCCTCACCATCAGATTGTTTAGTGTCATATCTAGGACACTCTTTGGTGGGAGGTGTCTTACCCCTTGGCAGTCAGTGCATTCTACAGCCTAAGCTGACTGGTCTATTTCGGACAGGAAATATTGAACTTGTATTAATTGAGGAAAATGAAAATTTAAATATCTTTTGCATAGATATTGGAAGTATACAGCAAAAATGGTAAGCAATTCTCTCCTACCAGAAAGTATCTAACACCTGATGCTTTGTTGTACCTATACAAAAGCCAGATTTATCTAATCATATAATTTTTTTTCGATGTTCCTTTCAGCTTATTTTGTTTCCTTTTAATAGGATACACAACTGGACATATGTACTTGTAGGAGAAGATTGATTCAAACATCAGCCACTTCCCTATCACTATAATATAGCCACGGGATGTAGCCCTGAAGACCTGCCAGAGGCGATGAATGATAGGGAAAAGTGGCGAGAGAGGGTCAGGGATATCTGTGCTAGTGGCATGACATGATGATGATGATGATGATTCCTCTATCATTACCTTCATGGAAGATATTTTGATGAACTGCATTCATTGGTTTCACCTATTCAAGGATTTCCTGTGGGAACTTGTTTTGCTGTTTTTCAGAGAGCAGTATCTGTTATTTCTGAATCTTCCTCACTTGGAATATATTTTTCCCTTCAACCACTTCTTTGCTAGAGTATTTGCACTGTGTCTCAAACTCCCTCATAAATGTTTTCCTCCCAGCTACAACCTTGGACTATTAAGGATTAATAAGTGTTTCACTCGGTCTTTGTTTGGATTTCTGCTTTGTTGTCTTTTTTTTATATCCTTATCCTTCATTTGTCATTTTGTAACCTTTTGTCTACAGTGACCAATTGCCACTGCATAGGGTGACTTTAAGGATAAAATAAACATTATTTTAGGATTTTTCTGATGACTTATATTGGCTGAAGCACTAGGAAAATCTTGAAGATAAAGGATTAAGTTTCTTATATTAAATCATTTTAAAATAGATTGTTTAAGAAAATAAAATAAAACATTATATGATAGATTGAATTCTACAAATATTGATAATACAAATGATAATAAACTTGTCGGAATTCTTAAATTTTTATCTTTTTGCGTTTATTGATTTTACTTTATTTTTCCCAAAAGTCATTTTAATCAAAAGAAATTTCTTTTCTTTTGGTTTTAATTTAATGTTTTCATCTGTCTGATTTTAAAATTTTCATTTTGTTTAACCAATATTTTGTCTATCAGTTTCATAACTTCCTTTGGCCTGTTATTCTATTTTGGTTATTCCTGTTTATTATTTCTATTACTTTAATAGATTCAGATTTTCAATAATCTAATAATAATTATTTAATTTATAAATAACTAATATTCTTCAATGCCAGTTCCTCATGATTAAGCCATGAGCAAAGCTCTGTAGAATACAATACAAACCATTCCAATGGCCACAAGGCCTGAATGGTTGGATGGTCTCAAAGCAAAGCGATAAAGTTATCTCCCCTGAGTTGATGAACGCTACATTATAATACATAGAAATAAATGCCGTTTTTTTTTTTTGCTCTTTTGTTTTTTGTTATATTTTGCATGCTGGCTATTTTACTCAATAAAAATACTTTAAAAATAAACATACAAACTAATCAGTCAAATTTCATTAAATTTTTGCATATTATCTACACAAGATGCTTAATTTCGAGCTATTTTTTGTTTTCTAAATTTGATATGCTGATAAATGAAAATATTCATATAAAATATATATTAAATCAATATTGTATGGTTTAAAATAAATGAGTAAATGATGCATAAAAATGAAGTTAAACGAAAAAGAAGACATCTTTTAATGCCATTATCAATTACCTCTTTTGAGGTCAGTGTAAACTTATGCAAAATATAGAAATAAGATTAGCCAACAAAAATTGGATTCATGAAATATATGTTTATGTGATTATTAAAACAAAAGTGGATTTTGTCCATATTTTGACTAAAAAAATTTTGGCAAAATTTATAATATCTTAAAAGTTGTAATGAGTGAATGTTAGCAATCCCCCCAACCAAAAAAAATTTTAAGGAATATTTTCAATATCAAGACTGTAAAACACCTTAAAAAAATTCATTATAGAAGGATATTTGTAAACCAGATCTTGGTTGATTGTTTGGGTTTTATGGCATATCAATCTTTGTAGGTTATTTAATGCCAAATCCATTTTTATACAAATAATCAGTTCTATTTCAAACAATTCAGTTTAGCATGAGTATACAGTTTAATTGTCAAAAACATTTCTATTTCAAGCTATTCAGTTTAGTCAAAAAGTTTTAATTCACACAATTCAGTTTAGTGTAAGTATAATTTTTGTCCACACACAGTTAAATGTCAAAGCAGTTCTCTTTTGAATAATTCAATTTAGAGTAGTACAGTTTAAAATATCAAAAACAGTTCTATTTCAGACAAATCACTTTAGCATAAGTATGCAGTTTAAATGTCAAAACACTGCTATTTCAAGTAATTTAGTGTGGTATAAGTATGCAGTTTAAATGTAAGTACACAGTTTAATTGTCAAAAACATTTCTATTTTAGTTTAGTAAAACAGTTCTAATTCAAAAAATTCAGTTTAGTATAAGTATAGATTTTGTTTACACCCAATTAAATGTCAAACAGTTCAATTAAAAAAAAAATTCAGTTTAACGTAAGATCAATGTCAATGTTAAAACAGTTCTATTTCAAACAATTCAGTTTATTATAAGTACACAGTTTAAATATCAAAATAGTTCTATTTCAAGTAATTTAGTTTAGCATAAGCACACAGATTAGTTCTATTTAACCCAAAGATAGGACCCTATCAGGTGCTACCACTCCAGGCCAGAGTGGACCTGGGAGTGATGGCAATGAAGAGGTGCTCCACATTCCCCAAAGCTCCATCATTATTGGAACCTCACCATCAGATTGTTTAGTGTTATATCCTGGACACTCATTTGTTTTTTTTACCCCTCTGCAGAAGTACAGTCAGTATATTCTACTGCCCCAGCCGACTGGGCAATACAAAGTTAAAAGTAAAAACAGTTTTATTTCAGATAATTCAGTTTAGCATAAGTACGCAGTTTAAATGCAAAAACAGTAAACTCTTGAAACTACGGTTTAGTTCTATTTGACCCATAGTTAGGACCCTTATCAGGTGCTACCACTCTGGGCCAGTGTGAACCTGGTAGTGATGGCAATAAAGAGATACTCTGCATTCTCCAAAGCTCCAGTATCACTGGAACCTCACCATCAGATTGTTTAGTGTCATATCTAGGACACTCATTGGTGGGAGTCTTACCCCTCTGCAGAGATGCAGTTGGTGTATTCTACAGTCCCAACCAACTGGGAAAAAACCAGATCTTAGCATAATTTATAAAATGATTGACTGATTGATTTTAACAGCATGTCAACTCATCTTCTTATGCCTTGAAGATAGGGAATTGCAGTTTACACTTTTCGGGAAATTGTTTCTCAAGAGTTTTTTTTTTGCACATGGTCCTATCAGATACAAATAATTTTGTAAACTAAGTTATGTGACCCAAAGAGGTACTACCACTCTGGGTGAGAATGGAACTCTAAGTAATGGCTAAGAAGGAGTACTCCAAACCCTCCAGAATTAGAGCCTCACCATCAGACAGTTTAGAGTTAGATTCATAACCAAATATATTTTCCTTCCTAATGAGTCAGGAGATACTAAATAATAGTGATTCAAACAGAAGTTTGGTATTCTAACTTTTGTTTGCTTTGATTTTTGAAATATGTTTGTCTTTTTTCTTTTTATAATCTTAGAAAAAATAAACTCTTTCTCAAAAAAGATTCTCAAGGTGATGTTTAGTAAAGATTTTTCAAAAATGGATAAAACTTTTAAAGGATTTTATTTAATTCTCTTTGTATAGGTAAAGAGACTTATCTATCGTTTCTCTCTTATGAAACAAGGAAAAGAGTTAAACCCTAATATATTTTGTAGCCTACTTTATTGAACACTATGGGAGTAACTATTTTGTGTATGACAGTAAATAAATATTGTGGATGTATGCCAAGATATCAGTATGCAAACAGCCTACTACAGACTCACAGAGACAGAAAGAGAGAAATGTATCACTAATATGTAAATGCCATTTGTTCTTTGTGTGTGTGTCTATCATGTAGATAACTTATAGGCACTTCACACATGGTATAATGGTTAGAAAGCTGGTTGATGAGACCAATATTAGCGAGTTTGTGTCTCCCTGGGTACCCCATACTTTTGGTCTTGTGCCACAACTAAACTAAACTTTGTAAATAACTAGCATGTAATTCTAAAAAATTTAAGACTATTTTTATGAAATTTTACAAACAGACTTCAGAAAATAGTTTTCCTTTTATTAGATGTTTTTTGCTTTTTGCTATAAAATATTTGTTAAAAGTTACTCTTGATTAGGATATATAAAATTAACATAAAATTCAAACAAATGCACCTGTTATTTCTATTATACTAAGGTAAATGGGGGAAGAAATACTTCATTTTTAGCAAGCAGTCAAGGGATAGATTTTTTTGTTACTTTTTATGATTAAAAGAAGTGATCATCTCACTTTCTTTGTTCATTTTCAGTTTATTATTAAATGAGCTGTTATAAAAGAAAAATAACCTTGAAAGATATTTTAATTAGGGTAACATTCTGCAATTTTAGTAACACAACTCTTTATCAATCTATTTAGTCAATCTTAGCCTGTTTCTATCTATCTCTGTTCATATCTGTCTTTTTATCTTTATTCTAGCCTGTTCCAAATCCATCTATGTGCACTAGTGTAAGTGAGAAATTGCTTATGCCTTACTGAATATCCGAAATTCTATATTTTTTTGGCTACTCAATTTGTATTTGGCTCTGAGTGGTGAGAATCCAGTTCTTAACAAGTGTGTCAGCTGGATATCTCATCAACTAATGGAGACTGTCTGTGTTGAGTTTCTTTTTCTTGTTCACTCACTTGCTTGGCTGAAGTCACTTTTCTGTGAGTGGAGATGAAGCAGGTATTCATGTCACAATGAGTTATATTTATTCACTGCTTCAAAGGCTATGCACCTCAAAACAGATCTTTTTTCTCTATCACAAAAAATAGAAAAGAAAACAGATAGGGGTTTGATTTTGTCACATTTTTCACTTGTGATCATTATTGGCTTTCATTTAAAGAGCAAACAATTATGTACCTAACCTATGAATCAATATTAAAGAGTTGTCACCAGATTTTGGTAGTCCACTCTGACCCAGATGGATAGCACCTGTTAGGGCCCCCTTTATGAATCAAATAGCTCTGTTTAAAAATTATTAGTATGTGCCAAAAAAAAAAAAAAAAAAGCCATGAAGAAGCAAGTACACAAAAAATATAAATATGAATGTATAATGATCACCATTCCCTAACCTCTAGGCATAAAATAACTCTAAAAGGGTTGACATGCCATAAAATGATAAATGAATAAATTCTTGTTAATTCTTCATAAGAAAAATCATTGTAAGATGGAAATGAATGTGTGAAAAACTATTAGACATAATAAAATTACTTGATAATGGGTATCAGTTCAAGGATTTTTTTTATGAAACAGAGAAAAAATAAACACGAAGAGAGCATCTGCTTCTTTAGAAGTATTACCTTAGCTGTGTGAAAATTCCTCATTTGCTTCTATAACTGTCTCGAACCATCACATTTTAATCAAATGAAACCTATAAAACTACTATTTGTTAAAAGACAATCTTTAATCTAAGGTTTGATAATATACCTCTAAAATTTTGTTGTTGCAATAAATGACATATATAAAGAAAAGAAAAATCAGAATTTTCATTCCAAGCCAATTCATAGATTTCTCGTACGTTAGGCTTGGTGGTCACCATTCCAATAGTCTATCCACAAATGAATAAACTTGTTTCCAATTCTAACAGGAATTAACTCCCTTTAACCATTTCTAGTTGTGTTAGACAAAAGCCAAAGAAACAATGTATCATTTAGAGGTCACATGATCAAAGATATGAAATGATTTAAGACAAGCTGGGTTGCTGATACCATCAGTATTAAACATTTTATAATATTTTATAATAAAGTGGTGCTCTTTAGCTCAGCTACAGTACAATAAGCAGCAGCTAATCAGAAGGATTTAAATTTATAAAAACATAAAAGAAAAATGAGCTATGAAATCTCTCTCTCTCATATATATATATATATATACACACACACACACACAGACATATATCATGGGTTATGTCAAAGTCATCCTTGTAGAAGAACAGTAGTGGTGCTATTTAGCTCATAGCTGGGGGAATAAAGGGATTCATGCCTTTCCTAAGAGTATTCATCTGTAAGTGAATATAATAGCATGACTGGAATTTGAACTTGTTTACTATGCCATAGTCCATCACATAAGCCACTACACCACAGGGACTCTCAACTACAAAAGGGTGTTTTGAGTAAAGCATTAAACTGCATCAAATGGCAAGGCTGGAGCTCTGGAGTCACATTTTCATTACCATTATTCCCAGGTCCACTCTGACTCAGAGTTGTAGAATCTATACGGGTCTTATCTATGGTTCAAATACATCTGTTTGAAGATTGTTACAATAAGATAGGAATACTTGAATCCATATAACTGTATGCAAATTATTTGTATTAAGAATAGTTACTTGAAGATATAACTGTTAACAAAGGATTAATATTAGTTACTGGAATCCATATAATTGTACATAATTCATTAGTATTAAGAATACTTGAAACCATATAACTGTGTGAAAAGAAATTATCCTTATAAGATAGGGATAATTACTTGAAACCATATAAGTTTATATCAATTATTTGCATCAAGAATAGTTACTTGAAGCTATAATGGCTTACAAAGTATTATCATAATTAGTTACTTGAAACCATATAAATGAGTATAGATTATTAGTATCAGATAGGAATACTTGAAATAATATGATTGTGTGTGAATTATTTGTATTAAGAATAGTTACTTGAAGATATAACTGTTTACAAAGGAATGATATTATTTATTTGAAGTGATATAATTGGGATTGTACTTGTGACTTAGTGAGGAAAGTGATGGACAGCAGCCTTGAAGTTAGTGAGATCAAACTCCAGTCACACTATTACCTTCAGTTTCAGATTAATACCCTTGGGAAAGGCATGAAGCGCCTTATCTCCTTAGTAATTGGTTAAATAGTATCATTGCTGGTCTTCTAAAAAAATTGGCTTTGGCATTAAATAACCAATAAAGATTGATATGCCATTAAAAACAAGGAAACCAAATATAATTGTGTATAAAATTATTTATATTAAGAATAGTTACCTAAAGCTATCATTGTTTAGAAGTGATTTATCATTATTACTTGAAATCATATAATTGCTTAGACACCCTGCTCCTCCAAAAAAGACTGACTTTCATGTTAAATAACCTAACAAAGGTTGAAATGCTATAAAACCAACCACTGATGACCACTGTGTGATTCTCTTCATACTAAAAAGTGTGAGTTAGTGAATATGATTACACATATCATAGCTTTCAAATTGGACACCTATTTTTTTATGTCTTAAGAATTTTTTAATGCAATGGTAGAATATACAGCACTGGGATTTGGTTCTTCTTGTGCTATGAAAATTATCTCTATGACCCACTGGGAAGAGTTTGCTTATCAGTTCTTACCGATGGCTAATATAAGACAATCAAAATTAGTAAGTATATTTATTGGACCCAAGGGAAGGTTTTAATATAAAAAAATATTGCTTTCCAAGGAAAAAGCAAAAAAGGGGGGGTCAATCAAAAGATGATCTGTAACAAAAAAAACAAAGGGAAATTATGCTAATTATTATTACTAATTGTATAAAATTTTGATTTCCCAACTCTAAAAAAAATCAATTATTTCTATACCTAAAATAATTATTTATATATAATTACATTACTATTATATATGCTTGAAATACACACATTACTATTACATTAGCTTGAATTACGTGCGCACACACATTATGATGATTATAATAATAAGTTTAAAGTACACTCACACACATATTATTATTATTATAATATAAACTTGAAGTATTCACACATATATAAATATATATCATATAAGCTTGAAGTATACACACGCACACCTATAATCATAATTATTAGATTAGCTTGAAGTAAATACACATGCATATTATTATTATATTAGCTTGAAATATGCACACATTATTATATAAGTTTGAAGTCTATACACACGCATATATATATTTTTATATAAGCTTGAAGTACACACACACACAGGGGGTGTCCTCATGGTCTAATGGTTAAAGTGATGGACTGTGGAATCGTAGGATGCAAGTTCGAATTCCAGTTGTGCTGTTATGTTCACTTTCGGGCAAATACTCTTGGAAAAGGTATGAACCCCCTTATCCTCCCAGCTATGGGTTGAATAGTACTACTACTATTCTTTTAGGAGACTGGCTTTGGCATTAAATAACCTACAAAGGTTGATATGCCATTAAACAAAGAAACCAAACCAAACCTACACACATACACTTATAATCATTATTATTATATAAGCTTGAAGTATATATATATTACATGACATAAGCCTGAATTATACACATTCACACACACACATATATATATATATATATATATATATATATATATATATATATATATATATATATATATATATATATATACATGTGTGTAGCTGGGCAGCAGTCTTTCATGTTTGATGAAATAATAAAGATACATTTTGTCTATATAATTTTATTAAGATCCTTTCAAGTCGATAGCGTTCTGTTTTTTAAATTCATCAGCATCTCAGTTTTATCCAATACTGCATTTACGTAATTTTGTAATGTTATTTAAAACCTAAAAAACTTTCAAAAACTCATTAAAAAAAAAAAAAAAACACTTTATACGTGCAAGCAACCCCTGATGATGGCTGATGAAAGGTCCAAAAGCGCTTGCAATTTTGGTAAATTCATCCACCAATTCCAACCTGAAACCAAGACACTTATCAGGAAAATTGAAAGGATCTTAATAAAATTATGTCAACAAAATGTATCTTTATTATCTAATCATATATATACATATATATATATATATATACTAGGATCATTAAGTTTCCAGGCTTTTTATGTATGGGCACTTTTACTGATAGTACACACATGAAACTCTAGTCCCGTTCAAAATAAATTCTCCTGCAGCTGCAATGCACTTGTTGTATCGTTCCAACAAATTCTGGAAGACCCCATGGAAGTCCTCTTGTGTGAGCGTGTCAATGACCTTCGTCACAGCCTCTTTCAGCTCCTCAGTCATCTCATTAGATGTATAGCAATAACATACTGAATGTTCAAGAGTCTACCACAATTTTAAATGTCTGTACAAAAAAATTCTGGAAACTTATTGAAGGCACCACGTATATACACACTGCAGGGTACCATTCCTTACTCAGTGGACTGTCACAAGAAGTGACATGAATATGACAATATTGAAGAAGAAGGGAAGAAGATTTTCAGGAGAGACATATTGGCCAAGCAAAGGCAAACATAATTCATCTTTATCCTTACTGGCTGTGAGCTATTTGGTTTATGAACAAGCTGGAGTAAAACAGAAATACTATATTTGAACAATGATCATGATTAAAATTTAAAAGCATTTTTAATTAGTCAACTCTTTAAGTACTCTTAAAGTGCTCAATGCATGAAAATGCAGAGCAATATCATGATATATATCAAGTTCAAAATAAGATAATGATAAAACAGGATAAAAACTCACAACTCTGAGTTTCATATTGGTAATCCTCAAGTAAGCTAGTATTCAACAGTATATATATATATATATATATATATATATATATATATATATATTCATGCTGGTGTGTATGAGTGTATTGTACAATATAAAATGTATGAGTATCTCAGATACTTTTCAAGTTTCAGTTAGGAAAGGTCAGGAAATACTTAGCTTTCAAGAATGCTTTCACCTTTGCATATTACATGGTCATTTTTTAGTAATGGTTTTACAAAGAAAACCAAAGTGGGACCTCTCTTGTGTTTAATGCAGCATATTAAGTAGCTTTTCTTTATTTTATCTAATTTTTATATGTGTTTTTAATTGTAATACACTGATTTGTATTGAATTGATATTGAAACATTTGCTTAAAATGTTAAAAGTAACACTAAACCCAATGTAAGAATAATGGTGATTGATTATTATGTTACAACTTCAATAACACATGAATATTTGATTGCAGTAATTTCTTTAAGGGTGAAATTGTTTCCTGAATGCAAAGAACTGAAAGCTCCAAGATAATGAGCAGATTCCGTAGGCAAAATTTGAATTTAATGCTTTTTCAAAAATTATTTTTTGTGATTTAGTACTAATTATAAAAAAATTCTTAATTTTTAGAAGAACTGAAAAAAATCCTGAAAATGTTTCAAAACAAGCAGTACTTTTTAAAAATACTATTTTAGATATATAACCAAAAAAGAAATTGTAATACAAAAAATTTCATATTTTCAATTCTCAGTTTCTTTTTATTGAAAGGATACATTTTTATTTCTTAGATTCTTTTTTATTATATTTACCTATAACATTATATTTTTAGAGGATGAAAAAGAAAAAAATAACAAAAATAAGGTGAAAATATGGTTTATGAATATCTCAAAACTGAGTTTTTAAATGAATCTTTTTCATATTTCTTAGAAGAGAATATATCAATTTTTGATACATGTAACTCAAAACATCTTTCAAAAAAGAAAAACTATTTATAGAATAAGCAAATACTTTTAATTTGAAATAATATGCTAAATTTTCCACTTAAAAAATAAAGACACATTTTTAATTCTTAGCTTCTTTTTATTGTTACATTTTTATAGGATAAAAAAGAAAATAAATGAATACATTCTTTATCACAGTAACTTAATAGGCAATTAAGAGCTGAATTTAAATTTTTGTCATATCTAAAAAAAAAAACGTTTCTTTAGAAAAATGAATTATAGTAATGTTACATTTAAAAGAATATTGTAATATATAAATTCCTAGATTTTTTTATTGTTAAATTTTTAGCAGGGTTATTAAAATTCTGAATAAAAACTATGCTGATTTTTCAAAAATTATTAACTAAAAAATTTGTTCTGTAACTAATTGCACTAATTGTAAAAAATAAAAATTCATGGATGCTAAAGGAAAAAAAAAAAGAAGAAAATCATGAAAACATTTTAAACTTTTCACAAGTATAGGCTTACATATTTTTATATATTATTCTAAATGTAAACTGAAAAAGAATAAAAAAAGAAAAAACAGTTAATAAAATAAAAGAATACTTGAATTAATAACAAAATCTTTCATTAAAAAATAAGAACACATTTTTTTATTCTTAGCTTGCTCCTCTCCTCCCTCTTTCTATCTAACTCATTGGTATTCCTGAAATCCTTTTAGTCTGGTTATTAACTAGCTACTTCTACTAGTGTATATATATATATATATATATATATTTGGTAAGAATATTCATTTATCATATATATATATACATACATATTCGGTTAGAAGATTCATTTATCATATATA